>JAEBDU010013387.1:0-90776 GCA_016802625.1 Heliconius numata | reverse complement strand
GTAGAGCAATAAAATGTCTCTATTAGGAATTTATTTTTATTATATTCATATGTAGTATTAGTATGCGATCACTTTTTTTTTTGGAAAATATGAAAAGTATTTGGCAATTTTCTGGTAATTGAGATCACAACCGTTTTTTCAGGTCCACTTCTTTGGTTTTTGGAAAAGTCTGAAGCCTAAAAGAACCTTTTTTTACCTTACTAATCATTCGAGATCGTCGATGATTTAATTATTTTTTGTAAGTCCACATATTGCATTGGGGGAGGCCTATGTCCAGCAGTGGACCTTAAAAGGCTGATGGATGGATGAAGTCCACATAGGACTTAAAGACGTAAAATGTAAAATCCTATTTTTTCATTCTCCTAGTAAACTTTTCTTTGTGCTCCCTTACTCTCTAACCTTACATGCACAATTTCAACCTCGAAAGGTCGCAGTCTACTCGTCTGTGCGTCGTCTGTCAATTACTCAGTAATGAAAGAACGTTGTATAACAGAAATGCTATAAACAGTATATTATCTACATATCATAGTAGTGAAGCAGAAGCAGAAGTGTGAGTTACAGGTTATGGGTTCGATTCCAGAAGAAATCTTGAAGAAATCAAATAGTTAATATTTTCATAACCTCGCTGTGTTAACGAGACAAAGCGCGGCCTTGACTTGGAATTTGGCGGAAATTGAAGAAGGATAGTGTCGTAATGGAAACGGAGTGTCTTAACACTAAGTTTCCAGAAGTTATAAGCGAAAAGTTAAAAAAATATATTATATCGATTATAGCAAGACACAAATAACGAACGAGGTTTATCCAACACAGCTATACATACGTATTTCCTTCAAGTGCAAACACATAATAGTTCGTTGTGATGCACTTAATTAAGATATTGCGCGGGTCCCGTTGCCCATTCCCTGAGCTCATCTCTCCATTAACTCTTGCCGTTTTGATATCAACTCTATTTTATTAGTGATAAGACTCATTTTTGTGTGATTTATTACAATATTTGCATACAGTGTCCAGTGGATCTTTGATGTTTTAATACTGGGTATTAAATAATGTTAGACGTGTAGGGTAGTTGGAGAATGTAGGAAAAACATAATATGTGGGTTCAAATTCGGATATAAAAAGTTTAAAATACTAAACTTTTCTTTACTAAACAGCCAGCTCTATCAGAAAATAGAAAATTTCAAGAAAGAAACTTGTCGTGTATTAATAAGGTATATTAGAGAAAGATTTTTTTTTTCAGCTTCATCCAGAGAACTGGGAAACATAGTGTTAAGACACTCTACTCCCATTTTGCAGGCATTGTGTATTAAGTGGCGGAACTCAGCGCCGTTATAACTTTCCATTTTATATACATTATTAATATATCATTATGGAAATCGAACCTCTATCCCATATTTGTTCACATAGGATTAACAATTTTTCAATACAATCCATGCTCCTACAATCAAGTAGACTAATTAGCGTAGACTCCCATACTTACTAATCAAAGGTAGCTCGCCTTCACAACCACCTTTTTGGAGTGTGTCAGCTTCAAGTGGTCTGGCTATTCCTTTATTGGGTATAGATCTAAATATTTTTAGTTATATTGCTTGCATAAAACCTTTTTAGAAACTTAGATGGAAAAAAGTATTTTTCTTTCCTAAGTATGGAATTATATATTAAATTAACTTTTTTAAACTTCACACTGTATCCCTCACACAGCAGGGTAGGCAGAGGGAACCTAGTGTTGAGACACTTTTAAATAAGTTAAATATTTGCATATTTGTAGTAAGGTAGGTTTATCATATATATTTTAATCAATCACGTCAAATTCTATTTATTTATTAATTTCGAGATATTTAGAGACATATGTACACCTCTATGCTTAGACTATAATAAACTCCCATACTATAAATATTTTTATGAATTGAACCCATAAACATTATCTTCAAACAGTTTAAAAGAGACGTTTTACTAGCCATTTTAAAAACGCTAACACAAAATTGTAATTAAATTCCAAGTAAATTAGCATTTATATAATTAATTGTGGGGTAACTCGGAGCAAAGACGCTCTTTCGGCGAGAGTTAGACGCCACGTGTAAATATTTGTAGGTCCTGTTGACGTTTGAAACTCAAATATCGTCATTTTGCTGAGGACAGTTGCTTTTACTGTGACGAATGTGTATTACACAAAAATACTACAATTCCATGTAGAAATTCCTGTCTGGTAATGCAAAATGCAGCGTTACGTTACGTCGATCAATGTTTAATATCTCGAATTTGGGTGGAAAGTGGAGAACGAAGTCTTTCAATAAAAGTGTTGAAATGTCCAAGGATCTATATGAGTCAACTGTTGTGGGGTAGAACGTGAAATTTAAGCTCGTTACGAATTGAATAACTAATTAGTAGAGTAAGTTGAGTTAAGGCACTCCGACATGTACATAGATCAGCGGAGTTAAACACCGCACTCTAATTTATGCTTACATTTTATAAAATCTCTCTATAGAATAAGTATAATTTTTTTACAGAATATTATCCTTTTATCATCTTTTGAAAGGATTTCTTATCACAACAAACATTGATAACTAGCCAAAGAAAGGAAGTAAGCTCAAAGAATAACTAACTCAAAGCTCTACGTTTCATATAACATCAATACGGCTATTGCTCTAAGTAAAAATGGAGCGAGTATAAAATTTAAATATAGTCCACTCTACCGAGCTTCAAAGGACTATTGCGGAAATTAAATAAATTTGTGTCCAGACATCGGATACTGTAGTTCCCCTTACATTTTCACCCTTTCGAATATATCTGTTGAATATTTATTTGATAATACTGATTATTTTGAAAGGGACACCGAATGAAAATGGTTCAGTTGTCGCGAAGTTACAACCTTAAATTATTACATTATACTACACTGTAAGTATTTAATATTAATAAAAAAAATTAAAAGTTAAGTTAAGTTTAACTTTCTATTATAAAATAATTAAGTTAATTTAATATTCGAATTGAATAAGTAACTACCGCTCAATAGAAGTACATAATGAAAACGTACAATAAAAGGCCATTTATAAAATTATCGACGTAACTTCACACCTTGTAAAGTACAATTTTTAAACAACAAGTGTGGAATCGCTAACTGATGTTTATGGTCGGTTCGAGCGCGGTAAAAAATGTATATATAAAGATTATTCATGGGCATATATGTATATGGAATTACATATATATATTTACGCTTTATATATATTTTTCTAATTATATGGAAGAAGTTGAAAAAAATGTCAGTCATTTCATTTTCTGTCTTTGCCTTATTGTGGAAACGTTAACGAACTCAGTGGTGGATGTTTCTAAATATCCTGGGGGAATTGGAGTAAAGGCCCAAAGGTATACAGCCACATATCATTTTACAAGTTGACGTCATATAATGCAACTATTTATCAAGTAATAGAAAGAAGAAAAGACAGAAGCAAGATTTTTTTTATTTGTGTAACTTTCGGTTTGTCATTTAAATATAATTAATTGAGAATTGCCTTTACATTCAATTAATAAAATATTTTACAATTTCCTTTGGTAATAGAATACCCGAACATCGTTTTTTCTTAAAAGAGATCTTTTTTCTTAAAATTTAACAAAACACTTAAGTGAAGTCTTCGTATAGAATTTACATAAAGTATTATTAAGATCCCCTTTAGACCCAGGGGAATCTAGTAAAAAATATTTTCTTTTAAGGCTTTAATTTGTAGTCAATTGTCATTCAACTCACAGTATTTTCAAAATGGTGAAAAAGTTTCAACTTTAGATTATTTCTGTCTACATAACCAACATAAGCCAGTCGTGGCGCAGGACACATGCGCGAAACTGTAAACGTACCAGGTTATGGGTTTAATTCCCACACGAAGAAACGAAATATTTAATATGGATTATCCTCACACTACAATTCGGCGGAAAGTGGACAACTGAACTGTATTAATGGGCACGGATTATCACTGTGTATATAAACGGAATACATTGTGACGCTAAAAAAGTTCCACTTTTCCCCTTTTATCAAAGTACGCAATGGGAACCTAGATAAAATTCCTGAAGTGACCTCATTAGTATATATATAAATAAATAAATAATAATAAATTAACCCAATATTTCTTCATCCATTGTTGTATTATATTCTCATATTGTTCTCCATATCAGAACAAATGAGGGTACAATACCTAAGACGGTACTAAAACATGATGTGCAGATAGAGGATGAACAAAGAGCATTAAATTATAACGTACGAGTATAACATATAGACGCCTTTCTTATCTAAATTAAACGTGGCAGAGAAAATATGTGTATTTTCTCTGGTTTTGGGTCTGTTATTGGTGGTGGTGAATTGGTCACAAGTATTTATTTATTTTATCAATTTATTCAAAATTATTAGTTGAGAATTCTTTATGCCATATTCTAGTTTCTCCATACATCGCCCAATTTAGAAGAAATTGTGTGTTGGATGGTGGACCTAAATGACGTTCTTTGTCTTGGATACTAGAGCGAGGAAGTAATAACAATTTATTTTCTTAAATCATCCCTTTGTAGGTTCGCTACTATAACATTTTTCATATAAATAAATGTTATACAAGACTTTATATCAACAAGGAACCTTAGCTTTAAGACCTGTATCTTCATCTCTCTCTCTCATCTCCATAAACCACCATGGTCTAATCTCCAACAAAAAAGCACTAAACCTTTAACAGCTAGCAAAAGGCACACTTAGCTTTTCCAAGCAAATCTTAAAGTCAAAATAATGCACAAAGACGCTGACTCGACTCGAAATTTAATGGAAACGTCAGGAGCATTCGCGACTCGCCCCCCGGAAGTCTATCGAAACACCCATTAACAGACAACCTTCCTTATAGAATGGATGATTAAATTTGTATACGAAATTATTCACGTTCTCTCACTTATCATTTTGTGTTTTTTAGCGTTTCAGTAATTGAATTGTATTAGTTACCGTTTAGCTCTTTCCATTCGAATTCCGGAGAGTGCGTGCTGAGTGGTGGAACTCAACGCTGCGTTTTGTCTATCGCAGTGAGGAAGTGTAAGTTGTTTATTTTGCCTGAAATCGAACCTGTAATAAGCCAAATTGCATGCGAATGGCCATATTTATGATGTTTTTTTTGTCTTTTCTGTTTACTGCTACACAAAATAGAGGGCAGTCACTGTTAAAGGGACAGGTTGTGAGTTCGATTTCTACTTGAGGAAATGAAATATTAATATTTTAATTTTGTCGCCCTTGTAACGAAGCAAAGCTCGGCATTAAGTTTCACCACTCAACACGTAATTTGCTTTTCTCCTCCGGAATTCGAGCGAGATACAGAAGTATCTAAATGGTAACGGAGTCTCGTAACAGTGGGTTCACAGGTTCCCATCTATTCCTCCATCTTAGAGCTCATGTCAGTGGGTAAAAACAATACTGATGAATTCTAATACGTTGCATTTTGGTGAAAATAAAATCTACGTCTTTTCCCAACTAAACAGCTAAAGCTTAAGTATTTCAGAAATCTTTTGAAAATACACAAGAAAATCTTTTCATGATAGCAATAAACTTCCAAGATATTTAAGGTCGAAACATGATGAGATAAGCGTTGTATAGAGGTAGTACGAACTAAGTTAGGAGTAAATTCATTTTGATAAGACACAAAGTTGGCAGTGTCCACGTCCAGCGAAATTAAGGACTTTATAAAGTTTGATTTATGAGTGGATTTTAGAATTATGTTATGTTCCACTTGGAAAATTGGAGACCAGTCGTAGCGCAGTTGTGGGTTCTATACCCACTCGAGAAACGGACTGGTATCAAGGCAAAGGGTGGTGTTGAGTTCCACTCCACACGCAATGCTTCCAGAATTCTGTGGAAAGTGGGGGAACGGAGTGTATTAACATAGGTTTCCTCTGCCTAACCTGGTTCCCTCTTTCGCTGCTATCAGCGGAATACAGCGATGAGCTGAGAAAAATAAAAATAAATATAAAAATATAATACCAAATGTTCTCTTTAATCACAGAAGTCACTTAAGACCGTTATAGCAATAAAAATAACCTCATTGGAATATTTGAATAATATGAATGGCAGCTAGGCGTATCTAATAAAATAATAAATCGCGTTATTTAAACACAATTTGTGTCAAGCATTTATTAAATTCAATATAAGTGTTTTGACTCTCCTATCCAATAAAGAAGAAATCTGTTGTATAAAATATGAAGAGAAGACTAATAAAATACTAAATTTTCGTCGTCTGCCGATCTAAACATCAGATATTCTTAAAAATTTAAAAATAATAACCTAACTTTTTTTTTCAGATCCACGCTGTATCCCGCATATAGCAAGATCAGATCGAACCTGGAAACCTAGTGTAAAGACACTCCACACTAGTCCCACAGACTGAAAACTTCATCAAATAAAAGACTAGATCTTTGACGTTAAAATCTATGCCATTCTAGAGATATTGCAAAAGCTCCATAGCACCAATATTACAGAACCAGTTTCCCAATAGCTTCGCAGATGAGTCCGTTGAACCCGACACGGGCACAGTGAATGTTATGTTATGTCAACTTGCGTGCGTTTCTATAGTAGATATTGAGATCCATCTCGCTGATGCAAGATGCTGATGGGATGCTGATGGAACGATGTATGTACGGTAGCTTTTGTTTGTTTGTATTTCATAAATATTTGTTACTAGTGGACCCGAACGCGGCTACGCCCGCTTGAACTATACGAATATTTATTAAATATGTTTATGAAATTATTTTCAGTTTTCAATAGAGAGATGCGTTAAGCAAGTTCATTTTGGGTGACGTTTTCTAACAACAAACTTTGCAAATGGCGGAATAAATTGCATGTCAAATTAATAAGTATTTTAATATATTGGTATATGCCGATAAATTTATAAATATGAGAAAAAAAGTTTCCTATGTTCATCCCGAGACCCTCAAGTATTTCTATATGAGTATTTTATCACAATTAAATTAGCGGTTTGGTCCTGATTGCGTAAAAGACAGACAGACAGACAGAGTTACTTTCGAATTTATAATATAGGTATGGAGGTAAGGATATGTGATTGCTTTACTGTTATAACAGGATAGGTGTAGTGAGAGCCTAGTGTTAAGACACTATATTCTCTACTTTTCGCGTAATTTTTTTTAGGCTTTGCGTGTTCAGTGGCGGAAGTCAACGCTGCGGTTTGCCTGTTACCAGAGGCAGAAAATTAATTTGATTTAGTTATGTTTATGAGGTTGTAGTACAGGAGTGTAAATGTAAATATAAAAATACTGAAAAAAAACGCTATGATTTTAGGGTTAATCGAAATATAGGTAACAATTTTAATTTAAATCCTATCAAAAACATAAATTTGAAACCGAGAGCCGACAAAAGAATGCGAAATCTATATGTGAGCCGAGTTCGGTGTTCACTAGGTATAAAATTTAAGCCCTATTTTTTTTTATTATTATTACGTACAGACACTATTATATTTGCAAGTTAGTTTAATTCCAGCCAGTACTTAACTTACTACTCCAGTATTAGCTTAATATGGTGGTAAACATAGCTAAATCAAATTTAGAATATTCAATTCTACAGTGTTTTTTACGAGTGCACTAGGTTACATATTTCCCACGCAAAAGATATGCAATGTAATGCTCAAAGCTGTTAATAAAACTCATTTTTAAAAATTATACATAGGAATTCATCTATTTACTAATGTCCACACTTAATTACGAGCGCGCTAGGTTACATATTTTACACGCAAAAGATAGCAATGTAATGCTCAAAGCTTTTAATAAAACTCATTTTTAAAAATTATACATAGGAATTCAACTAGTTACTAATGTCCACACTTAATTAAAATAATGACTTTCCATACAAAATTTGTATGTAGATCGCATCATTAACACATACATTACATATATCAAAGGAAATGTATGAAATAATTTTAATTAGCGATGTGAATCAAAACGCGGGTGCTTAATGGGGCGTCTCTTTATGCGAATTCAATGGGAAGTTGTATAAATATACTGCTATTAGCATTTACTGATAAATTGCTTAAATGTTGACAAAGAGTAGGTACATATCTATCTTCTTTTTTGTTTTCTATAATTATATCTTTCTTTTATTTATTTTATTATGTAACTTTGTCTTTTTGCTGGGAATCGGAACTTTCCGCTTTGAAGACATACATCGGTTGTTATATTTGAAATATTTTTACAGTCTTTGAATTATTTTAAGTGCATTTGGTTCTGAAAAAAAAATGGTAAACAAAGTGACTAATCACTAACTTTTCTCCGTTTCCTTTACAACGCCAATACGACTGCCACTGTACGCTCTGTATTCGTATTAAACATATAAAATCGTATTCATGTGGCAATTACCAAGACAAAGCGCAGCGTTGAGTTCCGCCACTTAAAGAGCAGTATTTTGAAAATTGGGTCATACGAAGTTCTGTCTGTCCATTCAAGGATAGACATATCCTGCCAAATGCGGGATACAGCGTGAAGCCAAATAAACCTTTTGTACTTTCCGCCATATTACCTTTATTTGCAATCATTTATTTATCTATGCAAGTCTAACACCTTACCGTTTATACAATCTAAATTTAAACTAATCGCCATTAACTTTAATCCTAATTTAAACTAACAGCAGAGGCGTTTAACACAAAACTGTATAGATAAAACTGTCCGCTATAATTTTTCTAAGTCAAACTGCACTCTCCATTACGCTAATGTATTTAGCGGGTGTATTTTAAAGCTTAGCAGATGGCAAGGATGTGGCTATAATGATAAAATAGAAAAAATAATAATAATTGCAGAGTGAGCCCAGGCTGGCTCGGAGACATAAGGGTGGGGCTGGTTGTGGATTCGATTTCCCCTCGAAATATTTAATATCTTCATTTCCTTCGCTCTAGTAACGAGGCGGTAAATTGCGGTGTGGAGTTCCGCTACTCAACATGCAATGTCTCCAGAATTCGGCAGAAAGTGGGGTTAAAACACTCCCGGTTTTAATGGGAACGGAGTATTTTAACACTAGGTTTCCACGTTAACTTCGTCTACCCCGATATGTATGGAATACAGCGTAAAGCTAAAAAAAGTACTTATCGTGTACAGCGACACTAAACGTGATATCTCTTTTAATATCCTCTCGGGGAAGTCTTTCTGTCGAGGAATGCCTGTTAAGTGACCGATTTTACGACCGAGAGCGAGGAAATAAAAATAATAAATATATTACTTCCCCGAATTGGAATCGAACCCACAACGACCGCATGTACAGTCCCAGATTTTAAAATATAAGAAAAATTTAATATAAACATGTGAATTCCAAGTTAAGTATGAAAAGAACCTTATCACAGTTGATAAATTCGCCCTCGTGTGCAGATACAAAGTGCAGCTGGTATATTAGCCGCGATATTTCAACTTTTTTGTAAGAAAACGTTGTATATTGTACTCCCTTAGTTATATTTTAAATAATGTTCATATGTTTATTACATTCAGGCTATAGAGCAACGGCACAGCATCTTACTGTAAGCGCAATGATTGCGGGTTCGATTCCCAATCAGGAAGTTGATTTATTTCTATTTCTTCGCTCTGTCAACAAGACAAAGCGTACCTAGCTGAATTTTGCCATACAGTACAGTACCTCGGATATTGAGCGAGCGTAAGGAGTATCTGAACACTAGGTTCCCTCTGCCTATCCTGCTATATGAGGGAAATAGCGGGAAGCTCATTATATCGAAAAGTAAAAAAAATGCAATTAAGAGCCAAAGCGTATCGATACTATAGCGAATAAATTAAAATTAACTATTAACTAATTAACTATTTCATTCCCCCGAATGGGAATCGAACCGACAACCGTCGTGTTTACAGTCACATGTACCGATCTCCGATGTACACATATAATTGCTTATATAATATTAATCAATTCAGTCATCACTGAGTGAAACCACAAATGTTTAATTAGTGACAATAATTTGGCTTTCATTACTTATCATATGTATAATGGATATATTAGAATGTGTGTGCGGTCTAGGCTTTAATTCTATTATTATCTAAGCTAGTCCTAAGAAAGTTAGTGATCGATTTCTATTCTCTAATTATTATTTTTCTTCCAGTCCGTTTTTATATAGATTATGTTTAAAATATAAATATGATTATAATATAATAAACATACAAAATTTTTGTTATATAACTTCTAAGACGTTATAGTGTTTTCACTACGAAGAGAAGTAGGCATACTTCCATACTTTGCCTACTTTACAATGAACGAGATTATATATAAACGAAGGCTATTGCTTTCGAACGTCTGCCCTTTTAAAGTCATTTAAAATCAATATCAAAATATTATTTAAAGTAATTATTAACAGTAACCCCTGGAAGGAAAGTGGAAGCCCTGATATGCGGAATACAGTATGATGCTACAGAAAATCGAACCCACAATCTCCACCAGGCACACTTCCCACTTCCCACTACAATCTCAATTATAATGTCAGATGAATATCAAATGATAAACTAATTATCTCGACAAAGCCAAATCTTCGCTTTGGATTGCGTTGCATTAGTGAATAGCTGTCAGGGCGAAATGGTACATGCTCCTGGGATGCTGTGCTACTATCAGCTAAGATGATGCACTTGCATCTTGACTAGAGCCAAGTATTTAGGTCTCCTTTATGAATGTTATATTAAACTAGCTCTAAAAAATATGAAATAGTCAATTATTTGTTTCTTTTGTTTCTTTTGTAATTTTGTACGATTAACCCGGCAATTGCGTACGTTGATTTTGATTGTAAGCCTTAAAAGAACAAGACAAGAAAACATAGATTTTGTTTTGTTTAGTTCAAGTCATAATATTCTTTTATATAATTACTAGCGGCCCGCTCGCGGCTTCGCCTGCGTGAACTACGTTATTATTAATTTCTGTCTCCATGACTACCTACGTCCTATAAGTGACATCCATGCACAATTTGAGACTCCTAGCATTTGTAGTAACGAAGTTTCATACAAATTTTCAACCCCGAAAACCACCCCTTAGAAGTCGAATATTGCAAATTCCCGTCTTAGCGAGCACCTACGTCCTATAAGTAACTCCTATGCAAAATTTGAGATTCCTAGCTCTGGTAGTTTTTGAGATTTCGTGGTGAGTGAGTGACCTTTCGAATTTATATATATAGATATATTTTATAAATATTTTTATGTAAAATACTTTACAAATCCTCATTCTCCCTCAGCCAGTCGACTTTAATACCTGAAACAAATAAATACATAAATTAACTTAATATTCAATTAATTAACGATCGGCATTGATTACTTTCCCATTGGTTGCAGTTTCAATTCTCACGGGAGAAATGCAATACCACCATTAATTATGGCTAGCTTCCGATAAGCACATGGAAATTGGCAAATTATTATTATATGTATTTTTAGTAATATTAAAGTTTATATTATTTTTATTGTACGCCACAAAAAATATAGAAAAACAAAACAAAAGTACTTATAAAGAAAAGAGAGAATATAGGTAACAGTAGCCTTATCGCTAAAAGCGATCTTTTCCAGGCAGGTTTAGAAATAGTTAGCTTCACGCTGTATCCCGCAAATGCAGGGTAGGCAAAGGGAACCTGGGAATATTGTGTTAAGACACTCCATTCCTGGCCTCAAACTTACTGTCTTGCAAAAGAAGTTAATCATCCAAAATAAAACAAATTGTAGATCTGTATAATTAATCTCTAAGTAAAACCTTTTTTTTATTCCATTCCAAATAATAATATATTTCTTTAATATAAAATTCTTTTATAAAATATTGTAATATAAATATACCATTTCTCTCAAGAACCGATGCTCTATCAGCGTATTGGAAAGACGCTATCGTAAGCAGACCTCAATAAAATTACTTATATTAAGTATGGCGACGTCGACGATGAGAATTTTAATATTTATATAATTTAACCGATTTCAAAAGAAAACTATTTTTTAGAGGATTATAAGAAAGTTTTAATTTCATTTTGTATTTGCTTAGCTGGAAAGTACTGTACTATCTTTCTTTTTTTTAATTTCATTCTGTATCCTGCACATAGCAGGGTAGGGCGCAGAAGAAACCTAGTGTCAAGACACTCCTTACTTATTAATACACTTCCGTTCCCCACTTTACGCAGACTTGATTGAGTTGCGGAACTAAATGCCGCACTTTGCCTCGTTACCAAAGCAAGGAAATGTTAATATTTTGTTAAATATTTCATTTCCTCGAGTGGGTATCGAACCCACAACCTGTTGTGTTTACAGTGACACGCTCGTACCCTTTGCACCACCACAGGCCTCAAGTAATTTCAACTGCAACTTTTTCATAACACAAATATTTATTCTTTCAAACAAAAATATAAATAGGTACATCTATTCGTTATCTACACATATAAAGAACTAGCGGCCCGCTCACGGTTTCACCCGCGTGAACTATGTTATTATTAATTTCTGTCTCCATGACTACGTCCTAGTGACGTCTATGCAAAATTTGTGACTCCTAGCATTTGTAGTAACGAAGTTTCATACAAACTTTCGACCCCAAAAACAACCCCTTAGAAATCGAATATTGCAAATTCCCGTCTTAGCGAGCACCTACGTCCTATAAGTAACTCCTATGCAAATTTAGAGATTCGTAGTACATGTAGTTTCTGAGATTTCGTGATGAGTGAGTGACCTTTCGATTTTATATATATAGATGACAGACCAACTTCCACCATTTTTTTTAAGAGATTTGAACCAGTAACCGTCGCCTGCAGTAGTACATTGACAAAGGCGTTAACAATTCTCAAATACCTAAAATAATAAATTAAATAAAATTGTAGTGAAAATGTCGTTTCCGTACAATTTGTATCGCAACAAAGTGAACCGAGTCAAATGAAGCAAATAACATTTAATGGCGTCGTGATTTAGAAGTATTCTAACGGAATGCAACCAATTTTATCGTCATTATGTTAAAATGTTTGGATAGGCGAAGCGGCGTTGAGTTTCGCCATTTTATTTAAGTGTTCTTTGATTGAGGCTGTAGTGGCGCAGCGGCGTAGTGTCTGACTGTAAGCACGGCGATTGTGGTTTCGATTTCTATGAGGGGAAATAATTATTTTAATTTTCCCTCTTTGGTACCAAGATAAACTCTAACAAGACAAATAATAAAATCTAGAGTTATTTAAATAATAATTATTATTTCAATTTACGACGTATCCATAATTTTTTTGTGAAAAACCAATCCGTTCTCCACTTTTCGCCCATTCTTGTAACTTAACGCCGAAAAAGATCTATAATATGTATGCTATCAGCCACCAAGTTTAATCAGACACGTACCAACTATACCACAGTAGTCAAATATATACATAAATATAGATTTGTGTATTCAAAAAGGATTCGTATCCGTCACCCATAGCGGAAGCAATCAGTCTGCCCGTTGGATGCAAAAGGAAAATAGAAAAAAAAATTCTATATCGCTGGACGAGTTTCAGAGCGGCGCTCAATTCTTCACAACTCGCCGCACCCGATATATTAATTTTCAATTGAAGTTCAGTTTTGTCGGCAAACATTTTGCGAAATACCAATAGTAGACGCTGTTGAAGCACAGCTGAGTGATGATTGGGGATGCGATGGTAGTAGGTTCGATCCCATTGGGAGCAGGCTATTTAAAATATTCCCATTCCTCTTCTCTCTTTAGGCAAAGAAGTAGCAAAGTGTTGGGGTATGGGGAGATTGTAGGTAATTTAGTCTTTATTTTTTTATTTTATTTAGTGATCTCTGATGTACATACTTTATTTAATCAGACTGCCAAACTTCCCTACCGGAAGTAAAGAGTACTAAGGTCTTATTCGTTCAAGCGTGCAGTTCAAAATCGAAATTGTGAAATAATAGCATGAATAACTCTTTTCCCAAAACATATAGATGACAGATTCCTATTCGAAAATTGAGGAACAAACATTCTCTTAAGGTTCTCCCTCAGCTCTAGAATTTCAGGGCTAATGCAAGCAATGTACCATAAACTCTTCTGTTATTGAACATTTAAATGATCGGAAGTCATCCTGAACTGACCGTGAACAATCAGGAGACCACCTGTTGCTAACTAGTATCAGAGAGATGGTTACCTTCGCCCATAAATATTATCTTTTGCTCGTTTACCTCCTTTTTTCATCAAAAAGTAATAAAAAACGACACAATTGAAAGTAGTAAGTTCATATCTGTAAAAGCGTAAATATAAATCAGTTTTTGGTAATACTGAACACTGAACTTTTTTCATTATACCGTGAAATATCATCATTTCAGTTTCAATAGTTTTTCAGTTGTCCAAAATAATAGCACTACACTGTACGCTTTCCTCTTGACACTCACTGATGAAACTAGAAATTATTTCAAATAATGTTTTTTCATGTAACATTTATTTTCGCCGTGATGCTGTGGTACAGAGTCTGACAGGAAACGTGACAGTTGTGGGTACAAATTCCACTGTTATAGATATAGAATAAATTATTTTCATCTTCATCATCATCATCAGCCTGTCTTCGTCCACTGCTGGACATAGGCCTCTCCAATGGCACGCCACTGAGCTCGATCTTCAGCTGTTCGCATCCAGCCGCTGCCCGCCACTTTGCGAATATCGTCACCCCATCTAGCTGGAGGACGTCCTACATTACGCTTGCTGAGGCGTGGTCTCCACTCTAGAACTCTTTTCATCTTACCTCTAGTAAAAAAAGACACATCTGGAAAATTGGGGCTGAAGAGGAAAAAACTGCGGCATATAGCTAGAAACTATTTAAAACAAAAAAAATGGCATAGCCGAGACTAAAGCTCTATTATATTTAATTAGTCCGTTAAAGAAATGCCAGTAATTATTGTAGTAAGTGTACCTATACGCCCCACAAACACCCAAATAGCGGCTAAAGCCAATTAATCAATCACACTCACATCAAAATTCAATTTCAACGCTTTAAGTCTGAATATTCAATATTCATTTCGCAATTTTAAATTGAAGTCTAACGAGTTCCGAATTGATACTTAAAAAATGTGAATTGACGTGTAAAATCGGTTTGTACTCCTGTCGTGAGTAGAATGTCATTATAGTGAGTCATCTCTCTGTTTTCCTTTATTCGTACAGATACTGTCTATAGAAAACTAAAGAAAATCTTTAGAACTATAGCCAATTTTAGAGAATACTGATCAGGATTTGTGGGGGGTGTTAATATGGTTTAACTTACCACAATCGATTCATTCAGACATTTCCAATACCTAATATTCAAATCTTGACTACTGAGTTTCATTACTAATATTAATATCGATTCTTGACTTAAACGTACCCTCGTTTAAATCAGAATCGATATCAATATTCAATTAATTGAAGACATCAGGCTTGGTTTCAGTGATACCCTTATCAAAGAGCACGTCTTTAGGTCCGCTTCCAAACTATAGAATTAGTTATTGACCTGTGATTTACGATAAATATTAATTTGGATATAATACACGAAGGTCCTTAGTTTATAAATGAGGTAAAATAATGGAATAAGCAGAGTTAGTTAAAAAAAATTCTTAGTTCTGCACTTTCTGGTGCACATTGTTTGTAAAAAGGAAGAGAAAAACAAGAAGTGAAACGAACCCAATTTAAATAAACATATCAGCACCCGATTCAAACCCAACTCTAAATTGCACTGCGTTGAGTTCTTCCAACTCACAATGTCATAAAAACTGGACGATAATTAGGGGGCGAGTGTCTTAACACTAGGTTTCCTCTACCAACCCTGCTGCTGCGACAGGTAAAAGCGTGACAGCTTTACGCTTTTTCCCTAGCATTTCTTTCCTAAATACAAAATCTAAATATTTTTAACAATAATTGTGAAACGAAACGTTTCCTACCTTCAAAATTCAAATATAAGCTATAAAGAAAAAGAAGCAAAATAGGAATACAGATTACATAGTGGGGTAGCAATCAACGGCAGGCCTGTTAGCTGGATTGCCCTATTTGAATAGTTGTGGGGCAAAGGCAGCTTCAGCTTCAGCTTCATTGTTTTCACTTTAATTCTATTAAACCGGCTAGAGGCCTAGAATGTGATAAATATAATTTGGTGATAGTAATAAATTGTAAATTGAAGCGGATTATTGGGCACCATGGGACGGTAGATGACTGAAAAGTAATAGCAAAAGGTTGCCAGTTCAAATCTCGGTAAGGTATTTGTTTTAGCTTCACGCTCAATCCTGCTGCGCACTTTATTTCTAGCGGCGTAGCCAGAGAAAACGGAGCGTTACCTCTTATACCTCTTTCACCTCGTCCTTGATGATAGTCATCTACCTCTTCACACTAGCCTTTAAAGGAGTTCATGCTTTTTACATGATCTTTCTCTAATATCATCTGTAGGTATTATTTCTCGAAGGTCAACCGAGGTCTACAAGGAAGGCTTCTAACATCAAATCCCAAAATGAAAATTAAAAATCTATAAATATTAACAGTACTTTGTTGTACACTGTAAAAGCATCAATAAATACATTACGTTCTACTCAACTGGAGTTCGCGGCGCTACGAAAGTTTTTCGACGTCTTAATATTTATGGCAGACATTAACAAAGGGGTTGTCTAAAATTTTAAACGCAAGAGTTAGACAGTTTGAAAATATTGAATCGTTAAATAGGATTTTTTTTATAAAGTTTTGTATAGACACCGTCGAGGTACAGTGGTTAAAATTTTGGCTTTACGTGATAGCGGTAGGTTCGATTTCTTAAGCCTAGACCTACTAGTAAAAGTGATATATCTAATACTTTATTTTACGCGACTTCAAAAAATAAGGTGAGTAATTTTTCATATTGTTAGAATTGGATATTATTAAACAAGATGTATTAAGGCTTTCTAGCATATGTACTAAATTTCGTGTATGTATGTTTGTATGTTATAATACATTTGTCCACAATTTCTAGGAAACGCTGCATTATTTTGAAAAAGAAACAAATAGCAAACTGTCACATTTTGAATAATAATAGAGTTAACCCTGGAAAGATTACTATCGGCAGATATTTGTAGTCTGTTTAATTTCTTAAATTATCTTTTATTAGCGTATCAGTAATAGTAATATAACTCTATACACTATTCTTCTATCTAATCTCATCTATTATCTTATTTCAATTATATACGTACAGTGTATATATTATCATTTATGTATACAACACTGTCAATAGGCACTAAATAAATGTATTAACTTCTATCGTCAACGTGAGCAAAATCCAATTAAGCAGGTAAATATACCGATAAATGCAAAACTCGCTTAATGTTTGCTAACTAAATTACAACAGTATCATGGTCTATTAGGGGAAGTTGAGGGGAAATGGAACATCAAATTTCGGTAGTTAAGAAAGAGCAGCTT
The DNA here is from genome assembly GCA_016802625.1 of Heliconius numata. Lineage (NCBI taxonomy): Eukaryota > Metazoa > Arthropoda > Insecta > Lepidoptera > Nymphalidae > Heliconius > Heliconius numata. The sequence continues at coordinate 73,420 of JAEBDU010013387.1, read as the reverse complement.
TACGGTTTTACCCGTATAGCAGGGGGAGACAGAGGGAGCCTAATGTTCAACACTCCGTTCACCACTTTCTGAAAAATTTCGAGACACGGTGTGTTGAGTGGCGGAAGTCAACGACACTCTCTGTCTTTCTAGAGCGGGTAATTGAAAATAATTAATATCTACAAGTGGATATAGAACCTACCGCACTTACAGTCACACGCTGTTCCACTGCCCCATGATAAACTATGTTAAGTAAAATACAAATAGAGATTATTAGATTTATTGGCGAGTAATTTAGTTTACAACGTACTATCAATTTGCATGCCAAGTGAAAACACTATAACAGTCATCAAAAAAAATATATTAAAAAAACCTTTTTAAAAACAAGCTTTATTACAGATTTTTTTCACGGTGTATTGTATTTTACAAATGGCCCTTTCATTTGATACCCACGTTGTGCGAGTTGTGCTCAAATTTGCAATCCGCCATTTTGTTTCGGCGTCCATTTTGTATTAACAAAAATATTGATTCATTGTAATCAAAACTGAAGCCTTAATCCAAATTTAAGCTCACACTGAGAAGTGGGTCAAATTGAGCTTGCAAGATTTCACATACACTAACACGGCAAGTATTCAACTTGCTTTAAAAACTTGTAATAGCAATTTCTTCGAGGCCAGTAGTGGCGTAGGGGCACAAAGTGCGACTGTAAACGCGTCTGGTTGTGAGTTCGATTACCATTCGAGGAATTTAAATATTTAAGATTTCCATTTTCTTCGCTCTGGTGTCGATACAAAGCGCGGCGTCGAGTTCCGCTCAACACGCAATGCCCCCAGAATTCGGCAGAAAATGAGGAACGAAGTGTCTTAACACTAGGTTCCCTCTGCCTACCGCTACTGCTAGATAAAGAATATTCCTTAAATATTTTAAACGTAGTTTCAAAATTATGAATTTTAATCAGACGCGTCACAACTGCGCTATGACAATGTCAAATCTAATAAATAGAATTAATATCGAGCGAAGATATTTACAATAGACTATAATTTATATTAGACTTAGATTATCTAAATAATTACTGAATAAATAAACATTTCTGTAATTAAATGAATTATATGTAGTAATAGAATTATTTCAAAAACATTTAGTAAAAAGTGTCCAGTCCATATAACCCGAGAATCAGTCATCACTAATAAAGGAATAAATAACTACAATTCAATAAACATAAAATAGTATATTAAGCCTGCGACATTCAAATACTACTTATAAAACCCAAAATTTCCATTCGACTTAACCATTCCTCTCATTAAATGCAGATTCCCTAAAATCTGTTTTAAACTATCAAAACATCGTCAACCCAAAACCCACTTTAGAATAGGATTTATCTCTAAATAACATCTGGACCAACAAAAAACATGCGATAGCCAAGTTAGAAACAACCAAAAACTAATTTGGGATACCTAAGTGGGGTTGTTTAGAACTACAAGGTCAGCTGGTCAAAGGATAAGGGCAGGGTTAAGCTATCCGCAGGATTGTTTGATTTGGTATCCGTTTTATTTATCGTGTTCTTTGATTATATTGTATTTTACGTTTGTAAATTGTATATGGCGTTTATAATAAAAAGTGAAGATAATATTCATTTATACAGTAATCATGTTACCCAAATGTCGCGGAATACATTCACAGAGACAAAGGGAACCTAGTGCCGAGACACTCCATTTACCACTTTTTCGCCCAATTATAGAGACATTTTGTGTTGAGTGGCTTAATTTTTCTATAAGTTATAAATATTTTTCTTAATCAACAGAAAACACACTTAACAGATAAAAATGTTTCCCCTGAATGGGTATTTAACCTACGACCTCCATCCTTAGTATTCATAAGAAAATTTACCTTATAACACTTCAGCAAGACGCAATTGCAATTTAAATGGTAACCCTATTAAGGTCAAACTCTGAAACACCTGGTGTCACTAATGTAATTTTGAACGAACTTTCTTGGTTAAGGAACCTAAAACGCAACTTCTAAAGGCGTCTGAACTTAGTTAGATTAATTTTGTTGCCTTTTCTGGGTACAAAAAAGGCTTACTTGTGGTGGTTGGTGGGTCGAATGATAGTGTTAAAACATTGCGTTCTCTACTTTTCTTTAATTGTGACTTAAATCTATGAGATTTTTTTTTTAATCAGTTCAATATACGGATTTTTTTTTCAATAAAAAGGATATTTTGATTAATAATAATTAGAACAGTGTTTAAGATACTGGAGAAAGTCATGAGGATCTACAAAAGAACTATATTTGTCTGGAGGTTTAAAGCATTGACATAGCTTGACTTTAGCATCTATGGATTTGCTCTCTTAACCGAAATATTAAATGCTGAATCTATGCAAGCGAGAATCAAACCTACAACCATCGTCTTTAATCCTAATTCAAAATTAAACCACGAAAACGTCTTTACACCGAAAAGAGAGTTCAAAATATCCTTTGAAAATATACAAGTTCGTTTGAAAAAAGGTGCCTTTATGAAGAAATGTTGATGCCTTTTTAGTGCAGTGTTTATTTGAGATATGACTGAAGCTTTAAGCTCACAGACAAATATCACAAGAGTAAGTCTTTATGTCTGGCACTTAATTACTGTTGGAAGTATGAAAGGCAGTCGTTCTTACTATTTTTATATTGCAATTCGCGGATCGTGTAGGTACAATCTTATGATTTTATTGTACAGGGCACATTAGGGTCTATAATAAATAATTATTATAATAGGACAGATGCTAGTCATGGTTCAGGGGCACAGGCGTGCACTGTAAACGTCGTGGGTTCGATTCCCACTCGAGGGAATTACATAATTAATATTTTAATTTACTTTCTGGTAACGAGGCGTGTGCCACTCAACACGCAATGTCTTTAGAATTTGGCGGATAATTGGAATCTCTCTGCCTTGCTAAATGTGTGATATTGCATTAATAAAAAAAAGAATGGTGCTGGAAACATGTCCTAATGAACGCGAAATTGGTGATGATTCGTTTCCTTTTTAGTATGTTTATATTATTTAAGTTTGGTGAGATAATGCTACTCGTTGGGTTCCTACACTCAACGTGCCATGTCTTGATATTGGCCAAAAAGTTGAGAATAGTGTCATGACACTAAAAAAAATATTTGAATAAATTAAATAGGCCTTCTACCGTTATACTAATAGAAATAGAACTGAATAAAAATATTATATCAATATATTATGAAGCTAAATTTAAACAATCACAGACTTATAAGCATATAAAAGGCAACAGTATTGTATGTAAATATGCACTATTGTTACAATATACCGCTTTGTATGGCAAAAACGCTAAGTTAGACACGCTACGTAACTTACACTCACGTAATGCAATTTTCGTATTAAGGTCTAAGTAAATTATGAGTTTATAAAAAATTGGGCCAATTAAAAAGTTATTATATTAACACACGTTAGTTTGAAATTAAGTTTTTTTTTATCAGCGTTTGACGCCGTGGTGGTGGGTTCCATCCCCATTCGGAAAATGATTACATGTATTTTCATGTTCTCGCTGTGTTAGACAAAAAGCGACGTCAAGTCAACTCAAAGTCTGGAAAGTTGGAAAAATTTGAGTTTTTGAGATAACGCCTGGAAAGCTAGCCTGGAATGCCTGGAACGCTAGGTCTGAAATAGTATATTTTATTTTATTAAATTTCCAATTAAATATTTCTAGAATATATTATTGCGTGTGAGAGGAAGTCAACGTAGCATTTGGTTTAAGCAATTCGCTTATAAATGTAGAAGAAGATATATTAGTACCCCAAAACAGCCTTTGAACCTACATTAACTATCACTTGTAATGAGATACCTTCCAACAACGCCACAATAGAGTAATTCTGTACGTTATTAATGCCTTCAATAATTCACCAAATTATTTAAATCCGATAGATTAGGCATAATTTATGATAAGCTTCAATAATGTTGATCAGAATTCGCCTGTTTGTGTTTAGCAGTGTGAATTACATCAAAATAATGTTTATAAAACATTATTTTAATATATTAATATAATATTATTAATTTATTATCAGGCAGACCCTGGCAATAGGCAGACTCTGGCAATAGGTAGACCCTGGCAATAGCCGGGATTAATGCCAGGAGGAAGATTAATATTATATTATTTAATTAAGAAATAATACAATATTAATATTTTATAATTCTTAAAAAAATATAGCTGGTCTTTTGGTGTGAGTATAATTTTTCATAAACAAAATTATTACTATATTAAATAAATTGCCGTATTAGGCTTTACTAATTGTTTCTTTTAATATGATAAAACTTTAAGAAGTCCTTTCTTTTTGGGAAAAGGAGAAATGACTCAAAAATAATTAATAAATAATACCAACCTGTATATGATTCTACCTTATCAACTACTAGGTCTTATTTAGGTTTACATTACGATAACACTAACTAGAAATGGCACAGCATCTCTATATGCAACTTTCATCTCTATTACAAAGGTGGAGAAGGAGATATTGCTACTAAAAATCTTTGTTTAGTAAATAAGGCCAGTCGTAAAAGGCTTATTTCAAACAAAATGCGCGTTAATGTTCTTTCTGATAAAGTTTTTGCTATAATATACCTATTTATGAATTTTCTAGAAGAAATACTAGTGATCATTTGTATCACAATATAAATAAGTGTTTACGAGTGTATAGGAATTTCTTTATTGTGTTAGATGAGAACGTATCGCTTAGTGGTTATCGCTTGGACAGTTTCCAATACGCGCGGGTTTGAGTCCCGCTAAATATATAAATACTATGCTATACATTAAAAATCTTTGAAAAATCTAAACATAAAGAGCTTTTCTAAGCTGATATTCAAAATATTTAGTATATTAAAGAAAAATCATATCTAAAACAGCATTTTGAACTAAGAAGTCCAATTAGCCTTAACTATTCAGCTATATAGATGAACTAACTGTAATGTATTCATATTCATAGATGGACTCCTAATATTATATAGAAGTCATGCACAAGCACTAATTGTAGAGCTTAGTGTTATGCTTCCAGCACTTCTACTAAGGATTTTGCATATGATTATTTATTGGGAATATTGTTAAATGAGTGATCGTGCGAATTTGAATAGCTTTAATGTTAGTTAATAATTAATCGATATGTGTGAGTACGGTTGATGGCTTCTGTTAACAGAAATTTGTAAGTGTATTTTTAAAATAGATTTTTTTTTGTTTAGATACTTCGTCCCCATTAACACACTTCCACGTGTTTAGCGGCGGAACTCAACACCGCGGTTTGCCCTGTTATCAACGAGGAAATGAAAATATTTAATATTTCGTTATAAGAAAACGCCACCTACAAAAAATTAATCTTAAAAGTAACCAGCAGCCTGTCTGTCACAGGATATTAAAAAAATTTAATACCATCTTCACATATTACGAGCTCATAAAGAGTTCGAGTGAAAAATGTAGAATACGCTAAGTAGGGTTTAATGGACGTTTTAAAATATAATTTTGTCTTATAATCGCTTGGGCGGGCGGCCAGGAGTCGTATAATTAAGATATTCACTTTGTATAGAGATACTTGCATGCATGCATGCATGTTACGTGCAGCTTCGTGCTAATAGTGCATGCTATTAATTATAATTTAGCATATTTCTGTTTGAAGGTGGTCGTAGATTCTAGTCCGAATTGAGAGAATTCAAAATAAACATAAAGATATATTTATAATTGCGGCCGCCATGCACAGAGAATTGAGTGTGAAAACTAGGGGGTTGTGAATTCCATCTTCATTTAAGGGAATCAATTATTGTTATTTTTTCCGATTTGGTAAGAACACAAACTTGGTGATGAGTTCTGAGGAAAAAAACGAGGAAATGGGTAATGAAGTGTCTCAGCAGCTGAACATTAGATTCCTAAAAATACAGTGCAGTGATTGGCTCAACTTATGCTGGTCGTAGAAAACTTTTTTTTTAAACAACTAAAACATAATAAAAAAAATTAAAACTTTTTTCAAGACTTACAATTAATATTACTTACGCAAAACATGGTAGCAATTGTAGAGAAAATAATACAAGCCAATGTTTTTCATTACAAGCCTATCAAGACTGGGTTTTACCTGTAACAAGGAAAAGGATTATTACTTTTTTTGTTTTTTTCTTTTTTTAACTTCCCATGTAAACTTTTAAAACTTCTTTCATATGATTTTATTTGTTCGTCTCGTAACTATATTATAAAATATAAGAAATTGAATTGAAATCATCAAACTGGTCTGATGATGGAGCCGGAATTCAAAAATCCAATTCTTCAGAGGCTACTAGGATCCCATTCCATTCGTGCTTTTAGATTTTTTATTAACTTATAACTTACAGGTACAGGAACGTAACGTGGCCCTTTTAAGAATAACTAGAGTACCTAAGTAGAATATGAAATGAAAAAACGCGGGAACCATTACCAAGAAAGAGGACGCATAAAAACAATTACTATGAAATGATTAAATCTACTTCTACCTCTAATTAGAGTCAACATAAAAATAATTTCAAAGTAGAAAACAGATTGTGGAAATATTTTATTTCCAAAAATATTTTTATAAGGTATAAAAAGGCTTAAGAGGAAAAACATGGAAAATCTTTACTGGCTTCTATTGAATCGTTTTTACCATGACTATATTCCTTTTTATCCAAAATGACACCTTGGAACCGTCCAAAAGGCGCAAGTTTCGCTACGTTCAAATTTTAATAAGTTTTCTAATAATATGTTACTATTCTTAAATCTCTTAATAATTTTAAATACTTAAGAGATGTAAAAAAAACTTCCCCAAGCGAAACATGAACCCACACTCTAGTTCGAACCAACAACGCCACGGAACGTAAGCGGTTAATTTTCAATACACTGAACTACATAATAAGGCGTAAGTTAACCAATTAATTGTCAAAGACAAATTAATCTAAAGCGAGTGTATCGGAAGCGTGAAAGCTTAACTACGTAATCTAATAATCGGATTGTGTGTATCAATAGACGATTACCAATATTACCGTGTAATACTGCAGTAATATAATATTCATATGTAATATATATAATTTATATATATTTCTTGGCTTAGTAAGAGGCACTAGTGTTTCTACACTCCGTTCCACACATGTCGACCAATTTTCAAGATATTATGTGAAGAATTAGTTGAATGACAGCACTCAAAGCCGCGCTTTATCTCGTTACTCAATGAAGGATTAGGGTTTCCCTTAACCGGATATCTTGACACTTGGTTCTCTCTCTGCCTATCCTGCTATATGCGGGATACAGCGTGAAAAAGTAAATAAATGCTTAACTTAATAATGCGTTTTTTTATTATCTCGGTATAATAATAATTCAAAAGATATTTTAATAACTTAAAATGATTAATACACAAAATAACATAAATAACTAATTTTTCATACTAAAAGATTTACAAAGATTCATACACTGTTACAATTGTATGAGATACTCGTAGTTCAATACAAAATTTGAATGACTCTTGTAAATGTGGAACACGCCTACTTACCCATACGACGGTACTATAAAATATAATATTCTTTGATCTTGTCTTTGTATTTTCACAGGTTTTTGATTTCTAGAATTTGTATACGATTTAGTTATTTACTTACGATTATATTACAAAGAGATGCAAATATTACTAAAATAAAGGAATAAGGAAGGAATAATAAATGATGTACGTAATTAAAAAAAAAACAAGAAAACCATTGTCAATTTGTAAATATCTGTGCGGTTCCCTTACACAGCAGCAGAACCTAGTATAAAGACCTTACTTACCGCCGAATTTTTCGAGGCATTGCTTGTTGAGTTGAATGAAAATATTAATAATTAATAATTCATTCCCTCGAGTGGGGATCAAACCCACAATCGTCGCGTTACAGCGACACCCTTGTTCTCTTGCACTACGATGGTCTCAGAAACCTCTTCTAGAAGTATATCTATATATATAAAATCGAAAGGTCACTCACTCATCACGAAATCTCGGAAACTACAAGTGCTAGGAATTTAAAGTTTTGCATAGGAGTTATTTATAGGACGTAGGTGCTCGCTAAGACGGCAATTTGCAATATTCGACTTCTAAGGGGTTGTTTTTGGAGTTGAAAGTTTGTATGAAACTTCGTTACAACAAATGCTAGGAGTCTCACATTTTGCATGGACGTCACTTATAGGACGTAAGTACTCATAGAGACAGAAATTAATAATAACGTAGTTCACGCGGGTGAAACCGCGAGCGGGCCGCTAGTTATAAATATAATCAAATCCAAATACACCGCTTATATATAGTATTTAAATAAGATAAGGCATGCAGGTCATAAACATAGCAACCTTGCGACTGCAACAAAAGGCTTTATCACTGTTTATTCAAATATCACGTACTTTGCAATTTACTCGTACACGAAACGTGTTAAAAATGCTGTTTTCGATTAATATTAATAAATGTTTATTTAAAATACCATATTATTTACATTGAGGTATTAGGTCCTATACCTAATATTTTTTTTTATTTGACAAACTAATATCTAGCGTTGAGACCGTTCCCTCATTTCCGCCTAATCTTTGAGATATTCCGTGTTGAGTAACGTAACTTAAAGTCTAAATTTTATCTTGAATGGGAATCAAACTCACAACTACCGCGTTCAGTTGATCTCTTGTGGAACATTCCTATGTATAATAGATAGTTATTAAGTATTTATTTTTGTTTTCGAATGAAATTTTACAGATTTGGTGTATACTATGAGTTATAATACGTTTACAGGTAACTGAAAATAGATAGAAGAAATATATTGGAATCAATTATTAAATGTATATGTTTTAAGCAAAAAAATATATAATGAGGCCCTAGTAGTGCAATGGCACAGAAACGCGACGGTTGTGTGTTCGATTTCTAGTCGGGTAAAGAAACATGTTTTCTACAAAAAAGCAGTAGTAATGACACTAAAAATTTACAAAAAAATCAAACAATTGTAACAAAACACAGATAAATTGTTATTGTACTTCCTCATCAATTAACTGGCTACAATCAGACAGTAGTCGAAATTCTCCATACAGAGATGTAGAATAGATGTTTTGATTGCCACTTTGACACTTGGAATCATGTCCAGCCATGCTGATATCACCGAATGGACATGCTAGTTGTACTAACATTCTGTGTTGCATTTAGACAAAGCATTGCCAAATTTTCAAGACCTGCAATAACACTAGGTTCCCTCTGCCTACCGTGAAGCTGATTTTTTGGAATAACTCAAAAATTAGGCGATTCGTGGAGAACGAAGTGTCTTAACACTATGGTTCCCTTTGATTAGCGTAAGCTTGCAGGAAAAAGAGAAAAAGGTGAATTAACATAGTTAGAGACTAAAAAAAACATAATTTTAATATAAAAATATGCTTTCAATAAGAATTGTCATAAATTTCAACTCTCAATGACAGTTTCAAGTCAACAAATCACTGAAACACAATCGGAAGATCTAAAGTACTTTGTCTCAATACGCGCGACAACTGCGGAAGTGTAACGACTTGTACAACAACAGCTGGTTTGGTGTGAAAGGGTTCCAAGTGTGATTATTAGGGCGTGATTGTCATGGATGTCAGTTCCTATTGTTAGTTTAATATAATTGTAATTAAAATAGCTTTGCCATTTTTGAAATTTTTACTATTGTATTTTTTTTGCTGTAAAACTATAGAGGTAGAATAAGTGGGTGTTTGTGTAGGTTCGATTTTATTAAAGGGGACAAAATCAGAGATTGTCGAAGAATGACGTACGACTGGGCTATATGCATCAATAGGTTAGATTACCAAAAGTAATCCTATGTTACCAAAGTAGCCCAATGTTACCAAAAAAAACCTAAAACGGTATGTGCTAGATTTTCCTTATCCACGCAACATGAAAATATAAATCGATATTAAAATGTGTGGAGGGAGATAAAATAATCCTAACATTTATATAGGCACGTGCTCTGAATTTCAAATATTTCCTATAAAAATTGCCGTATGTATTTTTAACTGCAGCTAAACTTCAAATTTAAAACATCAAAAATACTTTGCAAAGAAATCTTCATTTTATACTCGAACTCGATTTATTATTTTCTAATGCCAAGTCTCAAAAATAAAGTTTTATAATATAGTGTTAAAACATTCCGCTCTCAATTTTCCGCCCTGTTTTCGAAGAGATGCTTATTGAGTGGCAGAACTCGGTGTTACATTCTGTCTATAAAAGAAGATAAATGAAAATAAATTTAATTTAATTATTCCTTTATTTAGTGGTCTAATCCACAGCCATCCCACTTCCCAATATGTAGAAAACTACAAATCTTTTAACTATTTTTAAAAGTTCTATGCCAAAATAAATTTCATAATGGAATGGAGAAAATAATCTACTACTATCGTTTACTTTTATTACCAAAAGCCACATTCAAATCGCATTAGAAAGTAACAATATAAGATAAGTCGTTGTAACGTCCATAACTCCCAGCTTTATTGAAATCAATTCGACATCGTTCTTGTGAACTTTGCCATTTCAAAAAATATATATATTTTAAGGTGTTTTTTTCACGCTTATTCCCGCATAGCGGAGTTGGGTGGGCAGAGGTAACATAGTGTTAAGACACTCTGTATATTTGTTTACGGCCATTACGTTATTTTAAAGACGTAAGCACACAAAGTAGAGTTTGTGATTTGTTTAAATATACCGAAGAAGAAATCTTCACCGTATGTAGTAGGTGTAGGGAGAGGAAGTCTTAGTTGAGAGACTAATTTGAACTACTAATTATTTGAACCTACTATCTCTATTAAGTTACGAAAAGCCAAAATTCGGTCTTTTCTCCATCTCTATCAGCTCGTTTACTCCACAAATAAATATAAAGTAACTAGAACTAAATTGCTAACGGTGTATTGAACTGTGGCCCAAAGCATAAGTAAAGAAATTATAATCTTTTGCATATCATATACTCCTGTGAACAGGACTGTACATATCTCTGAGTATCTCTGAGTTTTCACTTATCATAAAGCATACTATAAAATTTCACTTAAATGGCACAACAATGACGAAATTTCATTTTTTTAAAACAATTTAAATATATTTAATTAGGTTTTAAAAAAATCAATAGTCAAAATAGCACGGAAAAACTATGTACAAACTCTTATCGCGTCTTTTGAATAAATTTGCACCAAATAAACGAAATATTATAATCATATGGGAAATATATACACACATAAATGACAAATTTGTATTGGCGTACTTATTATTTATTATACATATTGTTTAGATAGTATAATTCTTATTACTTAAAATCACATTTTTGTAATTGGAATTAATGAACAATTTTTAGTTTTCATAGAATTTCATAGTTAGATTCATAGAAAATTTCATAGTTTCATTATATTAAATAACTTTATGAAAACTAAAAACTTTTCATATAAATGGAAAAACGCTACCGCCTATAACATAAACACCACACCAGGTAACGGTTCGACGCACGCGCAGCGATGCCGATTATTCGTTCAATCTCTTTCACTCGTATTGACATTTCCAAATGAGCGAAAGGGAAAGAAGAACAATCGCCATTGAAGTCTGGGAAGACGAAGATTACATTACAATTAGGTGTGCGGTATGTGATAAACCAAACGATATGGCAATTGTATTGACAATGCCATGACATTATAGAAATTTTGTGACAAACATGTTTAACGCCGTTGTGGCATAGTGGAAAAATATTTAAATCCATTAATATTTACTAGGGCGAATGGTCATTTTTATTTAATTTTTAGCTTCACGTTTTGTCCTAAATGCAGTGCCTACCCTAGGCAGAGATGACCTAGTATTAAGACATGCCATTCTTCACTTCCCACCCAAGGTGTTCTCCGAGAATTTAGGAGGATTCGTACCTATTTAAAGGTAGTTTGTTTACTCCGCTCGGGTTAAGGTAAGGCGTACGAATTAAATATTGTCATTAATACTAGAAGTATTTTTTTTTGTTATTTTATGGTTTTTAAAGCTGATTGGAAGAAACTATAACCTGTTATTATAATAATTGTTTTTAACCAGTATTTTACAAAGCTCGTACAAAGAGTTCGGACTGATCAAGAGCTGGTCATCTTCCTATTAAAAGACTAAAAATGTAATATAATTATAACATTTTGCTTTAAATACTATAAATTTACGTAATAAATTGAGTAAAGGGATAATTGCCTCTTGAGAACCTTATACCATATACATAATGTGTACTTACTACCTATCTAGTTGGCCGTGACTTCAAAATTACATATAGAATCACATATTTTGACAAATAAATGGTATTTTTTTGTTTTTAGCAGGATAGGCAGTGGGAGAGTAGTGTTGAGACACTTCTCCCCCATTCTCCGCCGAAATCTGGAGGCATTGCGTATGGAGTGACGGAAAAAAACGCCTCATTTTCAGAGCGAAGAAATGAAAAAATTCAAAGTTCATTTCCTTGAGTAGCAATCGAACCTACAATCTTTCACGTTAGTGCACTTAAGACTTGCATATCAGTATTGCGGCAGAATCAATCAAGTGTAACATACTTGCCCACACTTTTGCAACTGTCTCGTTGTAAATAAGACGAGTGACACAAATACCAGAATTTTTGTTGTATTTGGATATATTAGCAAATTTCCCTTGTACCTACGAGTACTATAGGATAATAAGGATTGGCGCATACACTCGTGGTCTGTTTTGACGACGTTTTAATAATATTTATATAAATATTATTTAAGCACAATTTTTGTATAATATAATCAATTAACCATACTAGTTAAAGCCCGTAATTCCCGTTCCACAGGAATCATTCATCAATCAAGGAATCATTAACTAATTAACTAATTGCTTTTGCTTTTTTGCCAAATTCCAACGTTCTACGCCACTTTAATTTGGGTTGTGTGTTGTCTGTCAGTCACATATTAATGGAATATATTTCCATATTTATATAGAAATTACAAAAAAAGTTAGATGTTTTGAAGTTAGAAAGAAAAATAGTCCAAGAAGTAAACTCAAAAGAGCCTGTTGTATAAAATAATTGCAGCGCATTTAAAACTTCTAGCTACAAGTCTAAATTTAATTATTTTTTTCCACATTTACTAAACAAGTTTGGAATTTTATAACTGAAAAATGTGAAATATTTATAGTATACAATTTCAACGAGATAATTAATATACAAAATGTTTTCAGTTTTCCTCTTAATGTTAGTGTTCGTTAAGGTAATGGTTTTGATTTGATAAGTTTTTTATATTATTACTTGTTTAGTGATAAGTCACTCTTTTTTGTATTTTCTGTTGCAATGAATAATTTGCGTTTCGTTTAGTGGAAGTCAACATCTAGTTATATTAGACGACTAGACTGAAAAAGAAAATATTTTTATGTAAACATACTCATAAGTACACTAAACAACTTTATTATGCGAAACAGACGGAACGAATCGAGTGATATGAAACTCAACTGTACTATTGAAAATGTGTACTGAATATATAGAAACTGTTGAGGCACCGTGGCACAGCTTGTGTCTAAACGCGACGATTGCGGGTTCGATTCCATTCTGGGAAAAATAAATTATTTAAATACTTTCATTTCCTCGCTCTTACAGGACAAATTTTGACTTTCGCGACACAACACGCAATGTCTCGAGAATTTGGTGGAAAATGGGACACGGAGTGTCTTAACACTTAGATTCACTCTGCCTACTCTACTGCATGCGGGATGCAGCGGGAAGCCAAGAAATTATATACCTATTGACTTATTGTATAAACTAAATTGTATGTATTGTATAAACTGTACCCCGATTAATTTTCGATTAACTTATCCGAATACTTAACAAAATTTTGTCTAATGATTTTAACCCATATAGACCCGCCGTGCCCAAATGGGTACACCTACAATAGTAACCTTGTTTTTTTTATATTTTTATTTTTATGCAGTTTATGTCTAGAATTGTAAAGATAAGTAGTATATCCTTATGTTGTAGCCGTAAAATCCAATTAAAAATTTTTTACAATCGTTCATTTCGTGCCTTTTGTAAAGCTGTTTCACGAAATCTGTGAAGGCAAAATGTAAGTATATTTATTTTTAAATTTTTCTTCTAAATACATTTGTTTTGGTACAAAACATACTTAAGTACTTAGTATTCTATGTAATATAATTAAATTTGATTAGAAAAGAAGAGTCGTAATAGGACAAATTCAACTTTTACGATGCTGTCCCCAATTGGGGCCAATGGGCACATCAGAGGTCAATTTTTATGTTTTTATATGCATGTCCATCCAAAGTTCATAATGACTCTTAGGATATTTAGTGGTCGCAATGAATATAAGGGTCTTCAAGAAGCAATCGCAGTTGTAATTATTGAAGAAAAAAACTTCGGAGAGGTATATTTAGTTGCGCTGCCTCTAAAACCAGGTGTGGTAATCGACGAAGAAAAAGATGTAGATATACAAAGCACTGCTAATCTGCCTACTTACTAATAGAAGCATTTATCAACCTTATGCTAAGAGACGTAGAGGAACCGTAATCTTGAGCAACCCTGTTGGTGTAAAAGTGATCCAACTACGACTAATATACAAGGTCGTCTTGAGAAATTTAAGAATTGTTAAAAGATGAAACTCAGCAGTAAAGGATATGAAAAGAAAAACCGGGCCGATTTTGATTACTGCTTTTATCAAGTTAACTAAATTTTATTAGTGCGAAGGTTTTACAGTGTGGTATGGGAGGGGTTGATCAGGTTGATCAATCTTTTTACCTATATAGAAATGCTGTACGTGGCAAAAAATGGTGGTGGGTTTTATCCACACATACATAGGATCTTGCTGTTGCAAATTCGCGGCACCTGCACTTGCTAACTAATATAAACAGGATAGATTAGCTTGATTTTTCGTTACATCGCTCGTCACGATTTAAGAGACGAAAACATCAACGTATTTATGCGACCAGCAGCTTCTGCAGTACCAAGTCTGCAGCACCACGGGGTAGACCACTACTCCCAAAAATTTTGCTAGCAACTGAGACGTGCAATGTGCCATAAAAAAAACGCGTTGATAGTGTAAAAAGTGTTATAAAACATTTCGTGTCGCTAAAATAGTTTCGAAAATTTAGATACTATATGTGCCCATTGGCCCCATTTAAGGACGGCATTTTTTTTATATTTAAATAAAAAAAAATAAAAAATTTTTTACGTTTTTTATTTTATTACATCGATATCTATCAATTATTACCGAAAAAACCTTTGATTTACTGCTAGTTTGGCTATGGGTCTAAATGGGTTAAGTAAAAAAATAAATATATTTTCCTCTATATAAACCTACTAAGTACATAATTCTAAGGTATTTCAACAATATAGGTCTGCTATCTTGTTCTAGTAATTATTAACACCGAGTAACTTGTCATCTGACCTTATGGTTAGAACAGCTGTTACAATTATACAGGCTTCTGAGTGCCTTTAACGTTTGTCATTAATGTTAGATAAGGAGCCTGCCTGTTACATAGAGTGACCTTTAAGAGGCCAGTCATGGCGAAAACGCACAAGCGTATGACTACAAACGCGGTAGGTGGTGGGTTCAATCCCCATTCGAGGAAATTAAATATTTAATATTTCCATTTTTTCGCTCTGGAGTCGAGGCAAGGCGCAGCGTTAAACTCCGTCAATCAACACGCAAAAGCGGAGAGCGGGGTGTCTTATCACTAGGCTTAATTTGTCTATCCTGCAACATGCGGGATACAGCAGAAAAAAAAGTACTGTAGTATATTATTTAGGTGTTTATTTAGTACTGAAAGAATATATTATTGAGGCCAGTCGTGGCGTAGAGGCACATCTAAGTACATGCTTTCCATACGATTGACATCGACATAGCCCATTGGCAACTCGCCAGTGTGGCTGGTGCATTATCTGAATGAGATAGATAGGATCAATCTATGTGGTGGTAATCTATCTATATAATACTTGTGTAGCATAGCAAGGTAGGCGGAAACCTAGTGTTAAGACTCTCCGTTCCTCTCAACACTGAATGCGGCGAACGACGCGCTTGTATCAGAACGGGGATATTGAAATAAATTAAATACAATCATTCGCCTGAATGGGAATCGATATCGATACAGTTTGAAAAGCAAATAGTGATTGTGTAAAATTAGCCATCTAGACTTTTTGGTTTTGGAAATTTATTACTTAATAATTTCATACTTAAAATTTATTAATATTTTTTTTATAAAATAACTCGAATAGCTATTTGTTTAGCTGTTCTTCTAACATAGGTTCAATATCATCAATGGTAATATCTTACCATCAATCTTCAAATCAAAATTGAATGATAAATTGTATATAGGTCCTATAATCTATGAAGTCTGAAAATCTCTAAAAGATATTTTAAAATGTCATAGTGTCACAAATATGTTAAAAGTTGAAGTGAAAATTAGTAGGAAATGAAATCCAAGTCGAATCCGAGCGAAAGGAGCATAATTCAAGTGAAAATTTATTGGAAGAATTCGTTCGTTACTTTCGCGCTTTTCCAATATTTTAATAAGTTTTCAAGCCAAACTTAAACCAGAACTTCGTGAAGGTATTATCGGTTTATATATATTGTTAGTTTCTTTTCTCACATTCATGCCGTATCAGGATATAGCAGGGTAGATTTTCTTCAAATTCTCCAAATTCAACTCCACATTTTTTCACTTGCCCCGGTCTCCGTAATGCCGGTTCTCGCAAGCTGCTCTTTATCGCAGCCCTCGATAAACCGGTGGAGACCGTCGGTTTATACCATGCTATTAAACGACACTTTGGCCATTATTAGTCCAGGACGCCTTGCAAATCATTGCCTTTTGAGAACTCTCACACTTAGGGTCAGAATGTCTTTAGTTTGAAACTTTCAAGATCTGTGTTTTAGGGTAAATTTTTGAATACAGAACTAAGCATATTTAAAATGTATATATTTTTTAGAAATATTCTATAATGGTTTTTAACATCACAAGTCTTACTCAAACTGAATAAATTAATTTAACAAATATTGTTTTTATAGAATTTTTGGACTTAAAATATTCTGATGACATTTAAGTAAATAATTGATCCTATGACCTACTCATGACCTAGCAATTTAATGAATACCCTAGGTTTAGTGTTTGATATATACAAGACATCAATCTGTAGCGAATCGTCTAATAAATTGCTTCAGTATTAATTTATTTCACGCCATGAATAACATATGTGTTAATAAATTATTTAGGCCCTATTTACGTTTAGATTTATACGCCCTGAAGAAGGATGTATGGGGCACAGGCTTACTGATGTTTCTATATATAAGATGAAGAGTTAATAGTAGAAAGTTTCCTGTTGTGTTATTTTTTCACGCTCTATCCTAAATGGAGCAGGATAGGCAAAGGGGGTCAAGTGTTCAGACACTATGCTCTCAATTTTCTACCGAATTCTGGAGGCATTGCGTGCAGATTCTGCGCTCTACCTCAATACCAGAGCAAATAAATGAAAATATTACGTTTTTTTTTTGGGTCACAACCGAAAAACAAAGAAAATTTCTTTTTCTATTTATTACATAATTACAGCTCGTCTTACAAATACACAGAAATTCGAACCCACTACTCCCATATACAACATTGGTTATATAAACTACTTTAATGCAATTTCCTTTTACTTATCCCCAGACCAATTACACATAGATGCAGAAGATAGCTGAGTGTACCTTAGCTCAAAGTTTGTGATAGTTCATCGAAGATCCTAGCGATTGGCAATCCAAAACTGTCGGTGGAATATTAATTTTGCTATATTCTTTGATTAAGAAATCAAATTAAATCAGCTCCACACTGTATCCCGCATATAGCAGGGTAGGCAGAGGGAAAAACAGTAGGTGACAAATGGTGAAACAAGGTGGTTTCTCGCTCTGGTAATAAGTCTGGTATAATCTTGTAAGCCGGAATGTTGAGTTTCCACCAATCAATACGCAATGTCTTGAAAATTGAGCGATGCCTGGAGAACGAAGTGTCTTAACACTAGTTCCCTCTCCCTACTCTACTATATACAGTACACAGCTTAAAGCTAAAAAAAATAATTAAAAACAAACAAAAACATTTTATTATTTATATTTTCAAAGATGTCGCCCAAATGTTGTCTTATTTACATCTCATTACTTTTCGATTCGCTTTCTGCATAATGTATATAATCTGGCTCCTTACTGTCCTAGAGATTAATGGATATTCATATTATAAATTAACATTTCAAATTTAGGATCAGGAGTCGATAAGGCAAATGGACCTGCCAATTGGGTTTTACCGTTATTTCCGCTAAGACCCCATCCCATCCTCAACACTTCGGATAAATGAAGATTGCTGATAGACATTGGGTTGTGTTCGCGACAAAAGAATTTTTGTCTCAATATTGACCAAGGTTGCCTATTCTCTTTGGAAATAACAGAAATTGAAAATTCCAAGTTACCATTATTCCTATGAAGATAACTTAACAACACACTCATATCATGTTTAAATCAAACCAAGGAACCGTTCATATTTTATATAGGTACCTAGAGTTCCGCCACTCAACACACAATGCAAAATGGGGAGTGTCTTAACACTAGGCTCCCACTGCCTATCATGCTACATGTGCAATACAGATTGAAGCTGACAAAAAATCTACTATATAAAAGGGTATAAATATTTGGGTAAATTCCAACATTTTGTCGAAAAGGTCGGCCACAATATCTGAAAGAATTCTTAAACTTCCAATAAAATTATCCAATAACGCGTGTAAAGCGGGCATTGTTTGCATGTTATCCGCGACTCCCCCACTGGAAAATTTGTTATAGATATCCTATATATGAAATTGTTGGTAGTTTTTACTCTACGAGAGTAACAAGTTCTATTTCTTACATAAATTCTATAGCATTAGTTATCTTAAAAAAATATAGGGCCTCAAAAATTCTTAAGAAGATTATTAATTCTTATTTGCTTTGCGACTTTGGCCGAAAATTATTTACCAGTTACATATATATATCTAATACATCATTTCTTTTTAATGGGAAAATACAAATTAATTTCTTTATGAAAATAGTAAGTTGAGAACTTACAACCAGTAAGGGTAACCTGCTTATACAAAACTAGCGGACCCGGACGCGGCTACGCCTGCTTGAAATATAAGAATATAATTTCTATAGAAATATAATTTCAATCTAGATGAAATGCTAAAAGTGACTATTATATTTATTTTCATAAGGATGAATATCAAAATGTCGCGGTAACGGTTGCGTAGCGACGCGACGGTTGTTATTAACATGGCAGAATAAATTGCGTGTCAAATTAGAAAGTACTTTAAAATATATTAGTTTATATGTGTAATGTAATGTTATATAGCCTATAGCACTTCTGAAGAATGCAGCTTTCATACAAAACAAAAACAATGTAAATCGAACCAGTAGATCCAGAGATCTTAGCGTTCAAACAAACAAACAAACAAACAAA
The DNA here is from genome assembly GCA_016802625.1 of Heliconius numata. NCBI lineage: Eukaryota > Metazoa > Arthropoda > Insecta > Lepidoptera > Nymphalidae > Heliconius > Heliconius numata. The sequence goes on along the minus strand of JAEBDU010013387.1, from coordinate 53,971 downwards.
CAAACTCTTCCGCTTTATTATATTAATAATAATAATAGAAGTATAGATAGAAATGACGAAGACAGGAACAGATGCTATATCAATAAATGTTTAACTGTCTATCCCATTATTTCTATTAAACTCTTCAATGATGGCACCAAATGACAATACGTCACGCTGGTCGGTCAACAACCTCGTCTACACAAAGTTTGTGTACCGCATTGTTTTGTGTCACTCACTTTGCAGGGGTATGCTAATCAAATGTATGGACGTGACTTTTATTTTTGAAAAATTTGTAAAATTTTTGACGTTTTTTATTCTATTTAAAATTTATTGCAACAGTTAATACGTTTTTGGTTGGAATATGGAGAATTTAATTATACATTTCTATAAAAGGGAAAGTAGGAGGATCCTAATATTAAGACACTTCGTTCTCAACGAAATTAAAAAATAATATGAACCTATGGCCATGCTACGACAATCTCCTTGTTGTTATATACTCGTATTCATATATTTTATAATCTTTCAATATATAAAAAAGGAATGTCGGTAATATGGCAAACCTTTTTTCCATGTTTCTGGAACAATTTCAATCTAACCGTAATGAAATCCAACGATAATATTATCCATATTCCTCAATCAACGCAAACTGAGAGCACAGTGACGCATTACTATTTCCATTCCGTCTCTCTACATTATGCATGCATATGAAACTACAAAAAAACACTACTTATTCCATCAAACCATAGTTAGGCATGCAGAGATGAGTGACGTCAGCGGGTATTCACCTTACATTGTTTGATAATCACTGTAAAGCCTCTCAACAAAGTTAACAAATGTTTAAGCTATAAATAAGATAAAACACCTTGTCGGTACAACTAAGTATATAAATAAGGATAATTTTAAATACTTACTAAGAAATTTTATATACAACTAGCGGCCCGCCCGCGGCTTCGCCTGCGTGAACTACGTTATTATTAATTACTGTCTCCATGAGTACCTACGTCCTATAAGTGACGTCCATGCTAAATTTGAGACTCCTAGCATTTGTAGTAACGAAGTTTCATACAAATTTTCAACCCCAAAAACAACCCCTTAGAAGTCGAATATTGCAAATTCCCGTCTTAGCGTGCACCTACGTCCTATAAATAACTCCTATGCAAAATTTGAGATTCCTAGCACATGTAGTTTCTGAGATTTCGTGATGAGTGAGTGACCTTTCGATTTTATATATATAGATCTACTAAGAAGCTAAGAAGCTGTGGTTTTTTTAGATTTTCTTCTAGAACAATATCCTCGATTCTGCCCTACACCTCATTTTTCAATAATTTCACATTCAACAAACACTTTTGTATGAAGGTATCGTAGTCAACTAGAAAGTATGTAATGTTCCACAATAAGCCCTAAACGCCGTTCACTCTTGACCTCAATCGCGTGTCTTAGAAAATGTATAAGTGTACAGCAATTTTGTTCTGAAGAAGTTCTTACTGTCATTACAGATTCTCATGATTTGTAACATTTGTGCCTCATGGATTACTGATGCGTGATAAGAATATGAGGTAAATATAGTTTAAATTAGGCTGCCTACAAACAAACTTGAGGCACAAGTGTGCGGCTATAAACGCAACTGGTTGGGAGTTATATCCCCAACCAAGGAAATTAAATATTTATGTACCAGATCCAGATCCATATCCAGAATTCGGAAAAATGAAGAACGGAGTGTCTTAACACTAAGCTCCCTACCCTGCTATAATAAGTATATAGATGGTATACTATATTTACTCTGTTCACCCTGAAAATACATTAAAATATGAAAGAATCCAAAATATTTCAACATTATTATTTACCAGTCGATTCTTAATTAGATCTTTATTTTCCGAAGTATTTCCTAAAAACTCCTTCATTACCTGTAAAAATAAAAATATTTATTATTTTTTGATATTAGATGAAAAATTACATTACGACTTGTTATCGATTCAAGTACGCATGTAAATAATTAATTGGTTAGAACTTTAGTTTCCAAGAGAAGCGGGTTCGTTTCCCGCTGCAATATTTATTGTATGTTTCTAAATATTATTTTTTTTTACTATAATTAAAAGATAAATAAGATTACTAAGGGTTATCCTTAAAAGATAGATATATATTATACTTTAAGCGATTTCTCCCATATTACGTAGAGGAATCATGTAGATTTAACTTGGAACTTCTAATTAGCGACCTTATAAGGCGACGGCTACACTATATGGTCCTTTCAAGTAATTAGAAACATTAGTTCTAAGAAATATTACTCCACGTTTATACATATTTCTTTGTATATAGTAATTATATGTACGTATCGATTAAGATAATGATGTGAAATACTAGTTTTAGCCCGTGAGTTTACCCTCGTGCAGACCGAATAGAAATACCTAGCTAAAGTCTATACTTTACTAAAATATCATTTTTTAAGTAAAATATATAATAGTTCAGTTCATTAGAATGTCAGTAATTAAAATATTATTAAAATATTTAGTAAATTAAAACGTGATACAGTAATTGCAGGAAACTAAGTGTTAGAAATAATTTTATAAAACCATTTATTTCCGATTCATAATTGGATACAATAGGAAACCTATTGTATAGGCTGAAATAAATTTAAGTAAATTTGAAAAATAGGTAAATAATAGTATCTACAAATATTATATAATACTTATATATATGTAATATATGTGTTACAGCCAATCTGACACCGTGATAGTTGTGAATTCGATGTCCACTCGGGGAATTATATTATCATTAGAAAGCGAAAATAATACAGATAAATAAATTAATAATTATACAGTTTAAGCGGGCGAAGCCGCGAGCGGGTCGTCATTAATATGAATATAAATATTCCTCCGAGTGAGGGTTTACCTCACTGAGCCACCATACCTCACTAACATAGTAAAAATGGTTAATTTAACATTTGAAATAGCTAGTGGTTTCCAAATTTTAGTTTATTTTAACAATGTAATTACCATGCGGACCGATGTCCGTGTCGTTTAGCAATTCAAAATAGAAGCAAAATTCAATTTGTTATATACAATACAATAGAATGTGCGTTTCGAGTTTTGTTTATTTTTGTTGCTGGAAATGGAAGATATACATATTTTCATTTCCTTGCTCTCTAAATGAGACAAAGGGCAGCGTTGAGTTCCGGCTATTAAGCAGGCTATATACACACAATGTCTTGAAAAATGGTAGAGTGTCTTTACACTAAGTACCTTCTGCTAGTACTACTGTAAGTGGGATGCGTGACGCTGAATATAAAAATAGTTTTAATGACATATCTTTCACGGTAGTAAAATATAGCATTGTAATATGTATATATTCAGTTTTTTTTTTCACGCTGTATCCCGCATAAAGCAGGATAAGCAGAGGGAATAAAACAGTTTAATATTATAAGTTTGATTCCCACAAAGTATACACTAGACTAGTTGGTGATCAAAACACGTCCTCGGAAGTAGGAGCTTCCGTGTATTCGCGCCAATTGAATTTATACTACCTTCCTCATGTAGAATTGAAGTAAACTTGTATATTGTTGAATAAAATTGTATTAAAGAAATATGTTGGCTTATCAAAAGACCCTTTGTTTTTAAATTTATATTTAAACTTATATTTAAAGGTGAAAAGTGCAATAATGTTATTCAAAATAAAAGGTCCAATAATTTACCTTCAGTTCACTTAGTTAATGCCTCAAATCTAAGAAAAATTGCCGCTAGAAATTTGTGTTATTTTTTTGGCTAAAGAGTTTGTTTGGTTAAACGCGCTATACTCAGGTACAACTATCGCTTTAGTAGTTTCAAAGTAACCCGTTGAACCCACCTGTGGTCGGAGAATTCAGGCACTAAGATGGTGACACACACAGTTCTTTGTTTAACCACGCGGATTAAGACTGAAGCTAGAGGTATAAAATGTGAGATGTGCAAAGATAAATAAAATATGTTACGCCTTCCTCATATTCGAGACAAAGAAAATTTTATACGACGTATGAGGTTTGTAGGTAGGTAAATGGCGTATGTAAATAAATATAATTCTTGGAAAATGATATCATACGTAAGTGGCCACAAGTGTACAAATATAAACGAGGCAGGTTGTGGGTTCAATTCCTACTCGTGGAAATGTGGACGGCGTTGAGTTTCTCCATTCAACACGCAATGTCTCCATATATGGGCGTAAAATGGAGAACGAAAATGTCTAATTTACTACATCTATATATTTTTAACTAACATAAGTAAAAGTGATGCCTCACTTACTTCTCTCAGTGCACGTAATGGCGTAATATAACTCCATATTAAACGCTATCAAGGAGAAAAAGAAAATTCAGTTCTCCGAAGGGGCACCGAATCCACAACCATTTCGTTTACAACCAGATGCTGTACCACTGCGCCATAATAGCTTCAACGCACTTTAAATAAAACAAACGACTGAGAATCATTAAAGGTATTGATTGAATTGCGTCATTTTTCTATATAGATAATATACGATGTATTACGACGTTATTATTCTAATTTTTATACCGACTGGTACAGTGGCAGTGTCAATTATAATTTTAGACGGTTACCAATTTGATTACTGTAAATATATTTGTAGCTTGAGTTGATATTCTTTATTCTGGACTAATTTTATAATAGAAATGAGTTAACATGTAGGGTTACATCGAAATAATTAACGTGATGTAATATAACGTATAGCCTTTCTCAATTAATGTACTATCCAGAAACAACAATAATTTTTCAATTTAAATCAGTATTTCCTAATATTAGCGCGATTGCGAGTTAAGTGTTTTAAAACTAGAAAAAAATAGCGTAGCAGGACGTGAACCTGCGCCTTCTTGCCTGATGCTTGAAAGTAAGACATTATACTCGTATTGCTATATAATCGAACCCCCTACTGTGAAGATTTAAATAATTAATTAGATTTCAAATACGCAATTGTAACAACAATACCTTCTCTGTAGTAAAGTATGCATTATTCATGATTATATAACAATTAATGGGACACGTGTCAATTTAAATCTATTGCGGTTTACAAATGCTTGACAACTTCCATTATAAATTTAATAAATTTTGTTTTAGCTTGAACCTAGTATTGAGACACTCCGTTCCCATTAAGACACTTCAGTTCCCCTCTTTCCGCTGAATTCTTGAGGTATTGTATACTGAGTGGAGAGCGTTACCAGAGCAAGAAAAATTAAAATAAGAAAATATCATTTCCTCGAGTGGGAATCGAATCCACGACCTGTAGCGTTTACAGTCATATGCTCGTGCCTACACTGCGACTGCCCTCATACATACGCATACACATATAATTAAATAACGGAGTATCATACCACTAGGTTCCCTCTGTCGTACATAGTAAAAGCAGAAATGGGAATAAAATAAATAGTAAATTATAATATATAAATAATTGTAACAAGCGTATTAGAAATTCGATGTAGCTTGATAAGCACGTATGACCTAGTGGTCACGGCAGTTTTAGTTTTAGTTTTTAGTACAAGTTGTAATACAGTATCTACAACTAAACAAATTCTATGTAACCAGTGCCTTTACCTTTCATATCTTATCGCATTTAATTCTACATATTAATTTTATTAGTACTGGTATTAATATATGTAAATGATAAATGTTATTTTTAAGATACATAATAAACTTTAATTAAATCTATGTCTGTGTTTATAGTATTTAAAAAATCTTCAGTATTTTACTTGCACGCCAATCTACGTATGACTATGACACAAATCCAACATAAATGTCAGACTAATGTCAGACTAATTTCTGACATTTATGTACTGTTTACATTTGTACGGATTTTTCTATATAAGTAGTGATTATATGTAAGTGTATGAAAATTGTGTCCAAACTGCTCACGCAGACTGACTGACGATAAAGACACTTTGTGTCCTAGTGTCTTATGCAAATGAAATCTCTATACGAACACTAATGTCTCTAATTGAAAAAAATATTGACACGTATTGAGTAACGGAACTAAACGCCGAATTTTGTCGACTAGAATGGAGAAATTACAATAATTTAAATAGTAAAGTACTTACATTTAAAATTCAATAAGATTCACTACATACCACTCGACCTGGGGGAAGCGTTTAATTATATTGTCTAAACAACCAACTTCCCGTCTGCGCCTTTAAGATAGCTTGCCCCAATTACTTCTGCATACGACGAGAGTTGTCTCGTTAATTACGTTATACTGTATTGTATGTATGATATAAATGAAAACTGATTGGCATAAAGTACACAAAGGAAAATAGGAGGTTCCCGCTTCAACTCCCTACTGCTACTCGTACTCTTACTGGTCCCCAGTATAAATTTAAGAAGAATAGAAAGAGAAAGAGTTCCCAGTAGAATTTTAGAATTCTTAACTTTGCCTTCCCTGGAATAATTAAAAAATGTGTAAGTATATTCTAATTGTCAAAACAAACGCGGTCCACGTTGAATGACTATCCAACGTAATGATGTTTCCATTTGAACCAGCAGTTCCTAGGCTTAGGGCATTCAACCAAACAAAATTGAAAAAATAGAAATTCTTAAAGAAAAAAAATTAAATTAAAAAATTACATCAACAGGTATATACTTATCGTATAAAACTTATTTTATATCAACCATACATTTTGAAATTATAATTAATTTGAAACAAATATATTTTAGTATAATTTTGCAGAACAAACACATTTCTATTGTACCTTTCGTAAGCACAATAATTAAACGGAAGTGAGCGGTTTGTATCAAATGTCTATAGATACGAGTGTAATTTAATTGGGCCAGTCAGTTAACTATTGTTTTTAATTACCGTACATAATGGAAGACGTGGGAATCGAACTCCGTACCTATTATACGCCATTATAGTAATAGGTATAGAGATTGGTAAATAATTAATATCGTTATATTAAATATTTAAAATAAAATGACATATGAATAAACTTAGAGATATAAAACTGTCTTATATATCATTTTTTTTTATGACCATTGCCGGTGTGACACAGTGTCCAGTGTATGACTGTAAAAGCATGACGTTTGTGTTCGATCTCCTATTGGGAGAATGAATTATTTAAACGCGCGTACGACTGTCAACGTGACAGGTTGTGGGTTCGATTTCCACTCTAAGAAAGAAAATATTTAATATTTTCATTTCTTCGCTTTGGTAACCACCACTGCCTCTAAATTAGGCGAAAAGTAGGTTTGCCTGCTGACTTGATATAAAAAAACCTTAAATCCAGATTTAATCTGAATAAATGACTAAGAGAGAGCTCTTATCATTCTAACATATACAATATAAATAAAATATATACATATACAAATATTTAAATTTCCAAAGCCACTTCGAAGCGTTATAAAGGAATCAGCCATTTAAATCTCATCCGGCTTTTAAGGGCATTAAGCAAAGTGTCAGTCTCAACGGGTTGGATTCATTTAGTTTGTTTTATTCTATCATAATATTTTGCTTCTCCAGCTTCTTGGACTGTTTACAATTCTTAAGTCTTAGAATAAAGTTATCATTTACTTTGAGTCAAGAACTGCCTTTCGAGATGGTGGTAGCTTTATGTTTAACCAACGATTTAAACGTACTTGGGGGTCGTGTGACTATAAACGCGACATATTGTAGGTTCGATTCCCACTCGAGGAAATGAGAATTCGATCTAGTGTCCCAGCAAAGCGCTGCGCTGAGTAGCGCCAGTCAAGGCGCAATAACCCAGGATTCGTCGGAATCCACCTCTCCTGCTACAATGTACTCCTCTTGGATACCCGGAGTTGATAAACCTTTTTAATTTCTATAGAAATAATCAATGTAAATATTATTAAGTATAGAGCTAGTACTTTTGTTAAGGATTATTTACTAAAAAAAATAGAGTGATGAAATATTAATAATAATAATAATATTAATAGTTAATGTGACAAAATATTTTTTTTGTATGGTTTCTTATAACAGATCTGAAAGTCATGAGTAATCATAATAGATCTTGAAGGTCGTATGGCAGTCACTTTTGCGGTACACCTTCTATCTTTGTTTAAATAATAGGACAAAATCAACCAAACAAAAAATTAAAAATTCAAAAGTAATAGTAGAAAGTAAAAAGAAATACTTTTTCCAGTTATACTATATCCAGAAAACAGCATAGAAAACCAAATATTAAGACACTCTGTAGACTCTGGACACTTATTTATCTTCTAACCAAAAGAAGAAAATGGAAATAATTAATTTCCCCAAAAGGAAATCGAACTAACAATCGTTGTGTGTAAATTACAAATATAAATATTTATTATATTAAAATACTTTTCACTCGACAACCTTTCCCAAGACTGTCTGTTATACAAGCGCCCGATTGTTCTAGAATATCCCACGAATGCATAATGCAATTGTGGGATTTTTTAACAATACCCGCTTTAACTACCTGCCTGTACTAAATAAAATATGACGAAAATGTCATAATTGTTTTCTTTTTATCGTCAGTCATCCCGTGCATTGTTTATCTGTAGCTTCACGCTGTATCCCGCTTATAGTGGTATCTGCTTTCTGTTCGATGTAGGACATTGTGTGTTGAATGGCGTAACTTAACGCCGCGTTTTTCTTGTTATCATAGCGAGGAAATGAAAATAATACATTCCCCCGAATACGAGTTGAACCTATTACCGCCGCGTTTGTAATAAGAAGCCAGGCTGCCACAACAGATCCTATTAGTATGTTAGTTTATAAATGTTTAAGAAGTGATGTCAGTCAATAAGAGATTAGTGATACGTCACTTAACAAAAAAGAGTAATTGTTTATTGTACTGTTTTTTTATTTTTTGTTTGAAAAAATCCTGAAATCGACTACCGTTACTTTTCAGATCCAGACAAGGCTACCCTTTTACTTGTCGCTGAAGGTCTTTACTTTATTAATTGTTATAAGAAGTTTGAATTCAACAAGAAATTGTAGAAACATAATTAATTAATTATTTATTATGGTCTAAAAAATTATAATTTAATATAATAATACTTAATAATGAACTAGGACATTGTTCTGTTTTTGTAATATACTGTTGTTTTAATTCTTTTTGTTTTCATTGTACTTCGACGTATTTCATTACGTATACTCCATTTCTCCTTTATTTGAATTATTTTTATTTCTTCATTCTGATAGAGAAAGTGTTTGGAGAATCACGTCACTCACACGTCACATCACGTTCACTCCGCCTGCAGAGTAGGCAGAGAAAATGTGATGTTTGGGCAGTGGTGGTAGATATATGCTGGATACAAATTACAGCGTGAAACTGCCATTTTTGTTTAAATTTAAGAGATTCATGGTATTCTACTTTGAATTATCTAATCAAGTTACTTAAATCATAATTCATAAATGTAAATTTTCCCCAAAGTGAAATTTAAACCCATAACTATAACCCATACCACATGTAGGACATCTATTGACATCTATAACCCACTTCCATACAACACTAAACAAAAATAGACACAAAAACACAATTTATCATAATATAATCTTGCTTACACACTCACACACACACACATACCTCTACTAATAAGTACAAGTACACGTGTGTGCGTGAGCATGCGCGTGCGCAGTGCCTGCCCGTACCTATCACGACGAGACTATTAAGTTCCGCTTACCGTATAGCTGATCTTCATATGTACCTTATAAAATTGTGATATTGGTATATTCTAGATGCTATTCCATTATATTTATTATTGTAAAAAAAAATATATAATTTATTGATAAAGCTGAAAACATTATTAATTTAAGAAATGGTAATAATTATAATGTTATATTTAAAACAAAAGGCAAATAATTAAAGCCGTCGCGACTAAGGGACACAAGTGTGCGGCAGAAAACGTGACAGTTGTGAGTTCGATTACCACTCGTGGGGATTAAATATTTAATATTTTCATTCCTTTGCTCTGGTGCCGAGGTAAAATGCGGCGTTGAGTTCCACCTTCAACGGGCGGCGCTCGAGAAGTCGGAGGAAGATGGGGAATGGAAGTGAGCGATTGTAAAACGAAGTGTCTCAAAACTAGGTGCCCATAATCCATCTGCCTGATAAAGTTCAGTAAGGTTACGTATTTTAAATAGTCAATCATTTCTTCACAAAAAGTTTAATAATTAATAATGTTGTTCCGTATATACTATACCTATATACGAGTACATATATGGTCTGTACGTATGAAATATGTTTGTAAATTTGTATGTTTATACGATTATTGTTTATATTCAAAACATTTTGGAACTACAGCTTAAATAGCAATACTGCCATGCATCTGTGTTTAATTTAATTCCGTAAACACCATAAATTGCCGATATTCGTGAATTCGTTTCCTTTCGGGGAATATTTGAAGCTTAAATATTTTTTCAAACTGGTTAGCCAAACCGCGACGTTGAGTTCCGCCGCTCAACACATATGGTGTCTAATAGAGGTAAAAAGAATTAAACCTTAGGAAGTTTTATCAATAGACACTTTAAAATAATTTATTAGTTTCTAGAAAAATGGACCGTGTAAGGGGAAAGGTGTGTCGCGTGCACGCTACATTCCCTCTACCTACCCCAATATGTTCGGGATACAATGTGAAACTTAAGAATGAAGAATATAACAACCCCAAATTCTAAAGTTCCAAAGAAGCACCAGGTTCTTCTCCCACCAGCTCGTCCAGGATCAGGATCCATCATCAGACCAGCTCGTTTAAACTGTATTACCAAGTTATTACTAACATTATCTAACCGACGCTTCTGCAATAACAACACGTTTTTTAGTTTTATGTCTAGTTTATAGTACAAGACAAGTAATTACAGTGTTCAATGGGAAAATCGTGACTTCTTAGAGCGACGTACTTATGTTATATCGCACTTATTGGCTGTCATTTAATTTATAACCAAGAACTAAAGTAAGTATATCTGCTTGAAGGTCAATAAGTACTGTAGATTATATTTTAAAAAGCAGCTTCACGCTTTTCCCGCAGAGCAGGGCAAACACAGAGAACTATGGCCCGGTAGAATTCGAGACAATGCGTGTGTAGTGGTGGAACCCAACTCCGCGTTTTGTCAACCTGAGGGAGGATGTAAAGTTATTGAAATATAATCATTGTTGCAATTCGGGATCGAACCCACAACCTCCGCCTTGAAAGCTAAAGTCTGTCCCACTCATACATTTAAAAATATAAAAACAATATTTATTTAACAAAACTAGTTATTAAACAATTTATTAACGTAGCAAATTATTCAAAATAGAAATGGAATACTAAAAACCATTAAAAAATTCCGCGGCACAACATACTTTAAATTTTTTGTCTAAACCAGAATTGAACCTGTTCCAATCTCCATATATAAATGAGCTCAGTCTCAAGAGGTATGCTATGAAGTCAATTTCAACATATTAAGTAAGTTAGTTTTCCTACACAGAAATATGACGTTAGATTATTATTTTATTATGACCGCAACAATTTCCTAGGAAATACCAATGATTGGCTATAATATAATATAGGTAAGTAGTCTTTTGTTTAATTCATTTTTTATAATATTTTAATGATTACAGGCCTGTGGTACAGCACTGGGAATTCTGACTGTAAACGCGATTGTTGGGGGTTCGATTTCCAGTAGGGAAATTGAAATATCTTCATTTCTTCACTTTCGTAAAACGAAGTGTCTGCTACATGCAATACAGCAAAAAAAAAACTCTTATACAGCTGTAATTGTTTTGGTTTTATCCTGTTACTTTTTTTGTGATCGGGAATATTCCACAATTATATGACTCACTAAGTTGCTTTAATAAAAAATAGATTCGAATCTATGACAATAATATAATACTCCGCAAGTAAACCACAAGGACATCTTCCATATTATTCTTTTAAAGTATGAGTAAGCCGTAGGGAAATTCCCACTACATTCTTGTTCAATGCTTCGCCAAGTACAATAGACTTATAAAGTTAAATTGCGGACTTGAAAATATTCAGCAACACGCTTTTGCTTTCCGCATACAGCAAAGGGAACCTAGTGTTAAAGCAGGTTCCCAGCGTTGAATTGCGACATTCAACGCCGCGCATTGTCTCCTTACCAGCGAGGTAATAAAATTAATATTTCCCCCGATAGAGAATCGAACCAACGATACAACCAGATGCTGTGCTAGCTCATATTGAACTTGGCTAAAAAAATATTTCCAGCCGTTGAAACTATTGTTAAAACGAATTAGAATATAACAATGAAAGTTCGCAATATCTATCGCGCCCATACAGCAGGCGGTAGAGCCTAAAGGTCGTATAGCGGTTATTTTGCATTTATGTATAGTTTATATCGGTTTCCCGTAATGCAGGTTTTACGATCATATTTTGTTGTTTTATTTCACTTTCACGCCGTATCACGCGTGCTAAGGTAGGTAGAGATAGCCTAGTGTTAAGACACTACGCTCCCCACTTTCCACCAAATTCTGAAGGCATTAGGTGTTGATTGGCAGAATTCAACGCCGCGTTTTTGCCTCTACCAGAGCGAAGTAATATATTCATTTTCTCGCGTAATACTGCCTCAAAAAATCGGTGGAAACTGGGTAACGGAAGTGACTTAATCGGGAGAAATGGGAACGGAATGTCACATCTAAAAAAAACAAAATAACAACAATTCAATTAAAACTACCGAATTGACAATTATAAAGCTGTCAATTGCAAAATATAGTTTGAAAACTACAACTATACTAGAACTAGATCTAGAACTAACCGCCGGCAATCGTTCATCACGTACGGTTCTGTTATGTACGGTACGTTTCATTATAACTTTCATAACAATAATTGCGTTACAGCGAAAGTGACTTTAGTGATGAAATTGCAATTTTTATAATATTTTTTAGTGTAGTGCTTAAAAATGAAAACTTTTATTAATTGTCTATTCGGACATATCACGTGGAGCTTATAAGGCTTCACGCTGTTTCCCGTACAAAGCAAAGTAGGCAGAGGGAACGATTTAAGATACTTCCGTTGCACACTTTCCGTGGATTTCTAGAGACATTGTTTGTTGAGTGGCGGAACTCAACGCCGCGTAAGCTAAAGCAAGTTTATAAGGCCTATATTTAGGCCACCAAAGTGCCTAGTTAACCCCAACCAAAAATACTTTCACAAGTGCATATTCACCATATTCAAGTGTCACGGCGCGAAGAGACGCCTGAAAGTTGAAACTAAGATAATTACATACAACAAGTTTTGCTTACACGAGAAAATTAACTTTCAACTTAGTTCAAAACAATGTAAAACATAATTCGGTTAATACTGAAGTTTAATATACAGCTTCACCCTTTTTTCAGCATTTAGAGCGAACCTGTTATGACTCTCCGTTACTTACGCAACGCTGAATTTTCGAGACAATCCGTTTTGGGTGGCGGTACTCAACGCTGCACTTCGTACAGAATGTACATGTGAGTGAAAACACTTCTGCTCTTTACTTTCTACGTAGAATTATGGAATAAAATATTTAATATTTTCATTTCCTCACTCGCTGGTAGGCTATTTGAGATTGAGAGGAAAGTGAGGAACAGAGTGTTTAAATAATGAAATTACTTCGGGTATTTTAGCTATAAAATATTTAAAAAAAGTTTAAATAAATTAAAAACAGTTTCAAACATTCCTTCTAGGGGGAATCGAATCTACAATTACCGCGACTTTTATTAGGGTTCAGACACAATTTCTTTAAATAATCTTAGCACTTTATAAAATGATTGAAAATGTTTCATATATACACTACAGCCGATAAGTTGAGAAAGTCAATGACCTCGTTTATACAATTACCTTACTAGCAATACATTGCTGGTTTTACGAGAAATGCCCTCATTGCGCAGCTACGAAATGTCTATCTTTATTTGTGATGGTATGGGTTCAATAAAATTATTTTACAAATATATTTATTGTAAATTATATTATGAGCTAGTTTTAAAAGCGGAACTTTTGGGTTTATTTTCAGCAGAACTGGCCAAGGAGCCGGTGGTAAGGTCCTTAGGACTGACAGTATTGCAATTTTTATGTTACTTGACAATTCAAAAGTGTTAAGTTGTAATAGCCTAATTGAATAAAGAGTATTTTTTATTCTGTATTTAAAAGTTGAAAATATAAATTTTTGGTGGACAAACCTTTTTTTCCTATTTAATTAAACCTTAGGTTAGTAGTTAACCTGCAATTAAGAAGCAGAAAAATAAAAAAAACCCACAAACACATAAAAATACGAGCAATCAAAAATATAATTACTTAGAGATCAATGTATATGAAATAAGATAGTACATTCGGCTCATGTGCCAAGTTCACATACTTATGTTAATATGCATGTGCTTGATAACTGTGTGTCTGTCAAGCACTGGGGGAATTGTTCTATACTGTTATATTTAACTACCTGCAAAACAAACGATAGTTAAATGTAAGGAAAATTTTAAATAACATTTATATCCTTATTTATAGAAGAATCTATGTAAAAGAAACACCTGCTACCTAAAGATGAACTTATAATTGATTTCAAGAAAAATTATAGCACTTTATATGTATAATAATTATTTTTTATTCATTTTATTGGGCTCGTGGCGCAGGGGCACAAGCGTGCGATTGTAAACGTAACAGGTTATGGGTTCGATTCCTACTCGAGCAATTTAATGTTTCATTAAATACCTATTTCATTACCTCGCTCTAGTTACAATGAAGAATGAGGCATTGAATTGCGCCACTCACCAAGCATTGCCTCCAGAATTCGGTTGAAAGTGGGGGGGAACTGAAGTATCTTAATGGGAACGTAATGTCTTAACACGGGGTGTACAGGCTCTCCCTGCCTACTCTACCATATGCGAGATACAGAATGAAGCTAAAAAAATAACCAAAAATTATCCGTTCTCTACTCTAGCTAAAAATATAAATATTCTTTACAATTTACGTACCATTACAGAAGCAGCTTGTCGCTTTTTCCCGGGTAGGCAGAGAGAGTGATAAGGCTCAACGCCTCTTCGTCTAATATGCGGGTAATATGTCCATAGGATTAGATTAATTAATTCATATAAAAAAAATCTCATGCATATATTTTTTGCCCCAAATAAGTATCACAGCCACCATGCCAAACGAAACAACAATATAAAACGAAAAACAATAAACAATTTAAAACAAAATGTCAAATAGTGCAGAAGCACTTCCTGTTAACTTTGCCGATATTGCCGAGTTGATAATTGAATCTACTGACTGCGAGCTATTTTAACTTGTATTGGTGGGTTTAAGACTGATTAATATTTTTTTATATGTTATTAACATATAGCCTTTTTGATCTAAGTAGATGAATGACGGCGTTAGGTTCCGCTACCTAGTATTGTTTTTAAAACACTAAGATTTTTTTGAATAATTAGGAGAAAACTATCTATAATATGTATCTACGGATTATGGTTTGTAGGGTAGGCAGAAGGGAACCTAGTGTTATGACATGTTCAACACCACAGTTTGTCTTATTAACAGAACAAAGATATTAAAATAGCCCATTCTCAAAACTGGGAATCGAATCAACAACCGTCGCGACTACAGTCAATCGTTGTGCCGTCCTACCTACTTAATAGACTAAAAATAGTAAAAACACAAAACATTTTTGTACAATTTCCTCAAATAAAAAATAAACTTGTTTCTTTCTTTTACAAAACAGTTAACGTAACCGACTTCCTGGAGTTTCACCGATCGCGTGCAACTTGCAAGACGATCAGCTTCATTATAGATTGTTACCCAACACCTCAGTTATTAGTCTGTTGGGTAACGGATATAGCGGATATCAAATGACCTAAGGTTATTATACATTATCCACACTTATGTACGATTAATTTAGAAGTTACTACAGAGATTGATATGGTAATTAATAAAAAAACGTTTGACTGTAAGGTTGTGAATTCTATTCCTATTGTGGAGAATTTTCGTTTCTTCACTCTGGTAATAAGACAAGGCGCGGCGTTAAACTCCGCCATTCGACACTTAATGTCTTGAAAATAGGACGGTGCCACGGGGATGAAGTGTCTTAAATTGAGGTTCCCTCTGATTACTCTTGTATATCCGGGATTGCTTTTATAATATTTTAATTTTTAAGTTATTGATATAACGTGTAAAGTTACTTATTTAAAATTGTGAACATAAAAAAATCGATAGATAATTTGGTTCAAGCAACGAACAAATGGTTTGAAACTATTTGCATGATTTATATTATTTGTGCTTTGCTTCACGCTGTATCCCATATATAACAGGTTAGGTAGAGTGAATCTAGTGTTAAGACACTATGTTGCCTACTTTTCGCTCAATTTTCAAGACATTTAGTATATTAGAATAAAAAAATTAAGTAATTTATTAACTGAGTGGTAATCGAACTCAGAACCGTCGTTTCTCAATAATACTTTTATTTTATATGTGTAATAATTTCACAACGAAAGACAGAAAGAAATAAACATTTTTTGTACAGTATAACGAAATCATAAATATTTCAATTATTTTATCTTATCTAACGTTTAAGCTGAACAATTTAAATTTTAATGAGGCATATCGCATTATAATGACACGTAAGGATGGAAAGTGGAAACAGAAATCTGTAATTATTCATTAATTCATATAAAAATGAGATTTTCTTGGTATTGCATTGGTCGTTGATTCAAATTTAATGTTTTATTTGTAAAAATATTAAAACAATTTTAAAATTAAGTATTGCCTATTATAATGATGATAAACAAAGTAAATATTTTTTGTCAAAGGTTGCTTTCTTCCATAAAAAAATACTTATTATTAAATCTATAAAATACAATGTTTAAATGAATATATATTACTACTACCGTTATATATTACTTTATATAAATTTTCATACCGTTGAGACCGTAATAACATGACAAAAATAAATATTTAAAAAAAAAACAAAATAATAAAAAATGTATAATATAATAAATTTGCAAATAATCGCTAAACTAACAACCCTACTCGAATAGCGGTTACAGAGTTCAAGGTGCCAAACCAGTTCGTTCGTCCTTGTCGCGCATACAGCGTTAGAGAGGGACGACAACACATTTATTACTAACCGGAGTAATTTTCTGGAAAAATTTTAATACGTAATTTTTTTAGAGATGTGTTTACATTCAATATTATGATTATGGAATAGTTTAATATTATAATTTTTATAGAAACGAATGAATAACATCAATAATTTCCTTGTTTTTTATAATTTATAGAGAAATTATTATTCTTACACACAAGTTTTGTGCCGTTTTTTAATGTCATTCTTAAACATTGAATACATTTTATTATTATAATATTATATTACTTACAGTATTGATTTAACTTGGAAACTGGGAAAGAGAAAACCTAGTTAAGGATACTCTTATTCCTTCCGCCCAATTTCAGGATATTGCGTGTCGAGTAGCAGGACTCAACACAACGCTTTGTCTTGTTTTTAGAGCTAAGAAATTGAAATAATTCATTCCCTTGATTCATATCGAACTCACAACCGTTGCGCTTAATGTCTATTCTGCTCATCTGTTTTATTTTAAATCATAATCTTAAAAAATCATAATTTATATTTTATTGGAATTGTAAAATATGAAATTTATGCACAGCAGAATAGATTCAAATCATGATTATTTTAAAAGTGACCACTTATCTAAAAACTACTAAACCAATTTTGAAGAAACTTAAATTAATTCAAATAAGAAAGGATCGCCTCCATGACTTACGGTTTCCGAAAAATGTGTGGCCGAACATACAAATACAACTGTACACGTCCGGAATTTAGCACACACACTTACCTACATATCTACAGCTTACAGGTTAAACCAATAACCTCCTTTCTTTAAATTCAGTTTAAATTATTGTCAGTAAACACATTCCCTCCCCGCCATATATTCCACCAATCGAATAAAATATAATAAATATCTACGTTGATTTACAACTCAGGTCAATGACAAATAACATCTAGACGTAAGCTAAAATGTAACCCACATACAATTGATTGGGGCCAAATATTGATTGAATAAAATATTTTAAATCTTATTCAATTGGAAACAGAATCCAAAATCCCTTATTTAACGCAAGATTCTTATTAATACTTAAATGAATCAGTTAAAAATCCAAACAACTTTAAGCCTTAAAAATAACTACATAAGATTTCATATTTATTCACAATATTTTAAACCAAATCTAGTCAGTACTTCAAAACTAAGACTGAGAAACAAAAATTGAACTTACATATAAGAATAGCACAATTTACATTTCTATACAAGAATAATTTAGAGAAAATAATCGAAAATAACTGCTTAAGCAAATTAAGCTTCATTACAAAAGAAATAAAGTTCATTTTCAGTTAACAATATCAAAGAATCGTCACCGGAAGTCCCTCATTGAGTGACACGTCGAGACGAATCGACTTCCGGCGGTCAATGTCGAATGGATGAACGATGATAGCTGGCTTTAAGAAAGTTAAATAAACTTTATAATATGACGACTAGTAAGAATAATGAATGACTAACAATTGTTAATTTCTTATATTGATTCAATTATTTCATAAAGTTTTTTAAATGCTCGTGGATTTCTCTTTTAACACGATTTTGTATAAAAACTATTCCTCATGTAATATTTTTCTTGCACCGCAGAATAAATAGAGAATCTAGTGCAATACTCTCCGATTTATTAAAATGAGCGAAAAAAATAGTCGTCGAAAAAAAGAGTCGTAAAGAAGGATACATGGGTTGAACTTCGAAAACCCAATATCGATGATATTACTGGAGCAAAATCATATTCAAACTCTGTAGTATTTATTACTCTTTTCGTCTTTATCTCTAAAAAAGTAAAAGTACTGTTTGATGTTTTAAAAAAAAAAAATTGTATTCCTTGTGCCGAAGTCAAAATGTAAGAGAATTGAGTGTCATAACACTAGGTTCCTCTGTCTACCTGGTGTGCAAAAAAATGTTGAAAAATTATCAATTATAAATCAATAAATCATTTTAAAAAAGAATTGACGAAAGTAACATGTAACTAAAGTAAACCTAACGGGATTAATATTGTGATATATTATAAGATTACAATCTGTGGTATATGTGAAAAGATTACAAACACTATAATACTATTCTTCCTCTATAATAAGACATTACCTTTATATATTACAATTTTTTTTGCAATGTAAATTTTGAAAATTAAAATATTTTTAGATTGATAAAATAATTTGGTATAATACATAATAAA
Source organism: Heliconius numata (assembly GCA_016802625.1). Lineage (NCBI taxonomy): Eukaryota > Metazoa > Arthropoda > Insecta > Lepidoptera > Nymphalidae > Heliconius > Heliconius numata. The sequence goes on along the minus strand of JAEBDU010013387.1, from coordinate 34,784 downwards.
TTCCTAATAGACAGCGAAAAACTTATCAAAAAATTGTTCAATTGTATGAAAAAAATTGAAAACATTGTATATTTTACATATAAATATAAATTAATAAATATAAATATTAATAACATAAAAAAATATGATAAAACAACACTTCAATCAGTTAAATTAACATCACTTTCTAACGAGACTCTTCCTTTAGTCTATTCTATAACGAAGTTAGTTTTCACACAGAAGTAAAAACGAGCGCGTTGATGTCTTTTAAACGCGAACACCCAGTCGAGCGTGAAAGCAAGACTGGAGGTGACAAAAAAATTAATTATAGCTGTAAATAGTAAACGCTAATGGAGAATTACAATTTTATATTTATGCACGTAACTACAGTAAGTTACCCACGGTATCGTGTAGCTGAGATGGTTTTTTTTCTGGATTCACGCGTATCCCGCATTATGCATATAACAGGGTAAGCGGAGTGAAATTAGTGATAAGTCACTGTGTTCTCCATTTTCCGTATATTGCGTGCTCAACGGCAGAACTTAAAGTCAAACTTTGCTATGTTACCTTCGCGATTAAAGTCAGTAGTCGTTTTAAGTTTATATTGTAATGCTTTAACATACATACAGACAACTGTATATATGTATAGATAGCCTTACTTAAAAACTTACTGTGGTAAAAAAAATACAAAAAATAAAAAAAATACTGTGCTTGTAAAACATTATTTGACTAGGCTTTGGCTATACATGACGGGTGCGAGTTCATTTCTCGCTACCTACTTAAACAAACAGTTACGTCGACACGTTGAATGCCATCACTAAATATCCCTAAGTGAACTGAATAATTGAGGAGAAAGTAGTTATAAAACACTACATATCTTTTTTCTAGAAAATTATTTAAATACGGTAATATAAAAGGAAAAAATATTATATAATATATTAATATAAAATTTCCATAAATCTAGTTTGTCGGGGTCAGGGTACAAAACAAAATACCGGTTACACGTCACGACTCACGACTATTTAAAGATCTTACCTGTTTATTATTCTAGCGGCATTATTGTTTTTTTTTTCTATATATTCGCCGATGCTTAAAAACCATTCTCTAACTTTCAAATAACCAAAAAAATGTGAAACTACCGTCTTTAATCCTAGTTAACTTAAGCTGTTTTAGTTTAATTGCAAATTTAGTTGAGATCTGACCTGATAATCTCCTGGTGTCCTGAGCTACGACGGCTGCCAGGACCAGCGTCAGCAAGAACGCCACTTCGGCGCCCTGCATCTTCAAGCCACTATCAAACACATCAACACACAACACACACTGCACACGTTGCCGAAATCCAGTGTTCCCACCCCAAAAAATAACACAAAAGTTAAATTTAACTAATGTTATGAATAATCAGTTTAAATATTTGAGGTTATTGTTTAAATGTGAAACTTATTTCGCTTGGGAAAGTTGATGACGTGTCGAGTTGTCGTAGCGTGACAGCGAGCTTGTGGTTAGTAGGAGCGCGCGAGAGCGACTGCCGGCCGGCACAGGTGGGGTGGCGAGCGTATCGCTGTATTGTGCCTAGCGCTGATTAAAATGTTAGTTTTATTACATTTCTTATTGTTCGCTTGGATATTTTAATTATATTATATGTAAATACGAGATTAGGTTTGTGTAGAATTTGGCGTTAAATTTGTAATGTAGTTTGAATTATATTTTGTGATATTTATTTTTATTTTAATTTAGAAATATTTAAGTATGGAATATATTATATACGTAAATTTCGATGTATTTCGTTATAATATATAGCACAGAGTATATTTAACGTTCGTTATTTTCTCATTAACTGATATTGTTTTAACACGTGGATTTTTGTTTTGTTTTTCAATAAATCTATTTTAGAAAAATAATATTAATATATATTGTTTTTAAGAACATAATTATAATTAATATGCAAAATTACTACATAAAATAAACACATAAATAGCTGTAAAGTTGAACAATAGGAAAGTGTAAAATAATTTAATACAATATTCAAACTATTGACAATTTATGTAATAATAACACATATTTTTATTGTCATAATAATACACCAAGGAATGTCTCTAAAAATCTATTTGTTTCTTCATTCACAATTTGCCAAACATTACACAAAACTGGCATCCCCCATCTCACACAGGTGGTAGGTACACTTGGCAGATGGTCGAACCACTCTAAATCACCGTCACCACTTCACTAATAGGTTTACAGGAAATCGTTAAGTAATGATAAAGAAATAATTATATAATAGGAATTGTATAATTATTTCTTTATCATTACTTAACCTATTTTACAAAATTAATACCCAATATAAAAAGTAACAAACTAATTTTTCTTGTAATAATATCAAAAATACATATATACATATAACATAATTTCCCTAAAATTTGCCAATTCCTACATAGTACTGGCATCCCCAGCTCACACAGGTGGTCGCTTGGCAGGTAGTCGCCTCGCTCTCAGTCACCGTCACTACTTTGCTGGCAACTTTTAATGAACGCTTCTGCACGAAAATTTCGAGTGACATGTTTTTTTATTTATGCTTTTTTTTATTTTACGTAACCTATTATTGTATAAGCAGAATAAATGATTAAATTGTTAAAAAAATATTTTTAAATATTCTATAATATACTAACAAATAAAATAGATTTTTTTACGAAATTCAAATATTTTATGTAAAAAGTAACAACTAACTTATTTGCCTTTAAAGGTACTTAAGTAAGGCAAGTCTTACTAAGCCATGATTGTATATTTGAATTCCATTCGGAAGCATGTTTGCATTTGTAATATAATTATAGGACGGCCAACGCATAGTGTCCGCCTTAAAGTTAGCTGTAAAGCTGGCTATATATTTGATTTTAAGTTTATACTTCCTTCTGATGATTTTCTTACTGAGTGAACAATGCGCAAAATATCAGTAAGCCTGACTTCAGGGTGACTTGTTGACCGTACTGTATTCTACATATGAAGATAACACCATAATTAAGAAAAAATAATACACAAAAGTCCTTTTTAAATATTTTGAAGGTGAAAACCAAATTAATTTTATTATATCGAAAAATGGACTCTGAACAACACAAAAATACTTAATTATTCAATTTGAAGCAATAGTTCTTGAGATTGGCGCGGTCACCTAAACAAACTCTTCGGCTTTAGATAGTATAGATATAGAATGTATATGTGATAGGCATTCCTTAGGATATTTTAATATTTAACAACTAATTAAATCTTTTACTGTTCATTGACATTTTTGCGCGCAAGCACAAATGTTTAACAGACTAAATAAAATGGTTTAATTTTTTTTTTCTATAATTAAAAAGATAATTTTATACATGACATGTTTATATTAAGCCTTAGCCAATCGATTATTACATATTCATAGATTTAAATTAAAAAGCTATGAATAATAATAAAATTGTCTAGATGTTATTTAACATGAGCATGTTACAGATAGGACATTGTAGATCTTCAGATCTCGGTGGTAGTGGATTCGATTCCCCGTCAGAGGAATTAAAATAATTAATATTTTTTATATGCTAGAAATGAGTATAGATATTATGAGCATAATATGTTTATTTCATCGTAAAAATGTCTAACAGACAGGTGTTAACAAGTAAATAAGCAAGGAAAAAACGCAGTTCTTCGATTGCCTGGCACTACCATGCACGAGATGATTACGGAAAAATCTGTTAAAATAACGTGTTGCGTACAATTTGCATATTGCTAGTGTTTTTATGTTTCAATGTGGTTTATCGTTTATACATTAAAGTCTTTATTAGATAAAAAAATATTATTAAAGAACCCGTTCAGGGAAGACAGAGGAGTTGAGTTTCGTCAGACAACACGCATTGCCTCGTATTCCGAAAGACGCGACGATAAGAAAAACGTAGTGTCTCGACATTAAATTCTTTATTTGAAGGCCTACCTAAAATGATAAAACAGTTTTGGAAAAATCTTACTTTACACAAAGTAGGTTGTGGGTTCGATTCTTTCTTTAGGGAATGGTTATTACTCTAAAATATTTTCATTTTTGCTTTTGGGTTTAGCCAAAGCCATGTGCAGAACGGATTTACTAATACCTAAATATATTGAGCTAATCTCTAAGCACGCTTAAAGTAAAACCTGTTATGTATTGCACCTATTTATGTTTTGGACTTGTTAATTGTTTTCCTTAAGCTTAAGTTTAACTGAAGATGGGTTTTCCAAGTTCATCATTTTGTCCGGGACAGACCCCGAAGCTAATATGACTGTCTAAGTTTAGAAAAATGGCCTAATTTACAAATAAACAGTGGTAGTCTAAGATGACATCATTACACAAGGAAATTCAATGTTCAATATATAAAGAATTTTAAGGAAGGATGAGTAGGCCTTACCTTTACTTCAAGTATATAATTGCATACAAAATATAAATGTGCAACAGGATTTCCTATAGGCTGTCTATTTAAAGGAATAAAGTATTATTAATTGTCTTATTTACCATTTAAATATGCAAATTGAAGCCTTCATAGATGCGAATTCTACATATTTATTTTTTATATATATACAGATATAAAAAAAAATTATCCGTTCAGTATATGTATTGTATTACAGTATATCTTTAGTTAGGGAGCAAGTGTATTCGCCAACGATTATAACGAAAAAAAATTAAGCTTTTCCAAATTCTCTCAATAAATTATGTGAATCGTTTCTAAAGTAGAATAATAGATATAACTATATCTTAATTTATAATAAAAAATATTGACTATCAAATTACACGAAATATGCTTATGTTACAAAACAAAGGTCTTTTTTAGTTTCACGCTCTATCCTGCACATAGCGCGGGATGAGCAGAAGGAAATCTGGGAAACTAGCCTTCGTTCCCCATTAAGACACTCTCCACTTTGTGCTGAATTGAAGCATTACATGCTGATTTTCCTGGGAAATCGGACCTACGACCGTCGCACTTACAGTCACACGCTTGCCTATGCCCCTAAGCCACGACGACTGCATAATAAAAGATCTGCATTTGCTAAAAAATATTTTATTTGCAATTTAAAAAATTATAAGAAAACCCTTTGGCCCTAAAGTGATCGAGGTAGTGGGATGTCACTAGTTGATAAAAATACGCCGCATGACAAGGTAGACAGAGTAAGTGTCATGTTGTGGACACTGTTTTGAGTGGTGGAACTCTGCCATTGTCTAATGGAAGAGTTTTTTAGAAGAGTGCGGAAACGATAAGAACCATTTTCAGTCTGATACTGTCTCATTGTCTCTATGATGGATTTCACTGTCGACTTTGCTAAGTAGATATGGGAGAAATGTGGATAGGAAATACTCATAATAAAAATAATTGAAATATGAGTTAATACTGCTTTTACTTTGCAATTAGAAATGTTTTTATGCTCATAATATATCATAATAATATTTTCTATTCACTCTGTTTCTATTTTCTATTCACTCTGTTTCATAGAACTAATTTTATAATAAAAAAATGGTATAAACTAAACTTAAACTTAACATAAAGTGATACAAAAGCAATAGCACCTGGGTCACAAAATACTAAAACAGAGTAGAGTCTACCAGCTGTCAATGGAATATGTTACTTAAATAACATTAACTAAAATTAGTAAAAATTACATTAATCTATCTATATATATAAAAGGACTTGTCCTCACTGACTGAGGTAAGACGCGCGCACAGCCGTAACCGCTGTGCGTAGAAACGTGAAATTTGGACAGATGTTTACTTTTGTAATCTGGACATCCACTAAGAAGGGATTTTGAAAAATTTTAACCCTAAAGGGGTGAAACAGGGGTTCAAAGTTTGTATGTAAAAAAAATTAAATCGGCACCGATTTTTATAAAATTTGAAATTTAGATTTTTAAAAGTATTTGATTGAATACGTGTTTCATCGTTTTCTAGAATTCTCCCCCTAAGGGTGCAAATAAGGGGTTGAAAGTTTGTATGGAAAATTTTAAGTCATCATCGATTTTTATAAAATTAAAAATTTAGACAAAAATATTTCATTGAACAACTGTTTCATGGTTTATTAGAATTCACCCCTAAGGGTGCAAACAAGCATGCGAAGCTGCGCGCGTCCGCTAGTCGTATATAAATTAAGAAGACCTTTAGTATGCTTAATTTAAAAATGTATTTTTGAACTTTTGCTTTTATATTCATTAATAAGTAATCTGTTACTTTTTATATCTGTGGTATCTCTTGGCATTTGGGCTTTGGCAAATGGCAACTAATATGTCAAATGCACTGTATTATAAAATTTGTCAATATTCAATTTTGCGGCGTTATTGTTGCCGGAAACCTATATCCGTTTAATTTTAAGTATTAATAAATATAAGTTTTAATCAGTACTCATGTGTAAAGATTACTTATAATATAAAATAAATAAATGTTACAAAAATGGCTACCGAACAACCAGATCTACTTTTCTTCGATACATTTTCACATGATACTAGTGAGGTAAATCAGTAAAATATGTATGATATTTTATTTTTATAATTATAATCATTTTTGTATATAAACCTAAAGTGGAATTTATACATGTGAATACAAAACCATGCACCTATAACCAGAAATATGAATAATTTTGACATATTATTAATTATTAGAAGCCATAACTCATATTTTATTCCTCGTTAACATATAGTTATTTTCCAGGAACTAAATCTCGATTTGGTTCAGTTTCCAAAATCTGTATATGTAAGAGAAATAAGAATCATCCCACTGGGTGCTCGTGTTGAGGGTGATTTTCCTGGAGGTGTAAGACTTGGAGCTACCAACCCTACAAAATTTCACATTGATTTCTTTGTGAACGATCTGAGTAAACCTGGTGCCTCAACCTTTGAGGCCCTCGGAAGCTTGGATTATTGTCAAAATGGACAAATTCATATGGAGTGTGGTGCTGACGCTGAACAACCTAGGATACCTACTGACGGACTTGTACTGAGAGGTAATAATAATATTTATTTTTGCTATACTTCATATTTGTGTTAAAATAGCAAAACTATTTTAAATAATTTTGCTTAATACTTTTCTATTATCATCAACCTGATGCTGTCCTCTGCTGGTCTCTCTGCTACTTTTACTGCTATATTGTTCTGATTATTTGTTTGTTGTTGGTATTTGGTTATTTAGTCATTTGTGTTCAATTATAGATCTTACAGTGTTACAAAATTTGTGATGTTACAAAATTCATCATCACATATTTTAATAAAACAACCAGTTGTCCCTTTTTGTATGACAATTTTGTAGTAAGTTTGAAGTGATTGTAATAGAAAAAATATCCTGGAGTAGGCACTAGACTATTTATAGGCGGTATTTATAGTAATATAAAGTAAAATTGCCTATGCCCACAGTGAGGCCTACACTCTAAAATCTATTCTTGCTAATATGTAAGGGGCAAGCCCGACTCACACTATAGAGTACAATATATATTTTTTATAGTTTTGAACATTCATTATCATTGATAATCAAAAATTTTACTAATTGTATTTAAATTACTGATTTTTCCAGTAATTAAATTTTATAATTATAATTTTAAAATTATTATTGAAAATGAATTATCTACTTTTTTTTTCTGTTTCACTGTATCCTGCACACAGCAGCAGCAGGGTAGGCAGAGGGAACCTAGTGTTAAGACACTCCATTCCCCACTTTCTGCTAAATTCTGGAGGCATTGCATGTTGAGTGGCAGAACTCAATGCCGCACTTTACCTCTCAACACCAGAGTGAAGAAATAGAAATATAAATGTAAATAAATATTTCACTTCCTCGAGTGGGAATCGAACCCACAACCGTCGGATTACAGTCGCCTTGTGCCGCTTCTCCACGACGGCCTCAATAATTATCTACTTTTATTCACTATTTCATAAAATCTTAAGATATTTTATTATAAAACTTGTTACATTGGAGCGCATAATCTAAAAACCACTATTCTAAAATGTAATAATAAAATATAATGAAATAAAATCATTGAGATATAACTCTCTAACCATTTCAGGTTGGTACACAACCATAACATTGGCAGTCTATGGCAATTTATCACAAGTATTGCCAGACACTCCCACTACTGCCAACCCTCAACCAAATATTCAAAGACCAGTCTCCCGAGAAGTCAGTGCTTTACCAGCAAATGTTCCACAATCCTCAGATTGGAACCCAGAACCAACAAATCCTATACCAGCTTACACTACCAATGTAGCTCCATCAAACCCTGAAAACTATGGAGCTGGGAATTATCCCGAAAATTATGATAATCAAATGTATAGAGGGGATTATTATGACAATGAGGCTCCCAAAGATCCAAGAGATCCAAGGTCTTACCACCATATGGAAGATAATGAGTGGGAAAAAGATAGACGTGACATAAGCTGTGAAAGAGATGGTGATAGAATGAGACATAGTCCAAGATCTATGGAGTTAGAAAGAGACAGAGATAGGCGTGATAACAGAAGTCGTAGACGATCCCTCGATAGGGCCAGGAGTCGCGAATCGTCTCGTCATCGAGATCGTAGTCGAGAACTCGAAAGATTAGATCGAGATCGTCTACACTCAAGATCCAGAAGTCGTGAACGAGATTACGTTGTGAAGGGGGAATATCGATTAAGTCGTTCTCGATCTCGTAGTATCGATCGTGATCGTGATTGGGATCGTAGTTCTTATAAGAAAGATGATTATAGACGTCACCGTGATGCGTCATATGATAGGTCACGTGGTGGTTCCTATGAACCTAGGTCTCCTTATGATAAACGCGCGCCTTCCTACGAACGCAAACTTCCATATGATAAAGGACCTTACGAAAAGAGACTTTCTCCTTACGATAAGAGAAGCTCGTCATATGAACGTAGAGCTCCTTCTTATGATAAACAAACACCTTATGAAAGAAAAAGACATTCTCCGTATAGTCGTGTGCGTGGTTCTAGTTATGGCAGTCGGTCACCAAGTCGCGATGACCCTAGAAAAAGACCTAGGACTCCGCCTAGTGAAACTAGACGACCTATGTCACCTCGAGAGGGTGAAGTAAGCCCCAATAACTCAGTAAGATCAGAAGATGCGCCAGAATATGATAGAAGTGGGAAACAAATACCGCGTATCGATTTTTATCATCAAAGTTATAGACATAAAAGCTCTATACGTAGTCCTTCACAAGAAGTTGATAATACATATTCTGAAACTCAACATTCAAGCTTAGTGACTGTCCCTATAGTGGACACTACACCAAAAGCTATAGAGTCGCCCAATAGGGTTCTAGAAGGAGATCAGTCGATGGATGCTGAGCCCTTTGAACCAATTTTATCTGATGAAGATATCTGTGATGATTTAGATACGAATTCTTATATGGAAGTGGAATACGACGTGAATGAATATTGTGGTGTAGAAGACATTATAAAATATTACAATCCATTCAAAGCTGAATGGACTAAATATAAACATGTTAATAAAATAACTAAACTCGCTGATATCAAAAGTGATGATACTAAAGATATAACGAATGCAACGTTTGATGAATTATGCAATGCTAGTGTGGATCTATTCAAAATAGCAGAAATTACAACGAATGTTAAGAAAAGAGAGCAAAAGTTCTTCTCTAATACGTTTTTGGAGATTGATAACTCGTCTCGTGAAGATTGGGTGCATCAATGTGAACAGCTTTTCGTTTCTTTAACTAATTTATGCAGGAACACTGATATTATACTAAGAATATTTAGAACATATGGACGATCAGAACCATCTGATGAATTTACGGATATATATAATATACTCGTTACTTTCTGTAGAATTGGACTAAACTTCGAATTTGCGTTAGCTCAGCAACAGCCTACATACAAAATACGACATATGAAGTGTGGCATTCGTCTCGCAGAAACACTAATGTCACACGAACATAACGGACAAGTTATGAAAATTTTACTTAACAACGGTATAAATATACCGATGCAGTTAATAGAAGTGTATTCCAAAGAATACATGGCACTAAGTATCCGTTTGATGATACTAAAAGCTCTTAACGCTTGTCTTTCTTCAAAAGAATCAATAGACCATTTCATGCAAGATACAATCTATCCGAAATTTGATAAAAACGAAAATGATAATGCGAGGAAGCCCATGAACGGTTACGAAGCCTTAATTCGGATGATGCAAGCAAATCCACTGGGTAGAGTAAAGTTTTCTCTCAGTGCTCTAATAAAGAAATTAAATGTATACGAAGTATTGAAGAAATTATACGACTTGGTGCTAAAGTTTAATAATTCAGCTGAGGAAAAGAATGAGGATGCTGAGTTTTCGGAAAGTGAAGTGAATTTTATAGTTGATTCTTTCCAAGAAATACTCCATATGTATAGATCACAGTGTTTCCATCTCTCACAGCCGAAAAGATTTTTACCTGTTTCTGCTCAATTCGAAATAAGCAAGGAATGCTCTAACGAAATATTATTGCAATTCTTCGATATTCATCGAACGTTCGAAGTTTGCTTGTATCTATTAACATGTCCAACAACAAGCAACAACTTGGTCATAACCAGTCCTATACATGATTTGGTGTTTGAATTGGTCAACTCATATAATGGTCTCAAATATTTATACAAAAATATGGAAATGAGTGAGTTATTGTTTAAAGTATTAGAACAACCGTGTGGGCAGCAAAATTCTGATGAAACACCATATCCTCACGATAGCACATTGAGCAATTACAGTGATTTGCAAATCGTGGGTCTTGAGCTTGCTTATAGATTAAAAGCATTGTATTATTTACATTCAATAAGTGATTTACAAGCTGGAAAAATTGATGAAAATGAACTCATTGATAGATTGCAGTGTTTATATTGCCTTAGTTTTGGAAGTGTTGGAAAAACGGCAGTGCCTAATGTTATAGTTATGGGTGAGAACTCTGAATGTCTCATGGAGGTGTTTGAAAATGATTTGAAAAGCAAAAGTAAGAATGATTCGCCATCCAAGCAAAAATCTCCCGCTAAAGGTTATGCTATCGAATTAATCGTGTCAGCTGTCCGATACGCCGCAAATGTGCCGTTTTTGAAGAAATATGGGCAAAGATTAATAAACGTTTCCAAAGATCATGATCGATTTGAACCCAGTGTGTCCAGTGTGTTGCAAGAAGTAATACCGTATTTGAAGCCAGTTGAGAAACCGAATGTACTATCAGGGGAAGATCTAGTAGAATGTGTGGAAATATTAAAAGGAAGCCTCGAGCATTCGGCGGATTTGCCTGGAGAACTGATGACATGTTTAAGAATCTTGCGTCACTTCTGCATATCGGATTATGAGCAAAATGTGTCGATAGTGTGCGAGACGCCCATTGAAGAATATGTAGAATTGAAATACAAATATAATTTGTTGCAATTGTTTTCTTTAGATGGTGTTGCTCATATTTCTGGCATTTTAGACAGATTGGCTACACATTTTGACCAACCAAGCATGCATACTTCGTTCTTTGCATCTGTCAGAGGACTACAATTAGCTCAAATGTTACTGCCTTGCTTAAGATTGTTGGATGAAATGTTAGCGCGAGTAGTGCGCTGTCGAGGTCCAAGATTCCGCGATTTGACTGCTGCCCCTATTATTTTGAAGACTTACGGCATTGCAAAAACATTTCCAGTTGGGTGTATTGGATATAGAACTGCAGCAAAAGCAGCAGAAGCTTCAGTTCGAGCATTATTAGCATACGCCCAACCTATCGCCGATGATGCTAACGATGGCGATTCCATTCGTCGTGGACCGTGGACTTCTCTTTGTTCCGAAGTAATTTCTTACATTATGACAGCTCCATACACTTTTGTTCCCGGATTGCTGATCTTCTCTGAATTATTACCGTTACCTTTGCCAATGCAGACTAAAACAGCACCAACCGATCGTGAACTGGCCGACGCTGCGAATGAAAGACGAATGTGGTCTGCTCATTTACACGCCTTGTCAAATGACTTGACTGATATGATCCAAATTATATGCATGTCGACTTATCGTCCCGTGGTGCATATGCTACGTCGCGTTTGTGTTCAAATAGCTGATTTAGCTCCAAATACAGCAGCAACTGTCGCGAAAGCTGCTGCGGGAGCCGTTATGAGGGAAATGAAAGATGGTGAACCAGCTAATACAAGCGTAGCAAGAGTTTTAGGCTTTTTAGCCTGTTTAGTATCGCACGCACCTGTAAAATGTGCAGTATTGTACACAATGAGTAGCGGCACACCTAAATCTAATGATATACAGACAGCACTATGCAACATACTGAGTATATCTAGCTCGTCGAACGACCATCTAGCGGCTCAGGAATACGCAGCTCACATTTTAGCCGCGTTTTGTGATGTTGAAGTTACATTGACACCTTTGAATGGCTCCACAGATACTGTCATGGCTAATTCATTGCCAAATAAGGATGCTTTGGCTGCCTTCTTAGATGCAACGGCATGTTGTTTAGAGTCTACGATTAAAACGTGTTCGGTAGCATCGTCAGTATTACGAGCGTATTTCGTTCTAACTGAGCATGAATTCGGATTTCTGCAATTCAGGAAATTTGTGACAAGGAAGAAAGAGGTTCTTGGAAAATATTTCAAATGGGCTTTGGAAGGATCGGGGGAAGATAGGACTGAATGTTTGAATTTGTACGTGGATTTGATTAAGATTTTGAAGGCAGAGGACGGCGAAGGACCTGTAGGAAGAAAAAGTAGTTTAACTTTGAGTGAAATGGCAGACATGGTTGGATATTCACCAAATGAAGAAGATCACCCCGTAATGACATTAGAGAAAGTTCTTAAAGTAAGTTATAATTATTTCTTTCTGTAGATTGCAATTTACATAACAATAATAATTATAAAAAAATTGAGGCACTTTTTTAGCGTTGTAGATTCGATTTCCACTCGCGGAATTATTATTAATTAAACGTAATAAAACATTTTTTTTTTTTTAAAAGTAAAATATTTTTACACCAATAACTTAAAAACTCCCTAAAATTTTACAGGACCGTAACGCCGACGAAGTAGCACTATCCCATGCTAATTTCCTCATAACTAACCTTCAAAAACTCAAGGTTATTGAGGAGTTGGATGTCGCAGACCAGCTCTTACCGTCTCCCGAGCCACTTGTCGCACAGTTTGCAGCCCGACATATTTATGTAATAGGGGATTCGAGTGATGAGAGATTGACCACTGGTTACTGGTTGAATGTGCCTTCTGCAAGTGGGGATGATGTCAATGATACAGAATTGGTGAGATTTTTTACTTTTTTCGATTTTTTTTAGATTTAGAAGACTTTTTTGTTTTTGGGTGGTTTTGATGTGACAGTAAGTACAAAACTACAACTTTTCGGCTATATTAAAGTTAGTAAATATGAAAGAAGTTTTTGTTATCGTGTTTTTTGAGTGAAAAAGGAATAATGATGTACTTTAAGTGGTATATATGAAATATTTATATCTTTGATCTTTATTTAAGCAAATTACAAAAAGAAATACAATCAACAAACAACATATTTTCGCTAATTTTATTATAACATCGTAATGAAAATAAACACTTTGCCCTAAGATGGTGTATACTTTTTACTTATGCCGAATTATCTACTTTCTGAACTACATATTTATTACATATAAGTAATAAAAGCATAAAGAAAATAAAATTATTTAATAATAAACATATTATTACATGTAATTATATTAATTTAAGATGTCTTGCGATATCATGGAAGTGGCAAACGCCCATGTCTCCGGAGGAGGCGAAGCCCTAGCGGCCGCGGTGCGTCGTCTGGCGGGTTGCCTTGACACTCGCCCTGAAGCTCTGCCTTGTGATGATAAGAGGCCTGCAGGTAAGATATTTTGTATTTTTTTAGAGAGACTCACTCACTTAGAGACATCGCAGGGAGGGCAGATAGAACCAAAAAACCTAATGTTAAGTTCCATTAAGACACTTCCGTTTCCACTTACCGCTAAATTTTGGGAGTATTGCGTGTTGAGGGAAGTCCACGACACGCTTGCCTTCTTACCAGAGCGAAGAAATGGAAATTTTAATTTTAATTCCTCGGAGTAAGAATCCATCCTACAATTGTCGCATTTACAGTCACATACATGTACCACTGAAGGTCACTTTTCTGAATTTTAGCACAATATACACTCGGAAAGAAAATAATAAAAATAAGAAAAATCTTAAAACAACTAATATCACCAACAACTAACATCGTCGGCTATAGTGTACCTTGCCTCATGGAAAAAAGAAACCAACAAAATTTCAACAGTAATACCAAGTTATCTAACACTCTCTCTTCCTCCCCCACAGTGGCTCTGAGCCGGCTGCGCGCGGAGGGCGGCGCGGACGCGTTTCGCTCGCGGCCGCCCAACACGTCGCGCCCACCCTCGCTACACGTCGACGACTTCACCGCGCTGCACGCGCCCTACACGCCGCGGTATGTTGGGGCTTGTAGAGTTTATGTTGGAGCTTGTTGTGATTTGTCGGCACACTTGTTGATATGTTATTTTCGCCTGGTGTGTTATTTTCATATAAAATATTGGGTTTGTTATGTGTAAAATAATTTAGTATACCAAGAGAAACAGTGAAAAATATTGGTATTTCCATAACATGTGCTTGTAACGGTAGATTACTTGAATAAAAAGTGCTGTGTTTCGAAACTTAATTTTCATTCGATGACTGATGAACTAACAAACAATAAATTTTTCGGAGCACTTTTGAATCGTATAAAATGGAAATTAATATACGGTTTTTTTTACCAGCGGCGGTCGTCGCGGCGCGGGCGCAGAGCGCGGTCGCTTCGGCGCTCAACACGCACACTACCGACATCTGTGAGTATATATATATTTTTATTTATATTAATAATATTTGTAAACCTAAAATATATTTAAAGCTAAAGTTTACTATAAGGTTATCTTCAAACATTTTATTTTCGCTGGTTTCAAAATGACGGTAGGTTCCTGTAGGACAATATTCAACTTATATGTATTTACAGTTTATAAATCTTTGTAAATTATTTTTATTTTATAAGAAAATAAAGTATTTTCATTTAACTGATTTGGACTTGATTTTTGATTTCTTCGATTCATTTTCAGTGGTCGCGGCGCGTGGGAGATGGGAGGACAGCATTTTGGACATTTCCCTCCAACTTCACAGTATATGATGGGTGAGATTTAACTTTTTATTTTGGATTTAATTGTGTCTATCGGGATTTGAACCTGTAATTAATTAATTGTACATAGTTAATATTGCAGTTTTTTTTAATTATGAAATTATTGTTTACTAAATGTTATGGGTAGTTTGCCTAAACACAAAGTAGTTAAAACTGCAATTAAATTGATTTATCCATTTCTAAAATTAGCGTGAATAAACGCACAGGGACACAGACTAAAAATATTGGTTTTGTTTTATTACTTTATTAAATGCCAATCAATAACATTTTTGCTTTTATATTTATCATGTAGAGGCACAGGTCCGTTACGATTTTATTATAAGTAGATAGATAAATATTTATTATCTTATTTGCAGGCATGGGTTGGGGCGGCGCCCGCATGCAGCGCGGGCCGCGGCATCGCTCGTTTATGCGATAACTTCATAAACTATCTAATAAAATGTCATTTTATATATGTATTTCTTTTATTTCTTGCCAAAGATCATAGTATATTTTAATTATATTTAATTTTTCTACGTAATTAAAAGCAAGGCTATAAAATAAAACAATTTTAGAAAATTTAGAAACAAATCAACTTTATTATCAAGATGAAAAAGATCAAATTATATATAATACAAGCTACGGAACAGATATGTACGTCATAGAGCTTCTCACTGCAACACAAATCACGCTATACATAATATACAGTACGAACGATTATGAACCATTCCATAATGACTCATAATTTCCATAATTGATCAAGAAAAAAGCGATTCCGGGACCATTTTCTAAAGGATCCCAAATTTAGAAAGAAGCAAAGAAATAATTCATAATAAGTTCAGAATTCATTTTGAAATATTCATAATAATAAATTGATTTTTATAACCATTTCATAATCGTTCATAATCGCCCGCCACGTTATATAATACAAAACAAACCTCGAAACGCTGAACGAAACGATAACAATGTAAAATTTTCATGAATAATAATACTCCACCGAAAAATTCCCATTAGCATTTACTATAATTGTCTTTGTTTTTTTTTTAATCATTAATTGGTAAAACATCTCACTAGCATAAGTTTATATTTACAAGGCCTGAGGCCGGATTTGTTCATTGTATAAAACTATCACACGCACAATGGCACGTTATAGGCATGGCGGGCCAGACCAGGCCAGCCCAGACCATGCCAGGCCAGGCCAGGCCATGGCCTCGTGGCGCCAGGCCACGGCGCGTCAGGCCACTCTGCCACACTAGCCAGGCCAGGCAAAGGTTCTTGAAAGCTTGGCCACTAGTCGCCGGGATGTTCGGGGCACGATCTGTTCACTTCAAACCATTGGTCTATACATCTGAAAATAGATATAAATGTATTTAAATATAAATTATTTATTACGCAAATAGCATTTAATAACATATTTCATTGTAATAATATGGTGTTATGACAAAGTTAGATTTCTTAATATTGAAAGGAATATATGAAACATGACTACCCGTTTTCCGACCAATCAGAGCGGAGAAAGGAACAATTATTTAAACATGTATAATATTTTTAAAAAATATATTTCGAAGACATAAATATATTTAATAAATATTTCCCACACAGAGTGTTACGCATAATCTGAAAACATTCCACAGTTGTATGTGGATAGACAATAAGAATATTTTAATAATTCTTCATTTTGCATAAGCAATATTGTATATTTACCCTTTATGATAGATGCAAAGGCAGGGCAGGCGCGCGATGGTGTCTCCAGCCGAGAGCTCCTCGAGGCAGATCACACACTCGCCCTTAGAGTCGCTCAGCACGTCCTCTGTAAAATCGAAATATTTTATTTTACTACAATTTAGATACTTAATAAATTAATAATGAAAACTAATGTTACAAAGCTTGTTTGGTTAAACGCACTAATCTCAAGAATTACTTAATCGATTTGAAAAAAATATTGTGTTTGATAGTCGATTTATCGAGATAGATAAATAGATAGATGGATACTTCATATATTTCCATCTTACCACACGGGCGAAGTCGCAGGTAAAATCTAGTAATACAACTGATCACCCGAGTGAGCGAGAGAGCTTGCAATTACCCTCGGTCAGGTACATTCTAAATGCAAAGTAATAGCGTCACGTTTCCAATTTTATTAAAAACTGACCTTGAAGATCTATCCTTGGATTCTATAGTAATTTTAGTAATATTGTAAATTTCCTTCTCCATCCTTGGCCCAAATCGGAACCCACAAGTAACTCTCACTATTTTCTACATAGAAATATTTTTTACTTTTTTTAAAAATATATTTTTCGATTCACGTTGCATCCTGTGCTAGATTAGAAAATGTTAAGACACTCCGATCCCCACTTTTCGTCAAATTTCCACCGGCATTTACTTCAAAAATAAAAATTATTCATTACCCCGGAGTGGGAATCGAACCCACAATTCACGTATTTAAATGCCACGACAACCACGAAATGAAAATAAATAGTAAGTAGGTATAATAACAATTACAGGAAGCACCCACCATTATAGGAGAGGCGTGGTCTCGTGAGACACATCACGAGGTGACACTCGATGTCGTCGGGCAACACGAACTTGCTGCACACTGGACATTTTATACCTGGAAATAAACAAAATTATATTATTAATATAAATAAATATGATATTAATTGTTTAAAACACTGTAACAAATGACAAAGATCAGGTTGAAAGCAATAAGACACAAGAATAGTGCAGCGTTAAGTTCAGCATAATTGGCATAGGGAGAAAAAAAATTGTTTATTAATTTAGAATTCAATAATAAATAATATTTTATTTATGACGACATTCTTTTCCAATAATAAGACATTTAAAAGCACTTAAATAGGTTAAGAAAAATATAGAGTCACACAACACGAATTATATATATAAATTTATATCTATATTTATACGTTTTCTAATAACTACATACTATTAAATACAATGTAACCGGCGGCCATTGAATACATCGCATATAAAAATTAATCATTGCAACAAAAGGTCACGGGTCAGGTCGAATGTGGTGTTATCTATCGCCACATCTTTATATCCTACTGCAGGTACGTTACCTACACCAACTTCGACGACCTTCTTCAAGCTCGTAAACATTACAAATTCATCGAATATTTTAAATTTTATTTTTGTTTTAATATAACCTATTATACCTATTTTAATTATTTTTACATTCTCACTGATACTTTTAAATAATACATTTCTTTTCGTTAATACATTTGAATATAGCTGAACTGCCTTAATGGCAACGGAGTATCTTAACACTAGGTTCCCTGGTGGAAATATAATAAAAAAAGTTTAGTAACGTTCTTTCACTCCACAAGCTATGTGTTTGAAATTGGAAAGCAAAGTGACCAACTGACATTGTGACTTCATTAAAAAAAAGAATAAAACCCCGTAAAAATCGAACCCATGATCTTATCGTGCAAATTTTGTACTATACAGTCCAGTCAGTCAGTGAATTAATTAAAAAGAAATCAGATACTTAAATTTGTACCTCGCCTCTCCACTTAACACTCTACCTCGGTAGACATCAGTTCTACGAATAACAGAGCAAATTAACGAATTCCTTTTGCTTTTAAATATATATCTCATCTTTTGATATTAGAGACAGTAGGTACATTTATAATTAAATTAAATTTATTTACGGGCCGTCTTGTGGCAGCGGCACAACCTCTGACTATAAACGCGACAGTTGGGGGTTCGATCCCACTAAAAGGAATTAACTATTTTCATTTACTGATAACAAGACAAATTGTGACATTGAGCCATGTCTTAAAAAATGTGACCACGCCATGTCTTAAAAAATGGGGAACGTAGTGTTTTAACAATATGTTCCCGCTGCCAACCCTGATAGATACGGGATACAGCATGAAGATTAAAAAAGTCATTAGGTTCTCTCTAAATTAGTTGTACCTATAACCCATAAGATATATAAATGGAAATAAAAACTCGTTTTTTTTTGTATTAAAACTTCTGAAGCATATCTAGAATACGTTTTCAGAAACCTATTCATCAATTTGAAAAGGAAATTTCCATTTCAGAAGCATTATTTTGTTAAACAAATAATTTGTATAAATGATGACATTTACATACAATTATAACTGTCACTCGAGTTACTGTTTCTGTCATCATGTAAATGATAAATTATACGTTTTAATAAACTGTACCACTTAAAAAGGACGTCCTGGTGCAGAAAGTGGTTGGCTATAGATTCGATTCCCCAACGAGGGGATGTTTTTTATACAACTGTACGAAGAGGCATGTAGACAGCGTAGCGTTTGGCCGCTCAGTTCTCTCTAAGGACAAAGAATGAGGTAAAAAAATCTATTTCTATAGATAGATTTCAAAAAACACTATTTCTCTTTAAGCAGAAAGCAGAGAAAGAAATGATAAATTGATAGGACATATCATCTTTGTCGCTTGCATGATATTAATAAAGATTATGAAAAAAATTACAAAACTACCTTTCTAGTAAATATTCGTATTATGTCTAATATCGATTAAATTCTCTCATAAATAAAATAATTTCTAGTTGCGCAATATCCAAGGTTAGGTATACGTTATTGAATAAATGCATGTTTTATATAAATATATTATAGGTTATTTACTTTTTAATCTTGCATATATACACATATATATTTGTATATTATAGCTTATTCTTATCTTATTATCCTTGACACCGTCGTGGCGCAGTCTGTCTATCTGTTTTAGGTACCTACTACAGAGATTATATGTAAAAATTATTATCATTTCCCAGCTCCGGAAGACATAGCGCGGTGTTGAGTTCCGACCCTAAATATAGCAATGTCTCGAAAATTAGCCGTTGGGTAGAAAATGGAATGTCTTAACATTAGGTTCGTCAGTTTGCCGTAGTTTTAAAAAACATTCCTGACACACAATTAAAAAGAACCACTGTTTCATTTTAAAAACACATTTTAACTTTAAAAATTGTACTAAAATTATTTTAGATCAGTGAGTTAATTTAATTTTGGTGGGACTGACAAAATTGTATTTTCACAAAAGGAAATAGAAATACGAAACTCGATTTGGCTTGTTGGAATCGATATTTATTTGAAATAAGGTAATACTGTACTCCCCGTATTTAACTGTACACGCAGTGATTGTATACGATTTCAATATAAATTAGACAATTATACATAGGCCTCCGTGCTCCGGCCTCAGCGGCATAGCGTGTAACTGCAATCGCGATGGTCGTGAGTTCGATTCCCGCTCGGAATTATTAAATATTTTCATTCCGTGGTACAAGACAAATCGTGGCGTTAAATTCCGCCACTGATATTTCGAGACGTTGAGTGTTTCATCACCAACTGCTTACACTGCTGTAGGCATGATACTCAAAAAATATTATATTTAGAAAAAAAAATGCTTTTCCGATACAGTCAAACAAATGGAAAAAAAATCAACGATATAATTAAGATATGCAAAAAAATAATAAAAGAAAAATTTACAGTAAAGTCTGAAAAGACTTAAATATCTGAATTGACTTTCCAATTTTGCAGTATGATTTTACTAGCTCATATCGAACTTCTTATCATTTATGAAAGAAAATTAAGCTAACCACTAAGCTACAAAGCTACAATTCTCCTTTGAAGTATTTCATTTATAAATGACGGCAACAGGTAAAATATTTTCATAATAAAATGTCTTTAATGAAATGTCAGGATTTATGTTTGCTTAAGTCTTATAATTTGTATAAAAATATATCACAAAAAGCCAATTTGTTATCGTCGTAAATATAAAATTATTTAGTTCTACTAAAGTTTTTCATTCTTAGTTTTAATAACGCTTTCAAGTAAAATAATAATAGAAGATATTACTGACCCAGCCTGCCTGGGCCTACCTGACTTGGTTGTGGATTCAATACCCGATCGAGGGAATGATTATATTTAAAATATAGAGCCGGTGGTAGCACATACTTTCGACGATTGAAAAGTGTTTCCAAATGTTTATTTATATAAAAAAAATATTTAGTATATAAAGACAGAGTGATTTAACTCTACCGGAAATAATCATCTAATACACTCGCTAGCCCAACTGAAAGCCAAATTTCAACTTTATTTCTACCCGTTACTCGGTAAAGGAAAAATGTTATATATATTAGATGTAAAATAAAAACACAATAAAATATAAGAAAACAATAAAACTAACTCAAATAAAACGTTATAAATTATTTTTCAAGCGAAATAGTTATATTTTATCGTTTTCTTTGAAACAAAATTCCACGTTAAGTATACATACATTTATTCGATTTCTGATATAAAATTATAAATTATATAAAAAAGACTGAATTTTAAAGTGTACAAATATGAGATATTTAAAAGTCAATCAATTAGTTTTTCAGTTTTAGCATTCACATATCAAATGGAGGGCAGGTGTGTTATAAATTGGTTCGTTTTTATAAGCGTATTATTTATTTAACGAAATAGATGCAGTACCTACAGTCCTCGTAGGACAGCGGCGTAGTGTCTGACACGCGACGGTTGTGAGTTCGATTCCCACTCCAAAAAATTTGTTATTATCAGTCTCTCTGCCAGGTAGCAAGACAAAGCGGGGCATTGAGACCTGCTGCTGCAACACTTGATGTCTCGAAAATTGTGCATTGCATGTGGAACGGAGTGTCTTAACACTAGGTTCCTTCTGCCTACCCTGCTATATGCGGGGTGTAGTGACGTCAATTAAAACTAACATTCATATAGGTAGTATTTTCTTAGATAAGTATAAAAATGGAATAACATTTTAAAAATGTTAAAAATATTCATATAAGTAGGTAGTATTAAAAAGCTGGTGATGGTCAACACAAGAACTAATGATCGATCGATGCTCGGACATATAGCGATCGAGAAAATTACAACTTTCATTCAAACAACATACCTAGTAGCTTCAACATGAAAAGTCGATTTGTCAAAGCAAATTACTGTAACAGTAATAGCATACTACAAATTATTGGCCACGGAATAAACAATATATTATGTCACAATATAATAATTTCGTTAGGTATCACGATTATTTAAAATATTTTACTAAGGTATTAAGCTAATCTATCAATAACCAAATTTAATTGCGGCGTTGAATTCCGCCATTCAACAGGCAATGCCTCGAGCATTCGGCAAAAAATGGTGAAGGGCAGTGGCCTAATGGGAACGGAGTGTCTTAACAATAGGTTCCCAGGTTCCCTCTGCCTACCTTGTGTGTTAAAAACAACATGAAGCTAAAAAAAACTAAATTTCCTTTCAGAATGTTGTACACACTACTCCTACTAACAACTACCCATATTATACCAACATCAGCCGTAGTGGACTGTCGTACAGCCTGCGGCCACTGTGATGAGAGAAACGATCCACCTGAACTACTAGAAGTATATTGTTCTATGTGCGAAGAATGCATGGAGAGGCGAGAGGAGTGGCTGAGGAATGATGGAGACAGCCGACGTGGACGAACTGAAGTATCTTTCAATCCTGAGGACAATCGACGAGCACGAACTGATATTGGCTTTGACACGCATATTAGGAAACAGTATCCATTTATGCCAGGTAACCAATTTTTTTATGATAAACATAAAATAATTTAGATAAATAGCTTTAAATTTAACTGAATGAATCGATATTTTTTATACTCTATGGAATAACACAAAAATTTCGATAGATAATAAAAGATAATTTAAAAAAGATCATATTTCTATCTTTGTTTATAATTATGGTGAAAAACTACAGCACCGTCAAAACCTTGACTATTAACTACTACTAAGTTTCTTGATTGTTTTTGCATACAATTTTTTCTACGACAAAGTCGAACCAATTACATGACAGAGTGAATACTAGGTAATTAATGGTAATATATTTTAATAAACACTGTTAATTAAAGTATTTCGCTTCGGTAGCAAGTAATAATTGAAAACAACTAATGTTTGAAGTTAAGAATAAGTGTAGTAGAAGGAAACTTGGGAAGTAGTATACAAGTTGCTTACATGACATTTGAGAAAATATTTTCAATTAATCGTGCAGTTCAAGCGGGCGAAGCCGTTGGCGGTTGCTAGTATTCTATATGAT
Organism: Heliconius numata; assembly: GCA_016802625.1. NCBI lineage: Eukaryota > Metazoa > Arthropoda > Insecta > Lepidoptera > Nymphalidae > Heliconius > Heliconius numata. Next base: position 11,579 of record JAEBDU010013387.1, on the reverse strand, counting down.
CAACAAATAATACAGCCTAAAATATCCTACTGCTTCACTGAAACTAAGCGAAATTTCATCTCTTCATATAGGTTCTGCTTATTTTGCAGAGCGATAAAAAAGCGTGAACCCCTTTTTTAAATATAATAATACAAAAACAAAACAACATAATCACTTTCAGCAAACTGCTTGCCACCGATAGACCAATGCCGCGAACCGCTGTCATATTATTCAACACGTGGCAGTGATGAGGTAGAAGAAAGATCATTAACAACAACTACTGCCTCCACCACCACAGCAACAAGACCTCCACAACGTCCCAGCGTTCCCAACAACAACAACAACCACAACAACAATAATAACAACAACTGCTGTTGCAACAGCATACCTTGTATACCGATGTTACCAATGTGCCCCGGAATGTGTCCTCAGCTAATGCTAAGTACACTATCAACAAATCGAGAAAAAAGACTTACCGCTTCTAACCCTAGTATGGAATCTTTATATTTTTATTTGGGTGTTCCAAAGAAAATGCTGCATAATTTTGACATTAATTAACCTATATTTATTATACATTACCTAAATTAATTATACATTACCTCAGGTAATGTATAATTAATAAAAGCAATTAAAAAATAGACATTAAAAACTATGGACGTTGCGGAAGTAACATTACGGATCTGGATATAAGAAGAATGCTTTATCGGTTACAGAAATGATTGAAATAAAATTAGTCTATAAATAATCTGTTATTGACAGCTTGTGGTGTTGCTTATTTCTTTTCTATTACAGTGTATCCCGCAACCTGTAGTGTTAAGCCACTCGGTACCTCATTTTCCCTCGAATTCTAAAGGCATTGCGTGTTGCTTTCCGTAGACACCGAAGAAATGAAAATATGAATTTAAATAAATATTTCATTCCCTAGGAATTGAACCCACAACCGTTCGCGTTTACAGTCTAACAAACTTTGTGTCCGTGCGCCACGAATGGCCTTAGATATCCGATACTTTTCATTAATTTCGGAATATCGAAAAAGTGATTTAATCGAGTGTGTCCATGATTCAAGCAAACAAGCTGTCGCCAACTGTGTCACGGAGAACTATAAATAAACAAAAATGGTCTTTTTTCTTTTCATAATCGTGAAAATAGAATTGAAACGTGACTATTCCAACTTTTCCAATCAACAAACACACACGACTAAAATCGAATGCATATTGACAGTTAGTTATAATAGATATTTTCAATATCGTTTTAAAACAAATTATATTTATATAATTAAGAGAGTCACTTCACTAAACTTACTGTTAACTTTAGAAGAGTTCACTAAGTTAGTGACCTGCAACTCATTTAATTTTACTTTCTTTCTTACTCACTCAACAAGACGGAGGAAATATCTACATAATTATGTACGTAAGAAAATTACTATTTAATATTAAAAAAATCTATAAAATACAAGATTTTATAATGGGATGATTCATTTAAACTACGTGGATATAACGCCTCAGCGTATAATCATATAAAATGAATCAAAGTTTTTTCCTATGATGCAACTGTAAAAATTGCGAGAAAAATCATTGTACCGAAGTACTTATGTATATTAATAGTGTTTAAAGTAAAAAACCAGTTTCACGAGGGCACCATTTACAACGCATCGCCAATTTATAGAGACAATGCGTGTTAAAAGGCGGGACTTAACGCAGCTTTTCGTTTTGTACAGCAAGGAGTAGGAATCGAACCCAGAACCATTTACTATCAAACACTCATCACGATGGTTTCTCTTAGAGGTTAGTAAACCTAGCGTTGAAAACATTGTTTCCGTAGTCATTTAGTTTCAAGACATTCCTTAGCTGTACGCAGTTGCGAAACTTAACGCTGCTCGTAATCGTACAACAATTTGAGCAATTTAAATATTATGCTCATCCCCCGATCAAGAATCAAACTCACAACCGTTGCGCGTACATAAAAATAATTTATTTGCACATAAATCATTAAAAATAGTGTTAAAGTTAATTAGTTACAATTTACATTAGTGTTTTGTGGCGTCGAATGTTCTGTTATAATCAACAAGTGATCGCGTGCCTTGCGGCTGTACCCTTGAAACTTGAAAGTTCTAACTTTGATTTGCCTTATTACAATCTTTATCTTCATGTTAACGATTACTCTTATATTTTTACAATTTTGTATTTAATAGTATATTTATATTGGGGCCGACGTGATGCAGTGAGGCATGTGGGTTTGATTCCCACTCGGAAAACGAATTATTTTCTTTTCGTCGCTATGGTAACAAGATTAAGGGTATTGTGTTCCGCCAGTCATTTCCAATGTCTCGTAAACACTAGGCTGTGAAGCTTAAAAATAATTCAAATTAATAACTAATGACTCCTTACACTTATCATTCCACCATCCCAAATAAAAAACACCTAACAAACATTAAGCATATAACAATAGGATAATATGAACACAAAACTGCCATCAGCTACGTGTTCAGATACCAGATGGCTAATTATCACAATCTTATGGCTTCACCAGTGTATAACCTTGCCTTGTACAACCCCACCTTTTTTGGTACCGAGGTGAATTCCATTTGGACGTCTGGAACTGCCATTACCAGTTTTTGCAGGCATTATAAAGATTGAAATTTCCAAGTAAGCTCAATGTAAACGTAATTAGAGACCGCTGATGGCCCTTCAAAGCACCTTTGAGAATCTAAGGACACATTTATATTGAAAATTGGTATTTATTTTAAGCTCAGTTTAAACTCGTTACTTTTACCCTTCAAAATAATATAAGAAATAAGATTTATTTTGCATTAATTTAACAAAACGAGTAATCTAAATTCATTGTATTTATAATATAACTAAATAACTATTATAGACACATCTATAAAATAACAATCACGTTTTTTCTCATAAAAGGGGGAATGAACACTCCGCTCCCCCTTTTTCTGGGTAATTTTTGTCATATTACCAGAACGAGGAATTGAAAATAATTAATTCTCCACAAGTGGGAATCGTACCCACAACGGTCACGTTAACATCCAGCCAGACAGGCACAGCGGTCTGGATGTTAACAACGTAAACATTATTCACATAGTACATATAGTCTACTGTAGTTACCATATAGTATCCTCCTGGGTGGTCGTCTGAGCTGAGCCCCGTAAGCCGCCGAGTCGGGTTCGGAGTCAGGCACACAGGTCCCTATTATGATGCCCATTGTCACCATAACACTACGTCCGGTCACACACCATCACAGCTATATGCAAACCACTATATAACTACTGACGCTTGAAGATATCCTTGTTTATTATTGGAAAGATAAAAGAAAAAAAAAATCTATTTTCAAACTATTAATGGAACCTAATAATAGAAAAAACTAATCCTTTTCTATTTCTTAAAAGTCCAAATAAAAAAAAATATAAATACGTGACACCAACTATTTTCTGTTAAGAAAAAACTTTGAGCGTACGTTCGTTACGATGTGAGGAGCACAACTGCTCGATCCCTAGCACAGCAGTGTCGCTGCTCGCACGCGAGGTGCGACGTCACGGCGGTCACCATACGTCACTTGGCGCGGGCCTGACCTGGCATTAAGACGAGGATCGTCAAGATAAGAGTGGGAAAGTTCAAGAAACTGGCCTATTTCCTAGGCGCCTAATGAAAGGGTAATGACTGTCCACTGACTTATGCGTAATATAAATAGATCACTCAAGAATACGTTTGTTGTTTTATGTTTCACGCTGTATCTCATAGGCAGCAGGGTGAACAGATGGAAGGTTAACTCTCACGAAATTAAAATAAATTCAATCTCCCTTGTGGGAATGGAATTCACAACCGTCGTGTTTACACACGCTGTGCCGCTGCGCCACCACAACTTCGTGGTTTATTTTTAAATAATTTTTGGTTTTTTAAAAGCAATGGAAGAAATCTTTAGTTGTGAAATTTTGTTGTTAAAACATTGGGAACAGAACAACGAGCGTGAGTAATCAAAATGTTTCAATAAGAAATGGTTGTAAATCAATTTGATCGTTAAACCGAATGCTGTTTAGTTCGTCTGCACATTTGACCAGATTTCTCATGGAACATATCTTGAAATTCATGGCCTTAAATTGAAACGACTTGGTCCACATATGAGACTAAAATATGGCGAAAAGAGAAATGTTAAAATATTATTCTCCTCTTTCCTAGCTAAACCTAGCACTAGATTTTCTCATAAACATTTCCTGCATTTCAATTTATTTAAATTCTAGATATGTGTATGGAACGTCAGCAAATGCAATACGCTTTTTATTTGCTAGAAAAGCGTTTTTTAATGAAAAACATGAATTTTCCATTCATCAATACATTCTAACTGCGTAGTAAAACGTTTTCGGTTAAGTTAATTATTATTATAAATTGCCGAAGCTAATTCCGATAACGAGTGGAAATATGATGGGATTCCTTTAATTAGATTTATGAAATTTTACCCCGCGGCAGGCACGTGTTGAGCGTAGAGCTTGTTTACTTAGCGTTGATCTAAATATCTATATAGAATATTTAAATAGATTTCACAATTTAGTCTTATAAGTTAAACAAACAGTATATTAGAATCAAAGTTAACTTTAGTAAAGGTTACTTGTATAAATTACGTGAGGCTACAATAAATAGCCTAAGGTTATTTAAAGAAAGAATATACTGATAAATTTTTATTTACGCTGTAATTCGCACACAGAAAGGTAGTGGTAAGACACTCCGTTCCCCAGCCATCGCACTTAACTTAACGCACCAATATGTCTTGTGATTATTTAATTCCATATAAAAACATAAACTTTTAAACCGACAAAATCTTTCAATCAGATCGTACAAAATATACAGAACACGTACAACAGAACAAGGAATAAGGAACATAATCAGAATGTAGAAGTCGTTACAACACTATAATATCCGTAACGAGCGTGGAGCAATGAAAACGGAAAAATCTATATAAAATATAAATTCTATCAAGGCCATACATAATGTAAATCCACTAGTGTTTCTTGTTAATTAAATGGAAAATGAGGCAAGTTCTGTTAATATTTATGACGCTATAAAGTAGGATTGTCACGTCGGATCTCTCTCAATAAGCTGACACATCATTAATTAAAGGGGCGGCGTTAAGATCCGCCACTCAAGTAAAATGGCTCGAATTTACTTATCCTGTTTTATGCAGGAAAGAGTGAGGCTAATTTCATTGAAGACGTTTTAGTTACGAGAACCTTCACTTTTTTATCCACTACTGTAAAAAAAATTGTCTTCTCTCCATGTAATTTTTTCCAATTTTCTACATTCCTCTACAAAACAAAAAAAAAACTACAAAAGAATGTACAAATTCTTCAAAATTAACATTTTACGCTACGACTCTGGAAGTTGGTTGCCATGTAAATATGCATAATATTATACTCACCGTGTTTCTAAATATACATGTTTATTTTAAAATGAATGTGGCCTTTGCGTGTCACAAATCTAACTAACGCTGTGACAATTATGGGCTACTACAACCTGCCCTCGAATGTTCTGTTGAGGACTTGACGTAATAAACGTTAGAAAAATGGCATCTGTGCACGAACTTAGCCTTACTGTATACATTAGAATACTAATGCTTAAAAACTGAAAAATTTAATATGTAACATAAAAAACCACTTCACAGTTTTCTCGCAGAACAGGAATCATTCCCCCGTGCGGAAATCAAACCGAAGTCTATCACTTTTACAATCATACATAGCCAGCCCCCTTGCCCCAAGGGGGCCTATATATAATTAGCAATCCGTTCGTAAACATAATCAGGACCACACTCACATTGCAACTTTGCAAAGGGACCGCAGATGCCATCCGCAGATGAGACTAATTTGGAAGCATAATACAAATAACACGTCAGCTGTACGACCAGATTGCGGCTATCAGATCAGATATACATCGGGCGATACTACCAACATCATAATATAGCAGCGTTCTCTTGCCTCTTACCTTATCGTGTAAACCACAAGGTTGATACTCCTAATAGAAGATAAACACAAAAAACGTGATACTCCCTACGTCGAAACAAAGACGAATTAAGGGTCTAAATCAAATAGTATCGAACTGCTCGTCGTTTGAGACAAATTTTTCCTGATTACTTTTTGTTTTCTGTCCACGCGACGCGACGGTTACAAAGGCCGGGATTAGGGAACTTCAGAACGTTAAGGTATTCCTTATATTTTTCCAGAAAATTGACAGACAAAAGGGACAATTTACAAAGTGGGTCGCAGCAAAGATTGCCTTTAGATTGGCTGGTCAATACTCTGAAATGTCGTTTGGCCTTGTTCTGAAAATAAATATTTTCGTCGTCACCTGAGAGAGAGAACACAAAGGATAATATTGTTATTACCAACAATGAGCGTCAGCCTTCCCGCTGATTGATTTGAAGGTAAAGGATGTCGAGACGTCGGTCGACGTTATGAACCGATTCTAAATGTGATAACAGATTGTATGGCAAGTTGCTCGTATAGAGTCTGTGCCAAATGTTGTAGATAATAGTACGTACATACATACGTCTATCTATACATATGACATGTGTCCTGTAAAATCTGTGTATTCCAAATATGTTAGTAGTAATTCTGTGACTGTGAATGTGAATGACTTCTGCAATAATACATTTTGCTACTTTCATTCAATTATTAATGGCGAAGACCGGAATAATCGTCTAATATACCGAGAACGTCGTGGCGAAAGGGTGAAGCGGGTAATTTTAAGTTCCCACTTAAGGGATTAAACGATTCTCATTTCTTCCCTCCGGTAACAAAATCAATCAACATACAATGTTTCACAAGTTAGACGGAGAGTGGGGAACGGAGTGTCTTAACGGACTGCTCTCTGCCTCTGCGTACAATACAATACAATACAATATCCTTTATTGCACAAAAACAACAAAATTTTACACAATTTATATACAAAATTAACAAAAACATGTACAATAAGGCGGCCTTATCGCTTGAAGCGATCTCTTCCAGGCAACCTTTGGTTGTTGGAATTGTATAAAAAAGAAGGTGGTGGGTGGTGCATTAAATTATAATATAAGGAATTTAATAATAATATAAATAAATATATATATATATATATATATATATATATAATTAATATACACTAAAATACACTAAAATAAATAACACATACATATACGTAGATAAATATACATTACTATACAGTAAAATAAACATAATAAATAAATAATACATATAGTACATAATACATATAGTACATAAATAAATAATACATACAGTATAGTATTTAAAGATATGTAAAAAAAAAATGCGTATCCTGCTATATCCGGGGTACAGCGCGAAGTAAAAACTAAATAATATATAGAAAGCATTATATCTTAGAATGAGCTTTTCTAAATCATATTATCCTATGAAAAGTTCTAATCCACACTAGGCGAGGACACTCATACGTCAACCAGCTCCACGTGTAAAGACTAATGACGTTACTAGAAGCTGGAATGGTGTAATCAAAGCTTGCTTTAGCTTATAGAATGCAATTTGTCAGCTTTATTTGCCTCATGAGACTAGTATTACCACTTTGTCCTTGCGTAAATTACATGAAAAGGGGTCAAGCACCTATCTATTTCTCTTCATACGCTTGCAATGAATAGAACGTAAATAAGACCTATTTGTGCTAATATTATAAAGCTGAAGAATTTGTTTGATTGAAAGCGCTAATCTCAGGAACTATAGGTTCAAATTGAAAAAATCTTTATATTAGATAATCTATTCATCAAGAGAGAATATAAGTTTTTGCTGTCAGAATTATGTCAGGCACTTAAAAAAAAATCATTTATCATACCCGGCTCTTGGCTACATATTTTCATATGAGCACGGAGGCGAAGCGGTGGGTAGTCTTTGATTTTTTATTTTCACGCTGTATACTGCACATAGAAGGGTAGGCAGAGGCAAATCCTGGAGACATAGCATGTTGAGTGGCAGAACTCAATACCGCGCTTTGCCTCGTTACCAGAGCGAAGAAATAAAAATATCAAATATTAAATTTTCTCGAGTGGGACTCCAACCCACAACCAGTGTTTAAGGTCCCACGCCTGTACCCTTGCGCCACGACTGGCCTCAACTGACCTAGTCTTTAATATAATGTAAATAGATGAATACGACATAGGTATCTAATACATTACAACGTGTAAATTATACATCAAACAACTGTACGTGGTTCAATATGGTTTATAAAAACAAATTACTATGTATGGAATAAATAACGCCTACTTAAGTATAACTTAAGTGATTCTTTAAATGTATGTATTATACAAATAAGCTGAATAAATCGTATTTAATTATACTTAAACAAGTAATAAGTCAGTCAGAAAGAGTCAGATAAGTAGCTCTATCCGCCACTTTTTTATATAATAATATACCGTGCGGCGCTGAGTTACGCCACTGAAAACGCGGTCTTAACACGGATACGGAAAACCTAAAGCTGTAAATAAAATATTTTACTTTAGGCTTTTTGGAGTGTGTTAAGTTAGACACACCAACTACACTACCACTGCTCCAATAAATAAGACAGAGAATTAAGAATAGAGATATAAATCTAAATTATTAATTTATTACGTCGGCCAAAGTAACGGACAAAACTTAATACAACAGGTTTTTCTTGCGGAAATTAATTGTTTTTATTTTTTTCATAATATTTTTTTTGCGTTCAATTTAAAAGTTATTATATATACTACAGGAAGTAATTTCGCATACAAAGGAGTCATTGAACAGTAAACTAATGAAACACGAATATCATTATTAATTTCTCGAACAAATTTGGTCTCAGAGACGTCAATTACTTTTTAGCTAGCATTAAATCAATTTAATTAAAGAAATCGTTTCTATTGTAGGTATAATAACAAAAAGTTCGACGACATTGTATACATGTAGGAATCACATTTTTTTCTAATATTTAAAATAGCTTACACCTCAAGGCAGTCGTGGCACTACGTGTAACTTTAAACGCGGTAGCTGTGGCTTCGAACCCCGTTCGGGGGTTGATTATATTTAAAATATTTTTACTTCCCCCAAAGGGGTCGGTATAATGATCAAAGTGATGTCATAAATTAAAATTAAAACATTTACACGTTTAGAACCCATAACTACCATAAAATCTCTATTAAAATATACGTAACATACGAGTTAAATGCCGAGAGCGTTATGTTTCTAATTAGTGTAGTTTGGAAGGATAACAAAAAAGTTTTGGATATTATAAAGTCGGTACGTCTGTTTACTTTTGTTTGTTGTTTAAAAGCAATAACAATTTTAATATGTTATTTTATAGAGTTAATATATCTCGTATAATTTTCGTCTACGTCATCAAAACGTAATAGATTTGATCTCTATTACTATTTTAATCCCGCTTTATTTCGCATTTAGAAGGGTAGACAGAGGATTCTAGTGTTAAATTTAAAGTTTAAAATTTTAAAATTTCAACTTAATTAAATATTGATTAACACGACAAGCTTTTACGATCATATAAATTGAGTACAATGAGGTTATGAGTTGATAGTCAAAATTTAAAAGACAATTTTTATTTTCTCCTTTTTAGAGGGTTTAAACAATAGATTATTTTTCTAAAAATGATTTTTTACTTTTAATTTATTTAACTATAAATAGCACATAAACTACCAATTGTACTAGAGGAACAAACTACTTCACTAATAGGCTGAAACCTAGTTATACTAACACAAAATCGATAAAAACCATCGGAGCCAGCGACCCGTACGCTACTCTACAATGTGTCAATCTATGCACCAATTAAGCTTCAACGGGGGCAGGTTTAGCACTTTTTTTTTTATAATGGAATAAATGGTTTGAGGAAAGTTAATAGTGTTTATAAGGAAATTGTATGAAAATTAATGATTCGTACTTATTTTGTACTTTTGACGTATGTAGAGAGAGAGAGTATTTTGACGTATTTCAATCCAAAACTAGTTTTCCTGTGCCTACTCTACTATATACAAAATATAACGAGAAGCTAAAAAATATACATATAATAGGTGCCCCATGTCTAGTTAGATAAAGTACAGCGTTAGGCTACGCCACTTAACCTTCATAACCTATCTTAATGTGTCAAACTCCACCACAAAGATCTTTTCACTTCAACATAACATAAGCTAAGGCATTAAGATAAAACAGCGGCATTCATCATACATTCCTGTAATTTATGATTCTCTTTACTTAACAAAAATCCCGAGTTAATGGTTGTTAAGAGGAAAGGTATTAAGCGTGGGCCTTCTCTCACGCCCTCTGATCCTATCCGAATAAAATATGTAATAAACAGTTGAATTGAAAGCCTCTTCTTCTTTCAGACCTTCACGGCGCAGTGTAACATCGGCTGATTGTAAGAGAGAACGGTTGTAGATTCGGGGGAATAATTATTTTTTATCTATTGTTTTCCCCGCCCAGGTAGACGAAGCGCGGCGTTGAATTCCGCCCCTTAAAATGGAACGCCTTGAAAATTGGATAGAAGGTTGATAACCGAGTGTTACCTATTCTTGTGAGTGAAGCTACTCTTTTTTTAAGTCAGATAAAAAAACCAGACACTAATAAAAAATTGTGTTATGATCTAATAAAAAAAATTCAATAGAATTGAGGATAAAACTAGCAATGTTATTTTTGAACTCTTTATGTAGACGTAGAAGTTTACTCAATTACGTAGAAATCGCTAATTAAATTTAATGTAATTTGAAATAGCGACTAAATATCATATTTGATTTTTTCAACTTCACGCAGAATGCCGCACAGACATAGCAGGGTAAGCAGTGGGAATATGGGAACCTAGTATTAAGACAATTGAGATTTGTGACGTCACTAACCAAAAAAAACTGCGAAATAATAAAAACAGAAACAATGAAAGCCTTAGCTCAAAAACAAAAAAATATATATGACAAAAACAAACTACTACAGTACAAAATTTAAAACTGAGTTCCAAATATTGTGAAGGGCGGAAGTGCTACACGAGTAAAATTTATTTCACTCGTCACTCTGAGAACCTCGTTTTCCATGGACTGCAAGCGTGAGGCCAATGTTTTATTTGTGTAAGAACTAAGAAGAGATTGTGTTCAGATATATTAAAAATGGTCTTGGCAGACGGACAGACGTACATCGAAGAGACCTTATAAGGGATCCGTTTTAACGTTTTGAGGAACGGGAACCTAAAAATATTAAAGACATTTATTAATTTAAAAGTCGAAAGAAAAAAATGTGGGAAAAAAGTGTGTTAACACTTCTTTCTGCCTAGATGCGGGATAACGGCGTGAAAGTTAAAAAAACGTTAACACATATTATATACTACGTAAACAAAAAAGATTCCTTCAGAAGATATTTTCGTTTACATACAAACAAGGATTAAATTAAACGGGTTAAGTGTATTTCAAAGTTAAACAAAAGAATACTTTATACATCAAAGTCGAAGATGAGACTTCCTGCATGCGAAATGTAACAAAATTAAATGTTGTCAGTATAAGAACTTTGATAATAAGATACGAGTCAAATTTGAGTTGACAGATTACATACTAGCGACCCACGCGCGGCTTTACACGAGTACAAATATTGTAAGCAAATT
>JAEBDU010013386.1:27263-50346 GCA_016802625.1 Heliconius numata | reverse complement strand
AATGAGGTGTTTTATGTGAGAAATAAATTCAAGGTTTATACAAATTGCTTATTTTCATTTATAATGGTTTTAATGTTATCTGTGGCTTTCACGTTGTCAGCAACCTAGTGTTAAGACACCCCGTTCCCCACTTTCCGCCGAACTCTGGAGGCATTGAGTGTTGAGTGGCGGAACTTTACGCCGCGTGGTGCCCCGACACCAGAGTCTTTCGCTTTTGCAAGTTTGATCTCGTATTTCATAAGTTATTTAGTTTAGTTATTTTCTAACTTACTTTACTTTTCATTTCATTATTTAAATAAATTTCCTCTGAGTGTTATAAGAATATTGTTGCTTTTCAAGTCTTCATCGTTCTTTTCAGTAAAAAAAAAAACAATTTAATTATATTAAAAAACATTTGTGAATTTTAAAAACGTTTATAAGTCTAGACTAAAATAGCTCTAGGCAAAAATCAAGATCTGCAAAAATAGGGTAAGCCATCGAAGGGTCAATTGCAGGCCGCGGGCTAAAGACATTAGACATGATTTATATGTCTAAAACACGCCCTCTCAGATTTTGTGTTACGATTTCATTTTCTACTTTATAGTATAATTTATATGGCCTTTGTTTTCCTTTCAAATTATACGGAGAATGTTGTCTATTTTTTTATTTATAAGATAATAATATAACTCTTTGTTTTATTGTAGCTTCACGCTTTATCCCGCATAAAAGAGGATAGGCATAGTGAACCCGGGAACCTAGTGTTAAGATACTCTGTTCTCCGTTAAGACACATCTATCTCCCCACTTTCCGCGAATTAATTTTCACGCCCTCGTAACCAGCCAAAGCGCGGCGTTCATTGCCACCACTAAATACTCAATGTCTCGATAATTGGGTAGGATCTAGTGTCTTACTATTAGGTTCCTTCTGCCTATTGCAGACGGAACCTGGGAACCCAATGTTAAAACACTCCCTTTCCCATTTTCCGACCCATTTTTGAGGCATTGCGTACTGAGGTAGCAGAACTCTACACCGCGCTCTTTGCCTTGTTACCGGAACGAGGAAATAAAAATATACAATGTTTCATTCCTCTGAGTGCTGAGGAACTCGAAAGAAAGAAAATATTATTAATATAAATAAAGCATTTCTTTTTACTGGAAACTGACTTATTTCATTAATCTATGACAATTTTTTTTTAAAAAAACGATTACAGAGAACGGACCGCTTTTCATACAATAACGTTGCCATATATAGAGCATAATTAACCTGTAAATGACAGATGAATATAATGTTACAACTACGAATTGTTCTCGCGAAGGTCCAAATTACGGCTGTTTCAATTATTCCCATATAAAAAACTAGGTCTTTCATAAAAATGATAAATGAACTTTAAATTACAGTTTAATTACGTTTCAACAATATAAGGTTCAACGTATTATGGACCATTTAGTTTTAAGCTTAACTGCAAATAATGGTTTTTCGAAAGTTTCCTCTTGACAAAGTTACGGATAAATTTGTGAAATAATGTAGCTATTGTATGCGAATATACTGTACTGTGTAATTATACTGTATTTATAAAAAAATAACATTTATAGTAAAATTTTGTATAATGTGCAGGACATTATTAACCCTTAAGCCATATCTTTGTTTTCGGCACAATTGTGTAAAAGTGAGTTTGGCCAAAATTGATGATTTTAACACATTTATTTTTAACCATTTTTAACCACTGATACTGTCATGCATGCTTATGCTCACAAGCGTGTGGCTATAAGCGTAATCGTAGTGGGTTCGATTCACAGGCAAAGCGTGATGTTGAGTTATGCCACTCAATACACGATGCCTCGGGAATTGGAACAGGAAGTGAGGAATAGTAATGTCTTAATGAGAACTAATTATCTCAACACTAGAGTTTCAGGTTCTCTCTACTATGTATCGGATACAGCGTGAAGCTAAAAAAAAATAATTTACCATAATGTTTTTATTTCATTGTTTTCAAATAGTGAAAACTAATAGCTAGACTATTGAAGGTGACAGGTTAAAAATGGAGTGATTTCTCATTTATTTCTGTTTAATGATAAAATACATATTTAACATTTATGTACCTAAATGTAAACATACCTGCGATGATAAAAAGCCGCAACAGCGCGGCAAAGAGCGCGCGGCGCATGCTGCGTCACCGCGCCATCAAGCCCTCACTTAGTAGACGCTCTGAAACAAACAGAATAAAAATTAAGTTTTTTATCTGCCTATACATCCCGTAGTTTTAAAGGTAAAAATAAATTTTATTTTATAATACGAAAACCTACAGAATAAATAGTTAATAGTTAAACTTACAGAAAAAATTATAAATATTACAAATCCACTTAAGTTTTCATTTTAAAAAAGTCTGGAAGTGTCAAAAGCATTGAAATTTTTAAGAGGCAGTTTTCAAGTATATATTCTAATTTTTATTTTATACACTATCTGAACAACAAATACCAATTAGACAAGTCGTATACAGCAACAAAATGTATATATGTTTAATAATAATATATAGACCATTATATATACAAGCTTACCTAAGCTTGAACTAGAGCTAGCAAGCTTGAGCTATATGAAACACCTGTCACGTGCCCACGTTATTTGCCTGCGGTACACCTACATACGTGTGTGTCCATATAATTGTCAGTTAGTAGAACACGTTTGGAGAAAGAATGTTAAAGTTATTTACTAAATGAACATTAATGTGTATAAAATATAAGTACCTATATAATACGAGTATATCTCTCTATTAGCGTTCTACACCTTGTAGTTCCGGCTGTACCTTAATGAGTGACTTACATACATGTCAGTCACTCGGTAACGGGAGAGTTTCCAGTTAGACGTTAAATAGATTTTTTAACCTCAAGCTATGTTCCCGCCCGCAGTAGGGTAGGCAGAGAGGACCTGGAAACCTAGTGTAAATACACTGCCGTTTCCCATTTTCTGCCGATTTCTGGAGGCATTGATTTGCGAAACTCAAAGCTGCGCTTTGACGTGTTAGCTGGGCGAGGAAATGAAAACATTACATATTTCATTTCCTCAAGTGGAAATCGAACCCACAACCTATCGTGTTTACAGTCGAACCCTTGTTCTCCCGCGCCACTTAGAGGAAGCTTTTAAATCAATACCATAGAAGCAAGTTATCAAAGGTACAAGCTACGTTTGTAAGCCATATATACTCGTAAGCACGTCACGTATCCATATTATTTGCAGGTAGGTTGACCGGAGTACGTCCGGATCAAATAAAAAGAGAAATAGAAATACATTTAAAATGATATTATACCTACGCCCAAAGCATTAGATAGGTACCAAAGAAAAAATAAATTAATTTTTAACAAAAAGAAATCCAACTTCTAACAACGAACTAAAAAGTGAAAAATAACTTTACATAGATGTTATAATTTTGAAGGTTAAAAAGGAAATGGAATGAAATAAATAAGTATAGTCGCAGTACTTAGTTTTCCATATTTGATAATTAACCACATATTAGTACAATCAATTTGTCAAATGTAATATGTTTAAATATATGAAATGGACATTAGACGTCGGGCCATTAGACGAGAAAGTTTAAAAATTATAT
Source organism: Heliconius numata (assembly GCA_016802625.1). Lineage (NCBI taxonomy): Eukaryota > Metazoa > Arthropoda > Insecta > Lepidoptera > Nymphalidae > Heliconius > Heliconius numata. Next base: position 46,769 of record JAEBDU010013386.1, on the reverse strand, counting down.
TTTAATTGCACTCGCTAATTAACGCTACTGTGACACAGTTGCTGTGTGCCTTCATAACTAAATGGATGATGTATTCGAATCTCTTAGAGAAAACTATTTTTTTGTATTTTGTTAGTTTAGTAATGAAATAGGTATATTTCGTTTTCGTTTTTTTAGCGCCATTTCCTCAAGTGGAATTCGAACCCACACACAACCCAACAACTTTCATTTTCGTTTTCGTTACAGTGTTTTATGAGGTTTTTTTTTCACGCATGGTAGGTAAAGAAAGATTAGGTAAAGTTTTCCGAGACATTTAGTGCTCCAACTTTTTCTCTTGAGTCGCTAAACCAAAAGAAAAGTAGCAAAATTAAAAATTCTATAAAATATTTACAACCTAACGGGAATAAAACCTATAACCATCCCATACGTTATACTACTCAAGATGACAATTTAAATAGAAAATGACGATCAAAATCTTACTCAGCAAGAAAGATAAAGAAAATGCATGGGCTCGATAGTTTGAATTGGAACTGTCAACTGTCTAATGGTCTAAGAGGCCATTAGAGACGAGATGACCTACATTTGTCAATGACCTTACACAAATCGACCGAATAATAGTTATACGAACGATATCTAGTCACGCGTGTGTGAAAGAACTGAGGATGATTTTTTTACAGTAAGCGTGATGGTTGTAGGTTCAATTTTCACTTGGAGCAGTGAATTATTTTCATTTTCTCGTTCCCAGAATTTGCAAATATGACAAATTTCAATTTTCTGAATCCGGTAGCTCAATCTCTACATACTTGAATTTCCAGATGGAAATCCAGTGACGAAAGAGATTAATTTAAGCATATTATTTTATTTTATTTATTTCTTATTTTAATTACAGTACGTCTTGGTCATTTCCATGGCCCTATCTGATCTAGTAATATGGCTAATGACATTACGTGGTCGACATATCCTCGCGTCATCATTTACACCCACATTCATCACACATTTCATCCTCCATTGTCTCCGTCTGTCGTACAGATAAAAGAGATTAAATGTGTGACCACGTATAATTAAACAATATTTCATAAAAACCTCTCTTTACTGACCGCAATTAATATGAAGATATTCAATGTTTTTGACGCCATTGTAGACATTGTCATATATATTATGCTCTAATCAAATTAGATAAATTCCACTCTTTCCTATTCATTTCAATTAAAACAAAAGAGCGATATATTTTCTAGCAATGGTATTTTTTACTTTCTAGCAGAGCAGACAGCCAGTCTCCTAGTGCTAAGTCACTTCCGTTTCCCGGGCATAGTTGTGACGGCGATTTCAGTGTCGTGTGTTCTTACCAGAGGAAATAAACTAATTCTCACGAGTGCGAGTCAAACCCACAACCATCGCGTAATCCTATACAACAAACTCTCACAGAAATTATTTTTAATCTTAATGGTAAAGAATACTCGTAAATAATATTCAAGAAAAAAAAATATAATAACATTCAAGTTACCAACCAAACAATTTTTTTTAAAGATTAAACATGAAATAATCGTGAAAATTCATGTCAATTTTGAAAACATTCCAACTCCGAATGGGTAATGGGTGAATCCTCAGAGAAATAGCTGTATTCTAAGTAAGTTGGAGAGTAGAAGTGATTTGTTACGGACATATTTCATGGGCAAGTAATGATTTTAGTGGTTCAGTCGCTCTAGTAAATGGATGGAAGGTCGTAATTTAAACGTATATAGGAATATATAATGTATCTACTTATATAATACTTAGTAATAATCGTCGGCAACTTAGTTTAGTGTGGAATTATGGATGTCAAATAGGAAATCTAATTTTTTCCTAATATTGAGATATCCTCGCTTAATACTGCCCTAAGCTTCTTAACCTATTAAAAAATAGTTTCAATCTTCATTCTGTATCCCGCACATAGCAGGGTACGTACTGGAATCCTGGGAACCTAGTGTTGAGACACTTCGTTCACATTAGAACTTCCCCGTTCACATTAGATTTCTGTCCCCGACTTTTTCCCGAGGCGTTTTATAGGCAAAGAGATCCAAGTGCCAAGACATTCGGTCTCCGTTATCCACTCATATTTGACACAATTTGTATTTGTTATCCGAAACCGAACGCCACGTTTTGTCAAATAAATTTAGATGAACGAGGATCAAACCCACTAACAACGCGTTTATATATTATACATATGTGTTAAAAACATAACTCGCTTTTTGGGCTTCACCGCATGCAAGAATTGCGTATTGAGAAGCGGTACTCAACACAAAGTTGTGTCTAGTAAAGCAGGAGAATGCAAATAATTTGATTATGGACAATCATTTCCCTGAATAGGGATCAAATCCACAACCATTGATTTAACAACGAGTTATCCCACTGCGTCATAATGGTGTTATTTATAGTATTAGTTGAAACATTCAAAATCCACAAATAGCCACTACATTAGTATTTAGTACTCCTACCAATCAATATTAAACGTCATACAATGAAATGCGGTCAGCATTTAGCTGTTTTCAAATGAAAAGCCGATCATTTCTATTAGTAAAGTGAAAGGAAAATTAACGTTGCGATTTTCAATATCATATATTTGGACTAATTATGTTTTAGAATATTGATAATAGCTATATATTTAATTGAACTATTTTTATTGAAAATAACGATTTTAATAAAAATATATTGACATTTAGTTAGAGTTGGATATAAGCTATATTTAATTTATATATTGTAGCCGTGGCTATAAATAATTTTAATTTATTCGCTCTGGCAATAAATCAAAAACGCGGCGTAGAGCTCCGCGACTTAACACAAATGTTTCCAAATTTTCATAGTTCGTGGATATGTACGCACTGCCATAACACTAAGTTGCCTTGGCACCTCTATTACAAGAAACAGGGTGTTCTATCATTATTTTTCTTTATAAAAATACCAAAGAAACTAAATAAAGACAAATCAAACACTTTCAAATAAACAAACAGAAGTAAGAAACTCCTTTCTATCAATACCACAGCAGTTGACTCAGCGATACAGATACTTTGTCGACAATTCCAAGTGCATTATTTAGATTAAACTTCACACAGTAGGGTCTAAAGGGCCCTCGAGGGCAACAAGTGCTAAGGTCGGTCGTACAAATGTGTTTAGGGTATGTTAACGGGAAGATCCTGTATCCTGATGACGTAATTATACGGAGGCTGGGTACACGGGAGATAAGAGATGGAAGATAAGGGGACGAGGATGTGTGAAGATATGGGTGGCGGGATGTCCTAAAGAACTTTGAGAACTTTTTGTAGTTAGTTAGGTAATGAGTTTATTTTAAAGTGTTAGCACGTTTTTTTTATGTAAAGGAGCTAGTCTAGATAGACCATTCTATAATGTTAGATTTGAAGACATTGGTATGTCAAGTGGCTGAACTCAAAGCTGCTTTTTCTTTTTCTATAGCGGAAAAATAAAAATAAATAATGTCTAAAAGATACATTAAATTAAATAAAATATAAATAGCACACACCACCATACATTTGAAAATATATACATATTTGTATTTATAAAGTGACTAACACGTTGCTATGGCAACGCATATTGTACGCGTCAACGGGTCCTCTAGTTAGCTTTACTGTGCAACATATACGTGTACGTATATTGGCTTCAAAGTCGATTTTTATTTTTTTTTTTGTTTTATTGTCGTCTTCTTTGTCGTTTCTGTCGTAATGTAGCGTCGTACCAGTACAGTAAGCTCGACGGTTTGGTGTTCAATTTCCACTCGTGAGAATGTAATATATTCAATTCATTCAATGTCTCATAAGTTGAGACACTGGACAAAATGTCTTAATTCTAGATTTCATTTTCCGTTCCCTACCCTGTTTTATGCGGGATAGAGCGTGAAACTAAAAAAAACATAATTCAATAGGGAAACATAATAATTTATGCATAGTGTATATTGTATAACAACTATGCCCAAGTTGAATTGAAGCGTGTAATACGAGTAGTTTACCAAGTCCGTGCTGTCCACAGCAAGTGCTACTGCGGGTAGAATATTAATTGGGCCCACAAATTTTAGACGCGATGAACTAGCAGTTTTAGGACTACGTCGACTTTAATGCATTTTGCATAATATTATATGCTTCATAATTGAAAATGTTAAGTTCTCTCTAGATATTTAAAGACTATGGATAGATTTTTTTAGCTTTACGCTGTATTCCCCACATAGTAGGGTAAGCAGAGGAAATCTACGAAGCTAGTGTTAAGACATTCCGTTCGCATTAAGACATTTCTGTTCCCTACTTTCTGCCGTATTCTGGAATTTGGTATTTTCGACGTCTTTAATTTACTTTACGAGATAGACAGTGCTGTCAAAATATTCCATAGGTACTTCACGTTTTTGTCCATTTATTATTTGTATGTTTTAAGTAGGTATAGCTCAGTTGGACAACGTTTGACTGTTAACGCGTTAGTTGTGGGTTCGAATTCAGAGGAATGAAATATTTTGAATAAATGAAATATTACTTGACGCACAATGTATTGAATAATCTCTTAAATAAGCGAAAAGTTTGTGGAAAAAACGGAGTGAATTGTCATTTATATACTCTCTTATCACTATAACTAATATACTCTCAGTAAACACGTAACGGAAACGTTCCGTAAATAATTAAGAATGTTCCTTTGTTACAATTTTACGCCATAAAGCTTCAGTTAAAAACGTATAGGAACCCGCAGACCGTATAAACACCAAACTTTGCAGACTTTCAATTTTATACTGTGTTAGCTTCTGAACGACACTTTCGTAGACTTCGTAGTACCTCCCTCATTTTACATTTTATTATTTTTACAAAAAGTATATTTTTTTATTTAGTTAGAGAAAAATATCTAAAACAAAAACATATATACTCGTTATACTACTTTAATAATAGTTCTATTAATAACACTGTCTTGGGACAGTTACTATTTTGTATATATTACTTATTATTATCTGTATTAGTACCCAAAATATATAGTCTAAATCTCCATACAATATGTTCAGTATTTTTTAACCTTATTAAAATAAGATTACAAACTGAACTTATTGTATTTAAAAATAAAACACATGCTAATTGTATAATTCTATATCAAAGTCAACAATTATAAAATGATCATTAAAATTTACTTCAGAAATAAATAACCAGGAAAGGCGGGGACATACAAAGATAAAAGATATAGAGCACTCTCTTGATGAATTGTAAGCCAAACCCCAAGGGGCACGTCTCAGGGGTTGATTATAAAAGCTCAAATTAATTATTACACAAGTGAAGCAAACTGAGACAGCTAAATGAGAATTTAATAAGAGATTTCCATCTTGACATGACTTTTCACCAATTTAACCGCGAGTAATGCTGAAATAATAAAGTTTTACGAAGTTATGATTATGTTTAAGCCGTTGTAACTCAATGGATATCGTCTGATCGAAATTATGGCTATAGGTTCAATCCCAACTGGAAATTGTTATTAAAATTGAATCATTATTTAAAAGGTATCTAGCGCTATCTATGTTAGATATTTAATTTCAATAGAATTCTTGTGAACCATAAATATTACAGTACAGGTCGTTTACAAGTTTTGATAACTTGAAAATTGGCAGACCAATAGCCATTTTTCCAATTTTGGCAACAGCTTGTCAGTTTTGATAAAAGCATCACCCAGTTTTGTATTGCACATACTCGTAGATACATACATTGTAGTTTCATGGTGTATCCCGCATACAGCAGAACCAGTAGAGGGAATGTGGTGTTGAGACACTCCGTTCAACTCACGGGATATTATGTTTTGAGAGGCGCTACTCAACGCTGAGTTTTGTTACCCCGAGTATATATTAAGTATAAAATATCTTTTTTGTAACTTGTAAAATAGAGATGCAAATTTCTGCTTGCCACGTAAAATGCTGCAACTTTTGTTTTCACTCATTTCTTGTACGTTGTGGTATAGTTACAAGTCATTCTGCAAACTATTTTCTTTGATTTATATCCAATACAATTTTATAAACAATCTTTAGTGATATTTTTCTCTTTATTTATCATATTTATACAATTTTCATATTTATTCATGTCATACATGTGTATATATATAGAATATTCAATATGTTAGTAGTTCTCAAATACAATAACATGATTTTATTGGAAATGAACGTAGCGTTGCTCTATTTTTCTACATAACATTAATATTTTCCTAAACATATTTTTCTAGACATTATGCTAATTTTTATATATTGTAGAAATTGGCCATTGAACTTGTTGAGAAAGCAATTCACCTTATAACCGTGGGCCTACAGTAATTAAATTTGGCTTGAACTGAGAACTTCCAATACAAGTAAAAGAAAAAATCTAATAAGAGGAAGATTTAAGATATTTCGTAGAAAAAAATAATTAAAAACTGATATTTCGTACACAATTAGTGCTTATGCATTCATTTAATTAAGATAAAGATATTTACCGTAGATTTACTACTAAGAAATTTGGTAAAATGTGGGATCTTGCAGCATAAATAAAAGAAAAAATAAAAAAAAAGAAATTTATATTTATGATGTCATAAAAAAATAATTTATTGCCGAGAAAATATATATATAGAATAAACTTCTAAGCAACTTTTCATATTTTTATTATAAATATATGGGAATCCTTGTCCAAGGGTATCGCATATATTGTGGTAGTGGTGCAAATAGAGGGTCGATTTCTGTCCAGGACTGAGGCCAGAAAATGCCGTTGTCCAAAACGCTTCGTTGTTCAACGTTTGCAAAGCACATTGTCATAATAACCAAGAACAAAATTAGTGCTTTCATCTAAAATAAACGAAAAAGGAATATTTTTTTTTATAAAAACATCAGATAAAACTTAGTATTATTATTGCAAGATTTTCAAATTGAAAATATACTCTGAGAAGATAGATAATAAGAAACTTGCGTTTTTATACAAAGCTACAATGTCTCGAGAATTCGGCGGAATGTGGGCAATGGTTACACTTAACACTAGGTTCCCTTGCTTACCCTGCTGTGTCCGGGATACAGCGTGAAGTTAATAATATAATATTGTATGTTGAAAAACGGAACTCTCCGCCTCGCTTTGTCTGCTAGAGCGAGGAGATAAAAAAAATAATTTTATAATCCCCAGTGTGAGAATTGAATCTACAAGCATCGGGTTTACAGATAAACTAATCTAAATGAATATAATATTACTATAGTTTGAAATAAAAAAAAATAATAATTAAGTTCTCACCTTTGTTATCCTTTAAAGAATATAGCAACACTACTGTTTTTTAAAAGATTGTTAGCTTAATTGATGTCAATTAAGGTTAGACGAATCATAATGATATTAGTAATTATTTATAAATTACAGGTTAATAAAAAAATAATATTTTAATAAAAAAATAACGGTTAAGTGCGAGTCAGACTCGCCCGCCAAGGCTTCCGTACCAATTTCATGTTGAAGTACACTTAAAAAGCTTACAAAGTTAAGTTTGCGTCTAAATTGAAGTACAAATATAAGTTTGTAATGTTTTTTTTCATGAAATACCTACAAGTTAGGTTATAAGTTCTTACTTTGTACCACATTTCATAACTGTAGGTCCACGGTCCAAAATTCAGCAAAATCGATGTATGTGCTTGTACCTTTTGATTGCGTTGACTTAGAAGCTTGATTTTTTCTGTGCTTCAAGGGATTATAGACTTAAATATTTGTAATTGATTTCAACTTGGTAACTCGAGATAAAGGGTCTTGACAGAGGGACAAACCGACAACAAAGTGATCCCAAGGATTCCATTTTTACTTTTTGAGGTACGGAACCCCATAAATATTTATATAGTTTGTATTTTAACCGACTTTTATAAAAGGAGAATGTAATTGTTGAGCAAAAATTTTAAGCTATTAAATGACCTCGCAATACTTATAGAAGATTGGAAAGTGAAAATTTGGTGTTACTAACAAAAAAAAACATTATTAACTAATTTAAGGCGGAGAGCAAGTAATCTATAAAAGGTTCCATTTTTTCTTTAAGAAACACAACTCTGAAATCTTTAAAAAGATAAAAACTAACAATATTTATTACACTTTTTTTCTAATACGCCTATTAAAAATATATTAAGTAGTTTTTAATAGTTTTACTCATTTTAATGTCATAATATTAACACTATATATAGAAACATTGATTCTACGTTCACTTATATTTGGCTAAGGTTTCGTTGATATCGATCAAGGTAAGCTATTCTATTTTTTAGTAACTTCTGTAATTCGAATTTTTCTGATATCTGTAAAAGCCGAATGATAATATTTTGCTTGAAAAATAAAAAAAAACAATAATTCGACATAACTTGATAACATTCTTCAAGTTATCAAAAAAATTGTTACAATGTCTGAAATACGATTAGAACGTGAAAAACATGTCTTAATACTAAATTTCTTCGACTCTACTAAACAGAATGAAAACGGAAAGCGAGGACGGAAATTAATTTCTATATTCATTTCAGATGCAGAAAATTATCATCTTCATCCTGGTACTCACTGTAGCGCACTACGCAAGTGCATTCGGCCTCTTCAGGAACGTCTACCCTTATCCCTGGTACGGACGGCACGTATCCGGCGATATGTTCTCCGACCCGGCATTCATTAACCGTCCCGGATATCCATTCTCGTGGTATACTGACCCAGTAGTAGTCCTCTAAATTTTTTAGAAGATGAATAAAAGCTTTGATGAAAATATTGTTTTTTATTGTTTTTGTTCTTTTATTGTCTTTATAATTGATAAAATGGTAATACTATAGAAAATATTTCTATATACTATTCAAAGCCGTTTTGGCGAGACAATACAAACATTAACGACAATATAAACTCGAAAATGTGGCGATATAAGCATGTAGATAATAGTAACTGTGTAGGCTACACAATATTTTAAGTCAAATCTAATTTCTTTATTTTAGACCAGCCGTGGTGCTGGGGTACAAGCGTGCGACTGTAAAAGCGGCAGGTTTTGGATTAAATTTTCACACGAGGAAATTCAGTATAAAATATTTTCATTTCGTTGCTCTAGTAATAAGACAAAGCGCGGCGTTGAGTTCTGAACTCACCATGCAATGCTTCTAGAATTAGGCGGAAAGTGGGGAAAGGCAGTGCAATGCCTTAATAGAAACGGAGTGTCTTAATACTAGGTTCCAAGGTATATCTACCTACCCCGAGGATATGCGGGATACAGTGTGAAGCTAAAAATCTAATTTATAAATCCAATTTTTCGAACTTTCGTCCAATTTTTGGACGAAACTTCGAAAAGCTTAATTTAACTTTCGCCATATTTATCTAACAACAAACCATCTTCACAAGATACAATTCTTCGTGGGGTCGGTTTCATTTGTTTTATTGATATTTTCTTAGATAGGTGCGAAATATATTCGAATAAATGAAATTGTATTATGTATGAAATATTTTGTAAGATAATAAGAAAATATTATTAATATAAGGTAACTGTTTTTTATAAGTTAAAATTGACTAGAGCATGAGCTTGATATACAAAATTATAAAAAGTTACCAAACGACGTATAAAACAAATCGAAATTCTCTCCCAATAGGAACCTTATAAATAAAATTTCACACACGTTCACATCGTTTTTACTGCATTTCGTATGAAATTCGCCGCGTAATATAACGTCCCGTGGACCCACAGAAAGAATTTACAATATAAAAAATGTAAGATATCTGACAAGTTCCTTTTTTACTTTTCAGAAGTTCCTAAGTGTGGAATAACACTTAAACATTGTTAGAAATACTACAAATTTGTATTTGTAGTTCATTTCATACAAAACGAATACAAACACCCGCAAACTTAAGTTTACGTTTGTAATGTCCTCGGTGGACGAGTCCGACTCGCACTTGTCTGGTCTTTTTTCTTTTATTTTCACGAGAATTTAGTACACCTACAAATACAGAAGTACCTAAAAGGAAAAACTTTATAAGAAGTCAATTGAGCCTAAACCTGCGAATTCACAAACAATTTATGTTAAGAGCACAATCGTAGAGTGTAGGTTCACGATCAAATAGAAAAATTAAATATACAAGGGTGGCTGTAAACGATTTTTTTTCTTTTCCTCGCTCTGGTAAAGCACTGGTTAAGTTTTGCCACTTTACACACAATGTCTCGAAAATTGAGCGGAAAGTGGAGGACAGAGTGTCTTCACAATGAATTCCCTTTATTTTTCGTTGCTTTTTTATTTATATTTACTACAGTAAAAAGGCACTAGAACTATACTAGCAATAGAATAGAAACTCCAGTATTTCACGTAGATAAATAATAAATGTATGGAAAAGCCATAGACCATGAATCACTGAATACACGGTCGATGTAGTCTGCACGCGACACGTCGACGAACTTTACGACGAAACAGTAACTAACTTTGAATCAAATCTAACAGTGCATGGGTGTTCAGGAACGGCTGGCTGTATAGTCCTCATAATAAATTGACCTTTAGTTAGTATATATATATAAGTACTATATTTTATTGAATAGAGTTAAAATATCTGGTATTATTTGATGGTTTTGGATGCATATTTTAGTTATGACTTATATTATAAAACTGATTCTTCACCCTGCGGTACCCTTCGTGCACCAGGGAAAGGCGTTTTCCCCCCAATTATGGAAATTACATGTTGAATTTCAGAACACAACACCATACTCACTAAACAATTTCCGTTTATCTTGATAGCAATGGTATGATACTAAAAATACATTTCAAAAAATATAATAAAAAGAAAAATTAACAAGCATACTATAAAAGGATAGATATATGAAAAAGCAGAGTTTGTTTGATTGAGCGGGCTTATCTCACGAACTTTTGATTCAAAATTGAAAAACTTTTTTGTGTCATATAGTCCATTTAGTGACGAAGGCTATTAGCTATATAGATATACAATACATATTTGTTTTGTTTCGATTTAACCTACTGCGACCTGATCTGTTTAGGGCACTTAGAATGTATCATAGGTATGTCATACAAAACCTTAGCCATCACCACTAAAATTTGCTAAAATTCGATTTAAGCGTGAAAAAACATTTCTCTGTCAAGCCAGAAGTGTCACAGTTATATTTTTAAAGCACTCGCTTTACAAAACGTGTAAAAAATTTGAAAAGTGCAGTCAGTGCACTTGCTTTGTCATTTTCATGGTCTGACGGATGACACACGCGTGTCGACTCGCTACTTCTGTACGCTGACTTTTTATTTCATTTTTAACATGGAGATTGTACAGGTATATTGAAGGATACGTTTTTAGAGGCATTTTAAATGTTGTATTTAGTTTATTATTAGTTTGCGATTTCAAAAAATGCGAAGGAAAGCTGGACCCTGGCAACAAAAGCCGGGACTAATGCCAGGAAGTTGAAAAGCAGGGTGGGCAGATCGAAGTTGTTAAGACACTCCGTCAATTTTAAGGCCCTGCTTTCAACGTTGCGCTTCACTACGATTGAAAATAATTTAAATGTAATAAATTTCCTGATGGGGCATCGAACATGCAACCATTGCAGGCAGATAGCCTTAATTTTGACTTATTTTTATAATTTTTCTTACATTTCATTGTTATACATACGTTTTATAAACATTCATATTAGATACGGATAAAATACATATAGGTCTGTGTACTTACATACATTATTATTTATTTCTTATTACATATACTTGTCAGCCAGAATATTAAAAAGACTTTCTAACGAAATATGTACTAATAATTATTTACGTCTTATTTCTATGCTTAATTTGATAAACAGAAAACATACGAATATATAACTAATAGGTAATCCAGAATAAGTAAGTAAAAAGTACGAGCCCCGTGTCCCTTATGTTACTATAAAATCATAAAAAAACAACTTAACTCAAAAGATGCTTAAAAATTACAAGAATATAAAAAAATCTACTTTTATATCTATTGAGTGGAAAAATAAGAAAAAAATAATAAAGGCAATCAAATCGTTAACATAATAATAAAGAGTTATTTATATTTTATTAAAACAAGTTTTAAAAAACTTGACCTTAATTGCACTTTAAATTAAGATTGTTAAGTTACTGTTCTTCTCTTATTTTTTTTACTTTGCCCCCTATATCCCGTACATAGCTGGGTAGGCTGAGGAAACCTGGGAACTTAGTGTTTAGACATTCCGTTTCCAATAAGACACTTCTGTTACCCACTTTCATCCATTTCCCGGATCAATTCGGGGCATTGAGTGGAGAGATTCAACGTGGTATTTTGTCCTGCCAGAGGAAGAAAATAGAAATAAATCAATATGCGTGCAGTAATCGAATGCGAACCCACAACCATCGTGCTTAGGAAATAAATATAATATTATAGTAAACGCATAAATAATATATAAAGTAATGTAACGTATAATAACGTAATGGGATTTGAACCTGCCATTCCATTTTCTCTAAAAAAAGAAAACAATCTCTAGAAACCTACAGAATGTCTAATTATGTGTCTATTATATTTTGCTATACAAAATATTAAGTAAAACAAAAAAGTCACTAACTCTCTACTCTCTTTAAATTTCATCTTCAATGACGTAGAAAACGGATGCACCTAATTTCTGGACAAATTAAAGTTTAATGAGGTGAGATATTATTAAACGATTACATTAAAACTGTGTAAATAATGACTAAGCGTCAAATCGATTAAACATATATTAATATGATAACATTTTTATTATATAGTAATTATAGTCTAACCTCGGCTATTAAACTGGTATGTAATTGAAAAATGGCGTTAACGACATTCGTTATATATATAAAGTGTGAATGTTTCATCTCATATTATATTTCACAGTCGAAAGTGAAAGAGACATAGAAAGGTGAGAACTGTAATATTATTTTTTTCCTTCTAATATATAAAATATATAAAACGGGTGCAACTAAATAAATAATAGTTCATTTTAAGTTCTGTATTTTATAGCGATAAAGTAACCAGAAGAGAAGTCAGTGATTTTTTTTGCCAAAATTCCATCAGTTCGACATATTTTTGTACATTATAAATCTAAATCCACGAATTAAGGTTTTCAACATTTATATTAATATTACTAAAGAGTGGGACCTAGGGTTTGCTGCTAAATTAATTATTTATTTCAATATACTTGAAACTACGTCAAATATTATTTCACAGTTTTTTTGCTTCTGCCGCATAATTAGCATAATTATAGCATAGACAGAGGGAACGTAGTGCTTAGATATTCCGCGGAACGGTTCTTCCGCCCAATTTTCGAGACATTGCGTGTTGAGCGGTGAAGCTCAACGCCGAGCGTTTTCCTGTTGCCAGAGCTAGGAAATAAAAATAATTAATTCTTCTCAAAATTAACCCGCAAATGTCGCCTTGACGGCCTAAATTCCAAAGCGTTATTATCAACGCAGTCTTAAAGTATCATTCGTTAATTTTCTAATAAAACACAGGCGAAATTTTTAAAATGACGAGTTTTTCGTTCATTTTATTAAGGGTCGACATTTTTTTTTAATTAAACTCCATGCGGAAGAAGTCTTAGGAATGCCGAAGTGCCTTTTAATTAAAATTAAACGCATTATTGTAAGAAAATCTTCTTAACCAAAGTTATTTAAGCCAAGCTATTTGTGAGTTACTTTAATTACGTTTGGCTATTTGCTAAAGTGATTTTTCTTTGCATTTTTTCACGCCTTCGCTTATCTTCTGTGCCTAGAAGAATAATTTTACCACAGTTCTTGATTAAAAAGGACTTAGATGCTAATTTTCATTTTCATTTTATTTCATAAGTATTAATAGCTATCTTCAATCCTACAAAACATACGCCGAGCCTTAACCTTTATTAGTCTAAAAAAGCGTTTATCTAAAAAAAGATTTTAACATAAAATCTTAGGAAGGAACATGATTAGGAAATATTGTGTTTAGGAATATAACGTTTCATACACATTTTTATTTATTATGTGTATTTAGTATGTATATTTATTTCGTATATTTCTTTCTAAATAGGATCGGAAAAGGGAATCTAGTGTTAAGACACTCTGTTGCCCATGTTCTTTTAAATTTTTGATTGTTAAGTGAGGGAACACAATTTTTACATACATTACCTACTTTAAATATATTTTTTTCAGATGAAACTCCTAATCCTTCTTACCGTCATCGCCGCAGCCTCCTGCAATGTGATCTGGGACAAATCTGGCAAATATGATTTGGTCGACGACGTGCCCTTGAAGTATCGTCTCGTAGATCCTCTTCTACGTCTTCGCGACATTGATGACATGTACCCATTCTACCCCTGGCAAAGGGTCATGTACCCAGAAGTGCGGGCAGTGGACAGCCCCTTCATATATTCTTATAAACAAGTCGTTCGTGATTGAATGATGTTTTATACCTCATAATAAAATGTTGAATTAAAATTATTTTGTTGTTTTTTTTTTATTTGTTTATTAAAATAAATAGTTATTATATTTTATTTTTAATTTCATGCGCAGTATAAGTAAATAAACAGTAATGATATTGAGTCTCTATCATTAAAACAGAAACAATCTCCTAAATACTGTGTGATGGAAATAACTTTTTTATTTCCGTTAATGAAGTTACAATAACTTTGTTGATCATTATTAACGATTTATTACAATAAATATATATTTTTAATAATGAAATAACAAACAATAATTAAAATAATAATTATAAAAATAATAATAATATCTTTAAAATAACAAAATTTATTCACGGAGTCGGGCGACTTAACACTAGGTTCCCTAGGTTCACTAGGCTTCCTATATCTAGCCTGCTATGTGTGGGATGCAGCGTGAAGCTTCAAACAACATTACTTCGTATATAAGTAATATAGTAACATTTATTATCTACAAGCGGCCTGCCCGCGGCTTCGCCCGAGGATTTATGTTGTGCTAAAGTATTAGAATGTTTATAAGTCCTCCTGATGAAATTAATGCTTAATTCAACAGTTAGGTTTACGCGTTACATCTGTCTATTTCTACTATCTCAAATATGAACTTCTTAAAAACTTAAATACTTATATCTTTTGATAGAGTGAAACGATTACAATGAAATAAAAACTAAAACCTTCTCTTAGTTAAGGTTATAATTTTTATGTATAAAAGTTGCTTAAATATGTTGTGTAATTTTTACGTGATACGTGTTCACATAAACAGACAAACAGACAAAAATTCCAAAAATGCTGGAAATGGATTCTGTTAGTTATCCTTTAACATCCTGGCTATTTTAATTTTTATTTGTTCAATATACAGAAACGACTTTTCTATAGATTTATTATAAGTATAGATATAGATATTTTGCACTGTAGATATGTATATGTTGGTCCCAGAGGTAAATGAACATATAAACTCAGGCACAGTTGGACCACAGAATTCGCTTGAGTGACCTACAATATTCCTTTGTAGAAATAGTATAATATATTGTCTTATAGGTCGCTGATTTGGAAACTACCTGGTTTGGTATTGAATACTGGGTAATTAATATTTAGCTGTATATATTTTTTTAGCTTCACGTTGTACTCCTAGCAGAGTAGTCATTGAGAAGGCATTGCGTGTTGAGGGGGAGAAATCAACGCCACGCTCTGCCTCGATACCAGAGCGAGGAAATGGAAATATAAATTTAAATAAATATTTCAACTCCTCGAATGGGGATCGAACTCACAACCAGTTGGTTTTACAGTCCCACTTTACTGCCCCTGCGCCACACCCGCACCTTTTTCACATTAACTTTACTTTCATAAAGACATTTTGAAATCTTTATTGCCCGTTTATACATGGCTCTTAATGAGTTATGACACTTTTATGACCCATTTTCTGCCAAATTCTTGAGGCATTGCATGTTGAGCGGCGGAACTCAACGCTGCGTTTTGCCTCATTAATAGAGCAAGGAAAAAAAAACCCTCCGGTTACCAGTCGCAAGCTTGTGTCCACGGCGGCCTGAATAATATAATATAATCTGAACTAATAATGAACTTAATCAATTTGTATAGGCCTATAGTTTGTTTTGCCTCATCCGGCATAAGCGTTCCGGTTGGGTGGTCTGAAACGGTTTTACAACGCGAGTAGATGATTTAATTATCCCACTCGATGATATTAACAATTATGTGTTTATTTTATTTTCTATTTTAACTTATTTATATATTTTTTTAAACAAACTCTTTCCGGTGACATACCGGTAAAGGCCATTTTTGTAGCTTTTTGCTAATAAACACTTACTATATGCCTTTGTTTAATTAAATAATTAATTCCTATAAGTAGAAATCGAACCAAGAAACAACCTTCACTTTTTCACCCTTTCATCGAGCAAGGTGCTGTACGGAAAAAAGTGCGAAGTTACGTGCTGAGATCATCTTTCCTCATTCAACCAGAGTAAACAAAATTATATTCATTTAATCTCTCTGGTCTCTGGTCGTTACCAGAGCGAGGAGATGAAAATACAGTTATAATAAGATAACATATAATAGATACTCAATTCTGTTCAACTACAGGCAATGTCTAAGAATTCAGCGGAAAATGGGGAACGGTAGTGTCTTAATTAATGGGGAACGGCGTTTCATAACACCCTAGGTTCCCTTTGCCTACCCTGCTATGTACAGGATCGATCCTGTACAGCGTGAAGCTAAAAAACATACTGGAACCAGTCGTAAAACTAGGTGGAGGGTTCTCCAGTCAACACGCAATATATTAAGATAGAAAGTTCAGAGCGGATTATGTGACACTAGCTTCTTTATACCTACCCTGCTATATGTGAGATTCAATAAAAATGGTTAAATTCCTGAAGTAACAATCGCACCATCAACCGTCGCGTGTATATGCAGATTCATTCAATTTACCTACAAACTTTTACTGTATTATAGTGGCATATTTTGTGGTGGTTTACAAATCAACTGCATTTCGGTTAAGCTACGCCATTATGATTGCATTTCCGCAACTGCATAATTACGTTTATAATTACTTTAAGTAGTGTGTATTGAAATAATTTAATCTGTTACTCTGTAATTGATTTAATTATTAAATATTATTCAAACGTAATTGCAAAAGAACTGTAAATATTTAATATATTATCTATTTTTTTTTTAACTTCACGCAGTATCGCGCATAAACCAAAGTATGTAAAGGGCCCTCGTGTTAAAACAAACCGTTTCAAACGATCTGACCAATTTTCGAGACATTGTTGAGTGGAACTCACCAAACACCGAACCAAAACGAGCAAATGAAAATAAGTCATTTTTCCAAATGGAAATAGAACCCACAAAATACATGCTTTATGATAAGGCTTAAGGTCCCACTTTATGTACCCTAATCAAGGAAAAGAATATTGCAATATAAGCATTTCCTAATTAACACTAGAAGTGCCGAAGATTGACACCCCCCGCGAACCGCCGTTGTGACAAATTTGTCCCATTCTACTTATATTGAGTGTTGGAATAAGACAAGAAAATTATTATTTAAATAATTTGTAAAATATACAGACCACGTTTATTAATCAATTTAAAATCAATTCTTATTCTTTAACAAACACAAAAGTAGCAAAAAAGTAAACACAAAATAATTAGTTAGTGCATTTAATACAGACATTTTTTATTTTCATTTACTTCACAGAAGATTTATAACTTTACTAACATATTATTTTTACTTGTGCCCCCAGAATTTGGCGGAAAATGTCAGCAGAGTACTTAACACTAGGTTCCCAGGTTCCCTTTACCTACCCTACCCTTTACCATATTTGATCTCGAGCGTTTTTCTGAAATTCAAGCCTAGGTTAGCCAGAGTCCGTTTCTGATACCTCACTTGAACTAGCGGTAAAACTTGGTAAGGAAACCAATTTTGCCTCACTTTTCAGGCTATTATTTTTTAAGATTTAAACACAAAAGTATAGTTTTCAGATTTTTTCTTGAACAAGTACTACCTGTAGATGCTAGCTGGCAAATTTTATTATTCTAGTTTAACCAGGAGTACTTTATTATTTATTATTAAAAAACATTTCCTTTAGAGTGTTGAAATACACTTTTTTTACGATATAAATGGTCATATCTTTTTTTAAGTACGATTTTTTCAGGAAGATTTTTGTTTATTTATATACTTATATGTTTATCAACTCGATATTAAAAAGAACTCTTGAGATAAAGGTACAGACAGACGGATGGGCAACAAAGTGTTCTTATAAGGGTTCCTTTTTTCCTTAAAATGTACGCAACTTAGGAATTGACTGCTAAACCTAGTGTTCTATTTTTTTTCTCCACTCCCGCGTCGCCCCTTCACCTCCACGTCGTCCTCGAGGCATGAAAAAATGTCAAATTATACCCTCAAATAGTGAAATAATAATGACGGGACAAAAATGACCCAGCGGCAGTTCTAGAAAAATCATATTTTTTTTCGAAAAGTATGACAGTTATAAAATTAATTATATTTTAAATTAGATAAATGTGTAAAATTTGTAAAAGTCAAAAAGTTTCATCAACATAAATTGACAAATAAAAAAGTTACATACAATCAAGCTTGCGTATAGGACGGAGGCGGTTCTAGTGTTAAGTTTGACACCCACTGTTATGAAAAAAGTCAAACGCGTCCCAACTAATGATGGCGTCATTTGGCGCGTCAGGATTGAATCCTCATAATAGGAAGCCCTTTACTTAGAATAATTTTAATATTTAAAACAAAACCATTTGTTTTTCTTTAATAAGACAAAATAGACTAACCAATTTTAAAATTGAGATTCGTGTCAATACAACTATCCAGAATTTTCTAAAATTCGATAAATGATAATTCATAAACAAAATCATAGTATTTTTGTTGGCTTCTAAATAAAACTGTTAAAAAACGTTTCATTGATTGTTCTCTGCGGTTAGTTAACTTATTTTTAATAACAAATGTGTTTTTGTTGATATTAATTGAAAAATAATATTTGTATCAATTTAAACGTTAAAGTTAAATGCAGGTGCAATTAAGGTGTACGCCTATATATTCCACATCAAATCGTTTTCATCTCATAGTTTGTGGACATTTGACAGCTCAACCAACAACTAAGGTATAAATATTTTAATATATATTTTTTTTATTTCTCCTATTCCAATTTTAAAGAAACAATTATTAAAAGATTTATGGATTACATTTTCCCCCTTTCAGAACTAAACTCCGCGCTTTTTGTCAGTTCATTCCACCTAGTGGGAATTGAACCTACAACTACCACTTTTAGATTCAAATGCGGTGCCGCTACGCTACGACGGCCTCTATTAGTCATCAATTATAAAAATATTTTTTTTTAAAAAGAAGATTGATATTATAACTTCCATTAGAATTGTAAACATTTAACTTTTCTTTATTTCAGATGAAATTCCAAGTTTTCTTAGTACTAGCACTTGTTGCTTTGGCACTAGCCAAAAAGGACAAGATGAAGAAAGATAAAGCAGAAGAGCCGAAACCTGCAGAAGATCCAAAACCAGAAGACGATCTAAAACCAGAAGACGACCCAAAACCAGAAGACGACCCAAAACCAGAAGACGACCCAAAACCAGAAGACGACCCAAAACCAG
>JAEBDU010013386.1:9047-26488 GCA_016802625.1 Heliconius numata | reverse complement strand
TTATAACCGTTTTGGATATTATCCATCTGCTTAAATCTAAATAAATACTTTTCAATTAATTAATTATATTTTGTTTTTCTTTAAATTTTTGCATTTCTTCCTTCTTTTTAATGTCGTTATTATTTGATTTATTTGATAAACAATTATTTTTATGTTTTACACTTGTACTTATAAAAATAAAACAAAATTCAATTTTGATTGAAATTGCAACTTTAAGTAAATGATATTAATATAGTCATGGTATATACAAACCGCGGCGTTAAGTTAAACCAAGTGATATTTAATGTCTTTAAAGAACCATTATGAAAAGATTAATTATTATAGAAATACTCAAGAACATGTATGATGAATATAGTTTCGATATTTTAGCTTAACATATTTTAATAAGACCTTGATACCGATGATGAGGCTCGACATTTCATTATTGAATCATCTCACACGATTTAACAAAAATTTAAGGAAAAGACAAATTTACGAGTTCTCGAGTAATACGCATAAAGAAAAGAAACATTTCCCCTCCAATACATTACCACCCTAGACGTGATAGGTATTACACGCAACTCCACTCAGCTGATTGTTTGTTATCTAAATATAATGGCACCCATCACTTTGTATGGCCTCGTTATATTGCTATTACTTACATGAAATATGGACAAAGACATTTCAAATTCTGGAATAATATACAAATTGTGTTTTGAGTACTTTAGATGTGTGTGAGTCCAAATTATTTTTTTCACTGCACAGTGCTCACACATTCAGGTATACCTTCGTACATTATAAACTATTTTCAGCTGTGAGATCTCCGTAAGGCTATCATGTCTAAATTTGCAACTTTACGCTTTTTCCCGCATAGCAGAGTAAGCTAAGGTAAATGAGTTAGTGTTGAGATTGGTGATGATTATTAACGCTCTGGTAGACAATGCGCGGCGTTGAGTTCCGTCTTAACTCGACTTATCTGTTGGGGAGTCTAAAGGGAGTGGGGTCAAGATCAATAAGTTTGCTTTTACAATCAGTTACTATCCCACTACGCCACAATGGCCTTAATATTTTTAATAAACATAATTTTCGTTTTAATTCCAGTATACCAGGAAAAATTCTTTTAACTCTGGTAGTATGTCTGAGTTTCATGATTCGAAGGTATTTCAGGGAAACCTGTATCAGGAAAATACATGAATCCATGTAAAAGCATGAACAGTTCATAGATAAATCTCATATTTTAGCTTTTGGCTGCAAACCAGCACGCTCTATGCTCACGCCAAAATTCTGTGTAAAATAGGGAAAGGGTGGAGAAAATAATGGTTGTAATGTACGTATGTTTTATATTAGTGATCTTCGTGGCATAGTGGTCATCTCTATGAATACCTAAGGATATAATGCGAGAGACGCAAAAGTTTAAATAAAATAATTATATTAGTATATATTTTATTACTTACTGCGATTTTAACACATTTTAAAAGAAATTATTTTAGGGGAATTTAATTTGAAAAAAATACAGTCAAAACATTACATTCTATTTTACGTATTACGTATATATATTTTATTATTTAGTATGAACTTAGTAACAAGAGATTTACTTTAATCACTAAGCTAAGTTTTGTTTTGGAGATCCGCCATTTTAAGCGATTAATAAAAGAGTAAATTTTTTAGTTAATAGCTTGCGAGGGTGCCAGTTGAGCATAAATGACTTTAAAAATGTTAGCTAAAGAGTTTGCTATTAAATCCTACAGTTGAGAAACAAAATAATTAAAAAAGTGAAAAAATAAAAGGAATACTCAATTTAAAAAAGGCAGCATCACGTCTTTTTCTCCATAGCAGAGTATGCAAAGGGAACCTATTGTTAAGCAGAGTGTTTTAATAAAATTCAATGGCGTGGGGTGGCGAAACTCAACGCCGCACCCTGTCTCCAAAAGCAGCAATAGAATAATTTAAATATAATATTTTTTTCGATGGGATCGACCCACAGCCATTACGTTTATAGCTGCAATCGAAAGTCTCAAATTAGACACACGCCTTAATTGAAATTTATCATTTTTATTTTTATTACTATACTTACTTCTTTCTATATTTTCTAAGAAGCTTTCGTCCTAATAAATAGACTTGACGTTCACCAAAATACAACGTTCTAAGAATAATTTGAAGACATTTAGAGAAATCATAAAAGCAGCGATTTCAGCAAAAAGCTATTACATTCAAGGCACATTTTAAACAAAGGCAATTATTATACGAGAACGAGGCAATTACGCCGACCTCGTGTAAATGTTAGGACAGTATGGTATAAGGAGTGAAATATTAATTTTTCGAAGCCGTCGGGGATCAATGACACAGAGTTTGACTGTCAGCGCGATGGTTGTGAGTTCGATTTCCATTTAGGGAATAAGTTAATTATTTTCATTTCCCCAATTTAACAAGAAAAAGAGTAGCGTTGATATATGAACATTTCCCCCAAAGTCAGATTGTATCTTCCGTTACTAATTGATCAATAAACTACGCATAGACAAGGTAAAATTCCACGGAAACGGAAAAATGGGAATTTACTTTTTACGAGTATATTTCAAACGGAGTTACGGGCGGGCTCTAGTATTAAATGTATCTAATAAGACAAGTCACGCCATGCCTTGTAAAACACGTCAGCTTGCTAGGCGCATAGTGTGTGACATGGTGCTGGCTCAGCGCCAGAGGTTGTGGTCAGCTAAGATGATAAATGATCCAACTTCTTCACATTTAATTTATGTATGTGTATTTATGCATGTTTTTTAAACATGGCTACTTACCACAGCTTTTTGTTTGATATAACTTCTGTTGCTTGTTTGTTGTACAGTTATGAACACAGTGTTTAAAGTTTAATTTTAATTGAATATAAATATAGAAATAATTGTTATTTATAATACTTTAATAGAGTAATAGTGGATATCGTTGCGTACCTGCACAGTGTTTGACTATTTACGCGATGGTTGTACGTTCGATTCCCACTCGAGGATATAATTTGTTTTAACGTCCTAGCACTGGTAACAAAACAAAACACGATTTTGAGTTCCGCCACTCAATCAATAGGTTTCCTCTGCCTACAAAAACTAAAAAAATGAAAAATATTCTACCTCATTTCACAGATGTAAGAAGCTTTTAAATATATATTTATACTAAACATAAAATAAACTAAAAGAGTAAATATTAAAAAATACAAAAAGAAAAAAAAACAGGCTTTAAAAACATGTGGTCACGTCAAACGCAGTGTCGTATTGGGACTTAGTTGGGAATACTGAAGAACTGGAACAGCGCCAGACCGAGCCCGAGCAGTAATGAGATACACGCTTGATAGATTAATCTTTTTGTTTGCTTGCTCATTGTACGGTCCACTCGTTAGTTTAGTGGTCAAAGTTAATCTTCTTAGTAGGGAAGTTTATATACTCGTAGTGTGTTTTTAGTTTTTGTTAATATATATACACTAGGGGCCCGCCCGCGGCTTCGCCTGCGTGAACTCCTTTATTATTAATTTCTGTCTCCTTGAGTACCTCCGTCCTATAAGTGACATCCATGCAAAATTTAAGACTCCTAACATTTGTAGTAACGAAGTTTCATACAAACTTTCAACCCCAAAAACAACCCCTCAGAAGTCGAATATTGCAAATTCCCGTCTTAGAAAGCACCTACGTCCCATAAATAACTCCTATGCAAAATTTCAGATTCCTAGCACATGTAGTTTCTGAGATTTCGTGATGAGTGAGTGACCTTTCGATTTTATATATATAGATAGATGTGTTATTTGTGGGTCAGATTCCCACTATACAATAAATTAAGTTAAAACATTTAAGTATTTACTTACCGGATTGAGCCGGAACATAGTGTGTCCTGTAACAATGTATACCATAGTTAGTTTATTTTTCTATTATCTACATAATATGTAAAACGTGAAACGTGAACGTCCGTGAACGTGAAATTTGGACAGATTTTTATTTTTGTAATCTGTACTTCCACTAAGAAGGGATTTAGAATAATTTTAACCCTAAAGGGATGAAATGGGGCTGACAGTTAGCGCTTTATTTAGTATCCCCCACTTTTTGCTTAACTTTCAGCACGTGTTAATTGGTGGAGGAACGGGTAATTTTTAAACATAGTGACTACTAATATATATAACTAGTGGGCGCGCGCAGCTTGCCTGCTTATTTGGACCCTTAGGGGTGAATTCTAATAAACCATGAAACACGTGTTCAATGAATTATTTTTAAGAGTCTCAATTTCAAATTTTATAAAAATCGGTGGCGATTTAAAGATTTTTCCATACAAACTTTCAACCCCTATTTCACCCCTTTAGGGTTAAAATTTTTCAAAACCCCTTTTTAGTGGATGTCCAGATTACGAAAGTAAACATCTGTCCAAATTTCACGTTTCTACCATCAGCGGCTACGGCTGTGCTTGCGTCTTACCTCATTCAGTGAGGACAAGTCCTTTTATATATATAGATGTTACTTACAAACCTACATATATATACACGAAGTAATATGTTTTCTTACAACAGTGCTTATGTTATAATTTATGTATATATTACAAGTAAACTGCTTTCATTTACATATTTATTGCTTCATAATATGAACACTATAATAAAACAGACACTAGTCTAGTCGTTCTTTCCAGCGAGCTAGTTTCGGGAAAGGCGCTTCACGTATTCGCGGAACCTAACACCACAATATATGAGAATATTTATATGAGAAAAATCGGCCTTTTTTAATTTTAGCAGATATATTTAAAATTTATGTGTTCTACTTTCCTTATAAAGAAAACTCAATAAGTAGATAACTATATACATATGTACAATTCCTTTTTTCTGTTACACTGTTTCTAACCAAATAAAGACGAAAGAAAGATATTCTGTGTTAAAAGTATGTCAAAGAATGTCTTGCCTGAGAACCTGCAGGTATCAAATTAATACAAATTTCAAATGACAATCACATACATTTTTTGCTCACTTTCAAAAAAAAATATTTAAATTCATACGTTAGAAACATGAAGAAATAAGTGAAACCCCTATCCACCGGTTTGTAGGGTACGATGTTTGTAAATACTCCCATATGAACACAAGGCACAGCTAACGAACCACTTCAGCCTTTCTTTAATGCGACATTTTTGTAATGTATGATGTTTTTTTTTAAATAGCTTTTCCTTAACACAAAATAATATATGATGTTTTTTTTTTACTTTAAACTTGTCCCTCATATATGGGAGGAAAAAGGAACAGGAAGGAATTATATTAAGCAGTAGAATTATATAATTTGTGTTGAAAAGAGCAACTGTTGAGCTACTTGCCGGCTCTTAGCATAACTGCTTTCCGAGGCGGTTATAGCTTTATGTCGTGCAAAAGTCTTTTCGATTTTTTATTTGTTTGTAAGTTCATTTTGGAGTAATAAATCGCTAACATTATTTCTAAAAGCATATAAATGGCTATCAGAAAATAAATAAAATTTAGTCTTAAGATTAAAAGAAATAAACATATTTTTTTATTCAATTATGACAAAAAAAACAAGTACTAAACAACGAGTGACAAGTACAATACGCGAAACATAACTTTGTTCTACTTTGTGTAATTTGAAAAAGCTCTAATGGAATCTTATAAAGAGCTTCTGTCAAAGTAATTTAAAAAACACTAGAAAATACGCAAAAGCATCAAAGAATACAGACTTGGCACTATTCGTAATGATATTAGGGGTATGAATCTGTTGTGACCACACGTCTTTTGCTTTTCAGGAATAGTATGAATATATAGATTTTGTTAAGAAAATAAATATAGGTTCACTGTGTATCTAGCAAATATATAGGTTCACGAACTTATTTACTTATTCGTAGGAACCTGGTATTAAGACACTCCGCTCTCCACTTTCTACACAATTTTCAAGACTTTGCGTGTTAATTGGCAAAACTGTAAATAACTCATTAGTAGTCTCCCCCCGAGTAGAAATCGAACCCACAACTGTCGCCTTTACTTTCAAACTAAAAGTTTTGCACTTCCAACACTTCCAACTCAAGCAGAATAAAGTCCAAATTTTTTCTTCTATCCCACAAAAATATATTAAATGAACAACCTAAGAATACACAATGCCTACCAAAAAATTTGACGGTACCAGTTTATTCAAACTTCTAATTCAAAAGGATGTGAGAACCTTTTTAAATCTGTAAGCCTCGGAGTAATAGCGAGCTTTGAAAAATGTATGTCACTGTAGATATGGTGAAAGCTGAGGACGTATTTTTAGATTAGATACCGAGTGAAATGCTGAAATCTCTTAAAGAATACTTTTATGTTAGCATTTTGACTAGACTTTTTAGATTTTTAACATATTTTCTAATGTTATTCTACGCTAAAGAAACAAAAATATTTTAGACAATAGTTTTTAAAAAAGATGGTGAAGAGAGTGAAGACTCATAAAGCTACATAATCAATGTATACGTACAGGTACTAATTTGATACTAAAAAAAACCTTTTTTACATCAACTGCTACAAATGCTCTAGAATGTGCTCGAGGCTATAAACTATATGACTCTAAACTTGAATGGCTTACTAGTTACTTCTAAAGAGTTCTACTATTCAAGTCCTGGCTCCATCATCAGACCAGCTCAATATTATAGTATTGTCACTTAAGCAACTGCCAAGTTTTATGATGATATATAAATTATTATAACTGGGTTTGATTCAGTTTTCTAGAGTTTATTACATAGTTACAAGAAAACCTAATGAATGCGTTTTAATAGTTTAAATCATGTTTTTAATAAAATATTTCTAAATAAAAATGTGCAACTGTATTAATATTTTCTACGTTACAATATTAACTACACCTGAACTATAAAATAAAATTATAAATATTTTTCCTGCTATTCTACACGTATATAAAGATTATTACGTAGAATACTCTAGTTGTAAGCTGTAGGAGGAAGTTGAAGAGCTTCCTTGTTCCGTGTAAAAGAGCACTTAGAGAAAATTTTGACAATGCAATACATTTTAAGGCTATAAAATAAAATAAAATTAGAATTCAGGTGACGCGTAGGACAATATCTGATAATAATAAATCGTGATGGTTGTGGGAAACAGAATATCTTAACATTATGTTCCCTCTGCCTACCCTCTTGGGTGCAGGATACAGCGTGAAGCTGATTTATTTTATTTATACACTTAGGTACTCTATAAAAAATAAATAACTAAAAAATAATATTTACTCTGTTTTCACAATTCGAAACATTATTTTTGCTACAATTTGTATACATTATGTAAACATTTTTACGTAAACTATATAATACGAGCATATTAACAATATATCATTAATCAGCCTTAAGAAAGTAAACAGAAAAAGGAAATCACTAATCATTTCTTATAAATATTTTGATTAATTATATTACTGAACAAAGAATTCGTATTTATTTCGCAAGTATCTATTTCACTTATAGTTATTTTCATTGAATTACTCGTTTTTTATGTACTTACTATTGGACCCGAACGCGGCTACGCCCGCTTGCACTATACGAATATTTATTAAATATATTTATGAAATTATTTTCAGTTTTCAATAGAAAGGTGCGTTAAGCAAGCTCATTTTGGGTGATTTTCTAACAACAAACTTTGCAAATCGTTGCTTAGCACCGGTCGCTTGGCGACGGTTGTTATTAACATGGCGGAATAAATTGCATGTCAAATTAATAAGTATTTTCATATATTGGTATATATCGAAAATATTACAAATATGAAAAAAAAAGTATCCTATTTTCATCCCGAGACCTTCAAGTATCTCTATATGAGTATTCTAATAGATACCACGTGTATATACGAGCTTTGCTTGGTATCAGAACAAATTCAATATGTAAACATTGACTTCGAAACAAAGCCAAACTTTATATCAAAATTATACAGCCATAGGCTTTAAGAGCTTGCATTAATTATTTGAGAGTCTAAACGGTATTTGCGATGCTAGAGCTACCATATGTTTGTACAGTACGATATGCCTATATTTGATTGAGAGATACCGCTGTCGTCGGGGTGTGGCAAACAATAAGGACAAATAGAGTATGTAAAATACTAATATTTGCTTAGCTTAATTGGTGAAATTGAATGATTATTTAGATTTTTTATGCAATAAATATCCACTGTTTATATACTAGTTTCACTTTGCTTACAATTCTTATTTTTTCGTATTTTGTATGTATATTTATATATTTTTTTAGCTTATAGCAGGGTAATTTTTCAGATATTGCATATTGAATTGTGGAATTATTGTTAAAATAATTATAATAAGCATATACCATATGTAGCAAAAAAGCAGTTTTGTAACTATAACCATTCTCTTGTATATGGATCGAATACACAACCATCGAGATACACACTGCCCCACTGAGCTACAACGGCCTTAATGACATCCCGTGCTAATATGTATTAATAAAATAAATAACTCTTTATTTCGAATTCAAATTATTCTTTATTTGTACACTTTTGCAATGTCACCGGCTTAGAAGGCAGTTCTGCTGAGAAGAGCCGGTAAGTAAATCAATAGGTAGCTCTTTTCACTAGAAAAACAAGCTTATGTTTATTAACAATAACAATAACGTACTCCGTCCCCCACTAACAGCCCAATTTAAAATCAAATAAAATTACCGAGGCATGTTGAGTGGCGGAACCCAACGCCGCATGTTAACCTATTAGAAGTAAAATCTGATTTATTCTCACAAGTTGCCAGTATTAATACTGACATTTAAGTAATACGAACTAAAATGTAGAGTCGGTTAGGGAAAATCGATATTCTATACAATGTTTATCATCGGAAGCGAGCTCGGGTGCTTATGAATTTGAAATAACTCTTCACGAACAACGTAACGAAACAAGTTTTAATTTCAAGGGCTATGAAATATTTTAAACACGCTAAGTGTAAAAAGTTCTTCGTTCATGTTGTTGCTAAATAAAGTTTAAAGTTTGTTAATTATTTCTTCATTATTTATCTTTATTTAACTTATATTTATCCAATTTAGAAAAAAAATTACTACGTTTTACTTTCGGCTTCACCCACGTGGACAAATGGAAATAAGTTATTATTTTATAACCATCCACGGTAACTATGACCACAGACACAGAAAATGAAAGCCTTCATCGATAAAGGTACATTCAACAGGAAAAAATGTTTTCAATTCAAACCAGTAGTTTTTCTCCAATTCAAGTTTTCCCATACAGCAAGATAAAGAGAGGAAATCTTGTGTCCGAACACTTCGTTCTCCATTTTCAGTAAGAATTCAAAAACATTTTAATAACGAATAATATTTATAATAATAAAGAATAAACGTAAATATAACAGGCCCTAGTACAAATCTCTATACATACATAATTCATTTAGATGTAATAGACGTTTTAATTTTAAAATCAAATCCAGGCCACGTTTTCACACGTTTTCCTCTTAAAAGTGTTCCGCGTCAAGTGTTTTGCGAACAAACGATGTGCTGCTTTCTGCAGCTTTTTTCTCAAGTTGAGGGTACCGTCTTCAAAAAAATATTTATTTTTTTAAGTTTCACGCTTTATTCATTTATAGCGTATTAGAAGGAATAAATAAAAAGTAGAAAGAACTGTGTAGTAAATTAAAATTATAATACAGGTATACAATGTAATAATTATATTACAGTACAATCGACACCATAGCGGACTGGCACTGTATCCTAATATAATTGAGTGCCATGATTGTGAGTTCAATTTCCAGTCAGGGATAAAAATTAATTTAATTTCAATTCAAATCCCAGCCGATAGTGTCTTGACACTAAATTGTTACTGCTTACCCAAGTAAATGCAACCACAACTTTTTCATTATTTTCAATATCTCTTGTCTCTTCTAACCTAACAAAAAATGAGAAGGAAAGATTTTTTTCTGCCATCAGTACAAAAACCCGTACCCTCAATCCATTTTCTTTTGCGCGTTCGACTTAAAATAAACTATAAACTGTTCTCGGATGAAGTCTAATTATATTATTTAAAATTTCATCACTTGAGATCTATAGAGAGATCATTTATTTAACGCGAAAGTTTTATAAGAGTATTTAATTTTGGTATTAAAAATTTCAAGATAAATATTTATTTTTGTTAAAATAAACAAATAATTTGGTTTTCATCTCGGGTCATATCAAATGAAAGGGCCTTGTAAGAAGCAACGACGCCACTAATCAGGGGAGACCATTAGTATAATGAAGATCTATTTTTGGGGTGCCCTCAAGTTTATGTTCATCTTTTGTTTTGGAATAAACTGATTTACTTAACCTAGTTACGCATATTTTGTGTTTTTTTTTTAAAATTGACATTCTTTCTGTTGAATTAGTGACAAATCTCGTTGTTTATATATCCTTTTGTTCGTGTTATACAATTTTAGAACTTATAGGTACTTGATTATCGTTGTACGAGTTATTATATTAGGATACTACAGAACTAAGGGAATTCCTCCACTGTCCGCCATAGTTGGACAGGTGGATAGCATTTGACTGTTATTGCCATGGCTTTAAGTTCGATTTTCACTCAATGAATATGTATTGACCTATGTCAATACATATGTATGTGAATGTATGGACACATGTGTGGAAGTTTATGGACATATATATATAGTAAATAGTTAGATCGTTCTATCGTCGTGGTGCAGTCGATATAGGTTTTGGTTACGCGGCGAATTTCATACAAAAAGCAGTAAAAACGATGTATAAACGACTGTATGTTTTTAAATTTGTTCACTTATAAACGTTAATTTCTTTTGTACTCCAAGGGATCGTAGATTTGGATATATGCCATTAATTTACGTATACGGACAAGAAAATGATTCTCTAAGGGTTCCATATTTTTCTTTGATGTACGGAATCTTAAAAACAAGTTAAAACTAGGTTTGCAATGGTAACGTATGACTTAAACGGCAAACAAGCGGTGCAGATACGGGTCTCGCTACCTTAAAAAAAATATAGTTTCACGCTGTATCCTGTTTATGCAGGATAGGCATAGAAATCTATCGTTAAGACAGTTCGTTCCGTTTCCGCCGAATTATATTATATTATCGACAAATTATAGAATTCTTAACATAAATCGTAGCATAAGTGTTATTTTGATATACATATAAGAATTAAAACTATAAAATTTCATGTAAATCCGATCCGATTTTGGTAGAAATTATTCAATTATGATAATTATTTCCTTCTTTCATTTTCCGCTTGAAGTAACGAACAAACGCCCCTATTGTTCACGTTTTATTTAAACACTCGCACAATTATCCTTTTCACCACTTACTAATGAGGAGTTTACGCAGAAGTTTTCGCTTCGCCTTTTGAAATGTTTTTACCTAAAATTTACGTTTTGGGGACAATAGTGGTTATTTTTAAAGAATGAATATGGATTCGATTTTTATATATGTACATATATCGCTCTAAGTATAACTTTTTTTTACGTCATGCCGTTCAGGTACCTGGCTTGCGCCAAACGTTACGGTCTCTGCATACTTCTTTCCCCTTGCCCTCAGTCATCAATCTCCGGGGGATAATCATGCTTTTTACGCCACCTTCCTCCAGCATCATCGATACGAAGTTTAACCGACGTCCCTCTCTGCTTCTCTTAGCACTCACCTTTGTTTATTAAAATGATTACTTTAAATATAAAAATCTCTAGACGCTGTCGTGACGCAGCGGTACTGTGTTTGACTATAAAACCTTCCCTTTTTGGGTTTTATGTTTGATTTCCGCTCGGAGAAATGAATCATTTTCATTTCCTAGCATTTATAATACGGACCAAGTGAGGCGTTAAGTTCCGCCACTTAACAACTTCATGTTAAGTGGCAGTACTTTATTTATAAAATTGGGAGGAAAATGGGGAACGAAGGCTAACACTAGGCTACCGTGCTATGCGGAAAAAGACGTGATTGAAGGTTTCTTTTTTAATCACTTTTATACTGACATCACTATTCTACTACTAAGACACACTTCTTAAATATACGAGTATATGTATGTCTCGAGCATTAAAAGCGACCATCGATAGTTAAAATTAATTCGAAGCGAAAACTTTCAGCAAGTTGACATATTGACGTATAAGAAGCTTTATAGTGTTGAAAACTTAACTTAGACTAATATTTACTTCGAAAATTATATACATTAACGTCGTGACCCTGAAGCATGTCAAAAGCTTGTGAGAAATAAATAATATAATTGTTTGAATTAAAATTTTATTCATAGATAATGTTCCTGTACTAGTCATATAGTAGTAGTAAATAGAGGGAACCTGTTAGGAGTGTGATAAGTATTGTTCTTCCCCACTTTTCGCCGAAATTCTGAAATATTAAATATTTCATTCCCAAATAGGAATCAAACCCACAACTGTGGCGTTTACAATCGCAATCTTGAGCTCCTGCACCACGACGGAATCTAGGTACCTAATACCAAATCCGATATAAAGTTCCCCTTTGAAGTTTACTGGTTTATTACTAAATCACATCGGTGTTCGGTCGCTTGAGCAAACAAGTTGTTCAGTACATTTTATAACTAAGCTCTATCAACTAAACAAACTTTGACTTACGTTCAAATGTTACGTCAAACGCTAAACGGAAGTGGATTTAAATTGTGTAGGTACATAGAATAATCTTCATACTAATATTATATAAGAGGTATATAGTAATAGTTATTAAAATAACGCAATATTAAGTATGACGAGAAATAATTCATGCTGTATGCCGCACATAACAAGGTAGGCAGAGGGAACCTGGAAACCTAGTGTTAGGACACTCCGTTCCTATTAGGACACTTCCCTCAGTAGAGCACACTGGAACAACCATTGATTGACTGATTGGAAATGGGTTTCTTGTGGGTTATATTTAGTTAAGTTCTACCACACAAAACTACGGTACCTTTGCGAAAAACAGCTTGAATTAGCTTCCTTTTTACTTATTTCACAGAAATTTAACGCTTGTTTATAAAAATTCTACTTCGTTTATAATTTCCTTAGCCCAAGGAGGAATTTCTTTAAGTGGTGAAAGGTAATACTCCTGTGAACGACAATTAATTGAAATTACATTACGGCTATGAGAGAAGAGACAACAAATATTGAGCGAGGCACTTTATCAGGCTTGTCACAACAATGCTATATTATGTTAAAATATTGAACGCTGTAATTAATTAGGTTTCTAGATATTGCTAGCAGCTTCTAGCTTTATTATATACTAGTGGACCCAAACGCGGCTACGCCCGCTTGAACTATACGAATATTTATTTAATATATTTATGAAATTATTTTCAGTTTTCAACAGAGAGATGCGTTAAGCAAGCTTATTTTGGGTGACGTTTTCTAACAACAAACTTTGCAAATGGTTGCTTAGCAACGACGGTTGTTATTAACATGGCGGAATAAATTATACGTCAAATTAATAAATATTTTAATATATTGGTATATATCGAAAATATTACAAATATGAGAAAAAAAGTATCCTATGTTCATCCCGCGACCCTCAAGCATCTCTATATGAGTATTTTATCACAATTAAATTAGCGCTTTGGCCCTGATTGCGTAAAAGACAGACAGACAGACAGAGTTACTTTCGAATTTATAATATAGGTATGCATGGATGTTATCAGATATCTGTATAATTCGGTATTCTATATAATGGCTTGACAATGTATAGGATACCAAAAACATGTAGGTAATGTATGAAGTGTTATATATTTTATACTCTATAAAATACTGAATGCGCAGCTGAGGGGCACGTGAGGGCAGGTAGGTAATAAACTCGCGACTTGTTTACTTGCTTGCATTTCATGCAGTTATATATAATGCAATGTACTTACATACATATGTAATAATGGCATCATACTTTAAGATATAGCGGGTTGTGAGTGTAGGTAAGCTTAGGTTACTTATTTTTTTAAATTTTGAAGTTAACCTAATTTGCATTTAAAAACCGCTAAATTAAATATAGCAATATGGACCAAGATCTATTTATTTTACACATTGCCGATGGAACAGCAAGCAGGTAGATACTTTATATACAATCCCAATAATTTATACATGTATACGTGATATAAGAATAACAGGAATGAGTTGGAAAAGCACATCGAAAACCCAATAAATTCCAGGAATGAGTTGCTTTCCACAGAAGTTCAAACAAATGACAACATCAAACCAATATTGTATATAAAATATTTACTCGTTTGTTTCATATCCTTCCAAGGAATAGTTCCGGAAAGAAATGTATTACAGTTTCACAGTTCAAGTAAAAATAACAGTTTAGAAATAGGTCATCGTTGAGTTCCGACACTTAACACGTAGTGTCTTTAAAAGTAGGAAACAGAGTGCCTTTACATTAGATTCTCTCTGCCTTCTGTAATATAGCGTGAAGCTATAGCTTGAATAAATAATAATTTTAGGTTTTCTCCGTTCAGTCTATCTATTAAGAGTCCAGCTGGATTAAAGACGGTTAATTGAGAGACGAGCCAAAAGGTTTATTAAAGAGAAGAGATACTCCCAACGACTACTCCCTACTATTCAATATAAAAAAAACTCTATCTGGAAAATATGCTTTAAGGTAAAAACTTACTTCAACCAAACAATGTTAGATCAATTCTAAATATAAAAATCCTTATAAATGTAATTACTTAAAATACTTATATAAAAACAACGTAAGTAGATAATACAATCTTTGAACGTCTAATTAAAATTTACCCCACTGCTATCGACGTAAACAAGTAATTAGGTCGTTTAAGGATCAGTTAAAACAAATTAGAGTTTTTAAACACAACCATCTTTCTTCGCTCTTTTTATATACACAACAATAAGATTTTTAGAAATTCGAATTCTGCGAGCATTTCGTGTTGAGTAGCGAATCTCAACGCCACGGTTTAAGGTGTGACCAATATTAAAATTAAAGGAAGAGAGAAGAGGGAAGACCGCCCTTAGTACTTTATTCATTATTTAAAACCTCAAACCGACAACAAAAATAAAACCTCAAATAAAACTCCTTATTAAAACGCTATAAGTAACCTAAACTACACATGTATATTTATATATGAACACTAAAAACGAAAGCTTAAATAGTTAGGCCGACCTCAGCAGAATTTAATTAGGAGGAAGGGACCTCTAACGCTTGAGCCTTCGGACCGTAATGTCACATAGAATCGTGATTCGCTTCAATAATTTAATATATATTAACAAATGAGGATAATTGTACATTTTACATGTTAATTTTGTTTGTCTAGGATTTAAAGTGGCGTAAATTCTTACCTAAAGAATATTGGTAAACTATTTGAATGCACATATATAGTAGTATAAAAGTTCACATTCATTATAGGGATTTTATAAATAGAGTCTATTAGGGAGCCACTGAGGCGCAGTGAGATAGCATCTGACTGTAATCACGACGCTTGTTCATTCCCACACGAGACAACTATTATATTTAATTTATTATCATTTCTCCTCTCCTGGTAGAGGAAGCGCGGCGTTCATCTCCACCACTCAATACGCTGTGTCGAAAAATTGGCAAAAGTAAGGAACGGAGTGTCATAATACTAGATCTTTTCTGTCTACTCTCAATACAACATTTGATAATTAGCACGCAATGTCTATAAATACTGATAATTAAGAAATAATAAAAGATAACTTTATGTAACTACTACAAATTATATTAAACACAGATCAAAAATAAAATACATATCAAATTTCTTAATAAAAATTATAAAAGTATAAGGGTGAAAACCTCCGCAACAAAACACAAAGTCATTTATTATCTGTGCTCTTATATGTATCACCATTTTCCCGCCTAATTAAACGTCAGGCGGCCATATTGGGTGCGTAATGAACGTAGCTAGCGAAGTTTGCGTGCGTCAAATTTTTACGATCGTGTCATGTTTTAAAAATGTGGGATATACATTTTTTTATGATTGTCATATAAAATATGTTAAAATATGTATATACATTATTTTATTTTTGTCAACGTAATATAATTTATATGGTTTGTGTAATGTATATGGTGGTAGCATTGCAGGGAAAAAAATATTTAACAGGCAGCAATTTTTAAAAGTTAATAATTAATAGTCAGATACTTCGGAAATATCTGACTTCTTCTTTATTTTATGCACCGTACTCTTTAACTAAGGTGATTTCGTACTAAATTCCCATTCATCGGAGAAATTTTTCTTTTACAATAAAACAATAAGTAATTTTTTTAGCATATTTAAAGCCAAACCAAATCAATTGAAGTTTACAATATTACACATTATAATCGACAAGTAAATGGACATGACATAATTAAACTTACATTACCAATTAAAATCATTGTATAATTGAAGGCGAAATCCTCAATACATAAATTAAAGTAGCCATTGTACTTGAAAGTGTCGAAGTTTTAATTGTTATCAGTTACAATTTACCAAAAACCTGTCGGTAACCTGTAAAACCTAATTAGTCGCGGTGAAAGAAAGCGATTTCCTCACGAGTCATGAATATTAAAACACCTCGTTAGGCATTTTCGTAAGTTCACAGTTGGGAACCGCGTCACGTACGCGCAATGAACAATGACAGGTTCACCTAATCGGGGTCGTTACACAACTGATCACCACTTAGGAGGCCAATGTCACGATCCACTCAAACAGAATATCGATGGAGATGACACATCCGGGCAAGTCGGAAACTAATCTCGGGATAAGTATATAAGCGGAGGTAGCATGTGGCACAGCATCATTCAGTAGCAAGCATCCAAACGTACAACAATGAACACTTTAGTGTCAATCCTCTTGTTAGCGGCTGTAGCGGTCGCCGAGCCACCTTCGTACAGACAGGAGAGGTTCAGATTCCAGAGACAAGAGGACGGCCAGGCAGTTGAAGGAGATGCTCCTTATCCGGCAGCGGGATATAGACCATCCAAGGCGTTCGACCTTCCTTCACGTAGGGAATTTCCACCAGCAACCGTATATGGAGTTCCAGCTGACAGTTACGGAGCACCATTTAACACATACTCCCCTCCTCAGGAATACGGTCCACCTAAAGAAGATGAACCTAAAGAAGAAGAGCCTAAGGAAGACAAGGAAGTAGAAAAAGTAGAAGAACCCAAAAAAGAAGAACAGAAGGAAAATTTGGAAGAGGAACCGAAGAAGAACGTTGAAGTGATCAGTTCTCAGGGCGCATATTACGTTTTGTTGCCTGGCTCTCAGCTGCAGAGAGTACAATTCGAAACCGAAAACGATATTCGCAATATGGCATACACCGCGCGCTTGCAGTACAGAAATGAAGAGCGAGCGCCTATCTTCGTGTACACAGTGCCCCAATACCAGAACTCCGCTTACGTGCAACTGTTTTAATGAAAGAATATGAATCTCATAAATGAATGCTATTCAAATTAAGAAATTTAAATGTGTGAGGATTATTTAAAACAGGCTTTAGCATTTTATTCAGTTTTATGTGTTAAAACGTTTTATAAGGACTCTACAGCAAT
>JAEBDU010013385.1:52694-88681 GCA_016802625.1 Heliconius numata | reverse complement strand
CGATTCCCAGTCGAGGGAATGAAATATTCATTTCCTCATTCTGGTAACAAGAGCGCGACGTGCAGAAGCCACTTACTTTATAGTTCCGCTTAACGCAACAAGTTATAAACAAGTCACTTAGAAATTCTTCATTAGTACTTTATCAAAAAAAAGTATACGTCATTACTCTCCGCACTCTAGTATGTACTTTAAGAGGTAAAATGATAAATTCCGTTTTTTCTCGTTCCCGTAAGAACTTTGAGTATTTCTCTTGTAGGGCAATTCTACCTAATCAGTTTCGTCAGGGCGTTGTCTGTCAGTCATTTAGTGCCGTAAGGGATTTATGTATAGGAATATCTAAACGAGCAGAGATTATACATACTCGTACATTAGGTAAAATATGCTCTTGAATTGAGGAGTGTCAGACGGAGGGTGGAGGAGGGTCGCATTAGCTTAGTTTACGAAAAATGCGCCGCGAAATCTAATTATGTTTTTGATAAAAGTTTCGCAACGACTTTCGCGATGAGTTCGTGCTTCATTTTGTAAATTATCCCGACCCCGGCGACCCCCGCGACCCCCGCGACCCCGGCGACTCCGGTGAGATCCTCACCAGCCCCTCGATTTATTTCGTTATATTTCTGTTCCTCCGTTCTATGAAATATGATTGAAATTTTTGGATGCTATTTAAATTTTTGGGGGCGAAATTTAACCTGAGTTTAATTAAGTGATTGGTTTGTTTATTTATTGTTATCGAATAAATAACGAATTATAAATAGGGACAATATAGGTATAAGTACATTCCTTTTAGACATATAATTTCTTTTTTCTCTTGCTTCCTACTATGTCCTGCCAATTCAGACTCAGGTAGAGGAAATTAACTAATTTTGAGACATTGCTTGTTTATTGGCGGAACTCAACGCCACACGTTGTATTATCACCAGAGCGAAGAATTGAAAATAATTAATTTCTATGGTGGGGATTGAACCCGATACCGGTTCAGTTCTCCACTTTCTGTTCTCACGAAGACCGCCCTATAAGTGTATATTTTTATACATTGGAGTAAATACACTTTAAATTCATCAAAAACCATACAGACTCTCCATATTTTGATTTAGATAAATGTACAGTAATATATATTTGTAGCTCTGTCCTTCAATGGGCATGTATGCCAATGTGGCTCTCCGTTCTCTCTGGCTACACTCGGTAGGAATACAGCGTGAAGTTACAAAAACTAACGTATACTAATATTATAAAACTGGAAAGTTTGTTTTCTTGAACATTAATCTCAGCAATTACTGGATCAAATAGTTAATGTATCGAGGGGCTGTAGGCTATTTATGTATCTGCCTGTACCTGCGGCCAGAGTCGCCATGGACACGTAGGGCGGACCACGCGGACGAAGCCGCAAGTAAGAATTTTGTACACTTGCAGTATACTCGTAACAGTCGGATTCTCGGTAATCCCTCGGACGCGGTGCAAATTTCTAGGATTAGGGTTACGATTCAAATTCATGTTAGATAGGGATTGCTTGATATTTATATATTGCGTGGGATTGTGGGTGGCTACAAATTTTGTGGGATTTTATTTTACTTTGAAACGTTTATTTTCAAATATTGTATGAAACTTTTGAATAGCGTTCTCTAGTTTTATTCTCAAGGCATAGACTTATATGAGTTTAGTTAAATAGCAATTGATGAGTTTATTAAGAGAGGCAAAACTGAGTTTGAAGAGCACAGTTTACCTTAAAAATTATGAGCGACCCTTCTCTTTCTACGACAAAAATACGTTTCTTATTAAGAAAATCACTGTATCTAAAATTATTAGCATATTTGAGGCAGCATATTTATTTTTATGTTTTTTTTACCTTGTCAGAAAATATATTAATTTTAGGGGCATATTTCCTTAATTTACGTAACACATGTCCACCCTATCTCTTAATACTACACCTCCGGCCACGGCTTAATAAACTTATCTGGAATGAAGAACTATCTCTATACTTATCTCCTGACGCTGCAGTTATGTTCTTACTTAAAGTTAAATACTTCTCGTAAATCTATATATTTTATTGATATTGAATCTTACATCAGAAGTATTTCTGGTTATATCCGAGTAGGTACATGTTATTAATCTTTGCAATGGTAACTTTGAAGTCATATTCAATTAAGTCAAATAGGCGTATTTATTTTGGGGCCGTTGTGACTGTACACGTCAGAGTTGTGGGTTCAATACTCAAAACAAAGCAAAAATTAACGAGCAAAAAACATTTGTAGATGCTTTCTGCGTCGCACTTGCTCCGCATTTGTTTTGTCACTGCATTAGTGTTTGTTTCTTAGATAGTTACTTCAATTGTTCTAAATATTGTCCACTTTAACGTATTAGACGTAATGATATTTTATTATGACTTCGTATAGTAATATTCATATAGGTATACATGTTTTTAATATAACAACGCGAATCGAAAGAAAATGTTCGTATGTGTTCCTCTCACGTACCCTCCGCCCCTCCGGCCAGCTGCACAGTCTCTAATGAGGTGCAGTGCAGATGCTTACATTTAGATGTTTCCTAATTGATTGTGTGTTGTGTAGTTTACCTCTATGGTAGTTTTACTAGGATTTTTTTTATTAGTTCTTCTTAGTGTTTTATGTTTTCTTTCTTTAACACACTTTTAGCATGTATCACTTTTTACGTTTCTCTATTTTCTTTTTTAACTTCACGCCGTGAAGCGTGAAAAGGAACTTGGGGACCTAGAGCTAAGACACTCCGTTAACACTAAGACCCTTTCGTTTCCCACTTTTCGGCGGTTCCTAGTTTTTTTAATAGTTGTTATCGTCGCGGTGTGTTGCGAAGAACGAGGAAATAAGAATGATTTAAATAAAGAAGAAGTCTTCTCGAATATACCATGACCTCAATTTTTAAATAAATTACAATAAATATACTATAATATATAATAGAATAGAATAGAATATGCATTTCCAATTCAATTCAAGCGTGAATTTATTTCTTTGATAGAAAGAGGCGTCGTAATGTCGATGACGTGACATACTGACACCACCAGGCTCTCCGCTAAGAGCCCTGCATTCTGCATCGAACTGTGAACACAATCAAGTAAATTGTATTTCAATATTTATGTTTGTTACTGAATGACTGGATAGCGCACAGATGAAACGACTGGACTTAGTTGAAACTTGAAATATAGGTAGGTTAGGGAGAGTAAGTAAGCACTGAGAGAGGATTTCTGGAAATTCCTACAGGGACAAGAATAAACGATTTTTTCTTTCTTTTTAAGTCTTTTTAACTCCACGCAAAAAAGATTATAACGTATATAATGTCAAAAAAGTAAACATAAAAAACATATTTTTTTAATTTTAGCTCGAATAAGACAAGGAACTTTAACTTCCGCTATTCAAAATTCAACGTAACTAAAATGGGCTAAAAAACAAAAAAGCGCAGACAAAAACAAAAAAAAACTAAGGAAATGGGTAGATTTTTCAAATTACGTTTAGTATTAAACTCTTTCGACTACTCTACATAAAAGTATAAACAAGGTAAACTGTATAATTATAAAATAAAACAATCGCTTCTCGAAGTGTAGATTAGCAGAGAGTTTTCCGTCTTAATAAGCTCCCTAAATAGTTCCGGAGGTTGGAGGAGCTCATTGGTCGTCTGCTCGCGCGTAGAAGCGCAGTAATTAAGCTCAGCTCATAGGAAATGAAGGCGTTGTTCAACTTTACAACTTTATAATTAGGTGCGATGAGTTTTAAACAGAACTAAATATATAATACGTGGATGCGCTTCTGTTTGCTTTTGTTGTCGTGATTCTACTGAAGCTGCTGTGTCCGTGTGTGTGTGTAACAAGGTGCAGGACGGAGGGAACCTGGTGTTAACCCGCTTTGAGACATCAGAACAGTCATCAGACAGACGTGTATCTGTATGTCTGTTTGGAATGAAGTACAGCTGACCGCGCCGGCTGGCTGACTAAATACAAAACCTGTGATCGTGGCGAGTTGTTTGTTTTTATTATAACCGGGGCGGTTGAGGGTTCGATCTCCAATCAGAAGTCAAAGAGGACCTAGATATGACACTCCGTTTCCCACGCACCAAGGAAATTAAAATTATTATTTTTTTAAAAAATAATGGAAATTGTCGTTTTTCAATTATTTTCATTTTCCCTATTTGGTGATATATCTCATTTAGTACATTGTTTTGTGCAATTTTTGAAGTATTGCATGAATATCGCATAGATTTATGTAATTTTTCAAAGTCTTTATGAAATGAATGAATCCTAAATGAAAATGTGGAAGGATAAATAAAAGGTTTACTATACAAAGCCACTTAATGAATTCCCTTCTAGAATAACAATTATTTGAAGCAAGAAAAGCTTCATTTTCATAAATATTATACCGTGCAATAAGTTAGTATCGAAACTGCCGTAACTCTATCATAATGTCACAAAGATACCCATTTGTGGGCGACTGGACGTGTCTGTGTTACAGTATTATACACAGTTGCTGTTTTCTTGTGTGTACTCGTAGGTTCGTATTTAGCCTCACTGCAACCAGCATGTAACAGAGCATGTGGAGGGAAGTAGTAAGTACCTACCTAATATTAAAATTTCCGAGACGTGACCAAAGCGAAAAAATGAAAATAATTCGAAAACCGTCAAATACTCACTAAGTGTTCTCAAAATTATAAATGTATATGTAATTACGAATTAAATGTATAAAGAATAAGTGTGTATTATCACAAAAGTGACAAAATAGAATACAATATAATATAGAAGTGTAATAAACATAAACTGCCTTTAAACTTACTAACAGACAGTACCTACAATAAACCAAATATACGCAGCTCTCACATACACCCCTGCGAATGTACTGCAACAGACGTATTTCGTCAATTAGCTCAATTACACGTGCGGCGCGACACCTCTCTTCACGCTACACGCGTCACGCGTCACGCTTCACGCGCCCCGCGACGTCACGTATACGTAACACGTAGCACGTCGCACTAAACACGTTAGCCGCAACAGACAATCGTATCTAGACCTCGCCTCGATAGTGCTCGTCTGATCGATACCACTTCAGCTCCCTATCATCTAGACTTAACTGGCTATTTACGTGACGGCGTGACGGTGTGACGGCTAATATATATATACGAGTGCATTCGTCTGTACTCTGTAGGTATGTTGATCTGTTTTGTTTGTGTTTGTAAGGTAGATATTGTGTTTTCAATTTTTTTACGCCGTGTTGAGTGGCGGCTCTGGTACCAGAGAGGAAATCAAAATGTTAAATTCGTCGCGTCGCGTTTAAAGTCGTTAGATTGTGCCCCTTCACCGCGTCGGCTTCTACTCAAATCAAAAAATTAAAGTACCTACCTTGCCAAATTGTCAAAAGAAGTATACAAAAATAAACTATTACAAAGTCATGGGAATAGCGTAGTAATTTTATTAAGCCTAACGCTTTATCGCTAGCGGAGCAGCTGGAGACTACGGTCCCTGCATACCTCTTCACGCATGCCCTCCGAGGGAGACTTTCCTATAGTGATAGTGTGTTCTCGAAGACCCACCGAAGCTAATAAACTATTGTTAATACATTTATTTGGTCTTCTATTCAACCCAGTCTATGCACATGTCGCCATATCGTCTAATAGGTGTAATAGAGAGGCAAGTAGCGACAAGTCTGAGATCTCAATTGAGACAATTACTCATATTACAGCATCAGACGGTATCGCGGTACCTGTTCCGTCCTGGACGCGCCATGTACAGCCCACGCTACACGCTACTTCTAGTTCATTTTCTTTGATAATGTTATTAGATCTCCCGTTTTACTTTTATACCCATTTTTGGGCTTATAATATATATATATATATATTATTTTAAATAATAAATTAACTTAAAATTTACATGTTAATTAAACACAATCCTAGTTAAAAGGAAGAAGAGAAATATTTTACGCTGACCAGTGGCTTTTTATAACAAAAAATTTCAAGTTTTCGTGTTAGACGATTTTT
The DNA here is from genome assembly GCA_016802625.1 of Heliconius numata. Lineage (NCBI taxonomy): Eukaryota > Metazoa > Arthropoda > Insecta > Lepidoptera > Nymphalidae > Heliconius > Heliconius numata. Next base: position 82,693 of record JAEBDU010013385.1, on the reverse strand, counting down.
TTGAAATTAATCGTTATTTTTAAACCTAAAGTTAATTTTATAGTTTAAGTTACGTTTTATAGTTTACGTAACGTTTTAAATTTTAATTTGTATTTATCATAATAAAATAACTGAAACATAATTTGTAACTCTTTTCATACAATTAATGTAATTAAAAGGTTTTTGTTTTTATTACGTGAGTGGCGAAACTCAACGCCGCGCGTTATCTACGGAGAAATAAAAATAATTTAAATATATTCATTTCCGAATCGAATCCACAGCCTTACTATTTTTAGTCGGAGCTATCCTACTATGCTACGACGGCTGCCTGTCGAGGATTACTAAACAACTTGTAATATTCAAAATATAATAAGCGTATCTAATACTTAGACACTCTCTCACAGGGTCCGTTACTCGCGGCGGGAACTGTAAGACCAATAGAGCTACTTACGAACGCGTCTAGTCTATTACACTTTGCGTAACTCAGTTTCTTCATATATTTAGATTTACGTATGATAATGGAAAACAAAATGTCTTAATACTAAATCATCGCAACCTACCTTACTATTTGTATATGCAGGAAATACATCGACTGGTGTCGACGCAAAGCGCGGTGTTGAGTTCCGCCTCTCATCACGCAATGCCTTCAGACGTCGGCGGTTCCCTCAGCCTACCCTGCTGTGTGCGAGATACGTAAAGTAAAGCTCAATTACTATAGGTATAGTTATATTAACCCTCAGAGGGATGATTTAAAATGAGCTTAGTACTTAGTAACCTCTGAAGAGTTACAATATTCAGATCCTGGCTTCATCATCACACCAAACCACACTTATAAGGATGCTTCAAATTCAGACACTTCCATTTTATTACTTACTTTGTTGTAAAAAAAACCTACGTTTGTAGCGTATAAAACTATATTGAAATTTTATATCAGTAATGTGGGGCGAGTCAAGTCTACCTGGGTAGGTAGACTGGGTAGGTAGGGAGTAGGTAAGTTACATCTCTATTTAGTATCAGACAAAGTGCTGGGTTCACGTAGTGGGTCACGCCACACCTCAATATGTTTTAAAAAATATGTCTTATTGGTATTTATAAATTATAAGAAAACAAAAAAATGAAGCCTTTCACGTTTAAAAATATTTCATTATACGTTAAAGTCCCTTCGATTTAAGAAGTTACAAAAAAATATGTTTATTTAATTTTAAATAAAATTAATATTTGAGTAATTGAATATAAATTATTTAATTAAAGTATATAATACATACGCGCGCACGCTGGTGCTACGCGGAGCTATAATAACGTGTCTGTGACTCACTAAAAATTTCCCGAATAGAGTCGTTTTACTATTATTATATTTTGTTTCAATATTTCCAGAACAGAGTCATTCTTTTTTGTTTATTTTGTTTGGATACTTATTTTGCGGATTTATAAATTGTTTTTGAAGCCGTCGTGGCGCAGGGCGCAGGGCGCAGTGCATGGAAGTGCAGGGGAGTGCAGGGGAGTGCAGGATGCAAGCGCGATACTGCATTTGGTAGAGTTCGTATGTTTACAAAGAGGTTATAGTTTTGTACCTACTTAGGCTATCGTGGCAACGCGAGGATCGTGGACTCGAGTCCCACTCGGGGAAGTGATTGTATTTATTTTTATTTCTCGATTTGGTTCCGCCCCATAACAAACTGTACTGTAAACTCTGCACACACCGTCACAGCTGCGTTCATTCCCAACTTTAGCTCTGAAATAATAGCGCTAATTTACACCATCGTTGTACCACTAGTCTATAGTGGTAGTAGACTTGCGTTTAAAACTAAAAACAATATGAATGAAACTATTTATCAATTTTAAACTATTGTTACGAAGAAGGAACTCTATAAACACAAAAAGAAATCTAGTTGTATGTGGTAATATTAATTGAACCATGTTCTTTGCAAATTAATTTTAGTATGAATATAATAACTAACTCCAGGCCAATAGTGGCGCCGGGGTACAAGCACATGACTGTAAACGCAAAAGGTTGTGGGTTCGGTTCCCACTCGAGGAAATGAAATATTTAATATTTTAATTTCCTTGCTTTGATAACGTGCAACGCGGCGTTGAGTTCCGCCTCTCAACACGCAATGCTTCCAAAATTCGGCAATAAAGTGCGTAGATTTAAGTGCGTACTATTCTTGTCACTGTACCTACTCCTACATATGATTAAACTGAATTCCATAAAATTTCCAAAGCTGCACAGAACCACCTCCCCACCACCAAACAAGACAAAATTAAAATCATGAACATCCATTTATGATGTCTGACTAATCACATAACACACGTACAAAAAAGCATGTAACCTCTTCCTTTTGAAGTCGGTTCAAGCAAAAGGAACTAAAGTAATATTTGTCGACATTAAGTATTCCCCGCGTATACGAGATCCACAGAAATCAGTAAAATAGTGGGGTTTGTTACGCTCGTTTAAAATTCAAGGATCAGAGACGCCATCAGGGAAAGGTTCCTTTTCTTTAGTGAGGTCACTTTTGTAAATAACGTGTCTTCATTCGGCTCTGTTTCCAGTATTCCGAGCACGTGCGATACTTTTTCTTGGACACTTTGAACATTTTTCCTAAATTTCTCGATATGTATGTATGTTTTTTGGGTGGACGTGCCCAAATATGTTTATGTACGAGTGGATAGATCAAAATCAAAATGGTCAAAAGGTCTCTAGATTTTTTTTTGTTTTAGTTGTGGTAATTAAATTTACAATGAAATTAAATTAATTTTTTTTTATTATCTTCCCCCGATTTCCTATTCGGCGGATCAGAGTGACTATCGAACTCAGAACCGTTTCGTGTCCACCAGTGTGCCGCTGCCCCGCGACGTCAACCTACATACAACTAACTAAGCATTATCATACATTTATAAGTTAAGTATATGTTTGACATACCTTTACCAGATACTTCGAGCCGGTCTCACCCCTCACACCCCGCCCCCGTGACGGCCATATATCCAATAAATTTAAAACCAATTATGCAATTAAAGTTTTTCCATAGAAAAAGTAACGACGGGAAGTCGCTGCGGGATCGCAAGAAATTACGTCGTGGAATATCAAAAATGCATTACCGGATACAGCGTGGAGTCCCCGCTAATGTTATATATACAGTGGAAATGTTCGCTTGTTTCTTTGTTTATAAATAAAAATTCAATCAGCTCCGACGGTCAAAGAACTTGGCTCATGAAATGAGTTTTCTAATAGATTTTTAAGTGGCGCCCTGATTACTACGAGTGTATACGCGTGTATAAGTTGGGGTTATAACATTTTATTTTAAACAACATAATATATTGCAAATTATTTTGGTTTCGAATCTTCTTCTTTCTTCTTTGTAATTCTGTTTATATTTCAATGAATTAAATGATTTCTAAAGGATAATTCTATAAAATTCCGCTCACCGAGTAGACAGAGATAACCTAGTGACGAGTCTCCGCTCTCCACATCACGCCCAAATGCGCCCAAACATATTGCGTGTGGCGTGGCGGAACTCAACGCCGCGCGTAAATAGCGGAACTTAATAACGTGCTGATGTTGCCAAGCGGAGGAAATCTATTCCATATGTCTCCCTGAATAGGATTTGAAATCATAGTTAAATATAATAGCACAATAATATATTAAATATAATAAAAACTTTTATATGATACATAATAGCGATAATCATAGTATATGATAATCCTAGCGAAGTGCAATAAAGTGTGCTTACTTGCTTAGTACCGAACCCGCCGCCGCCGCCGTCGCGTGGGGCCCTCGTGTTCGATACTATCATATTCAAATGAGTCTAACAGACTCATCAACTACCCCCCTTTGCTTATATCTATTCCAATTCATGAAAAGTAAAATAATTTTTGACATTATATTATTTTTAATATTAATTGAACGTTATCGCCAACAATAGATTTCTGAATAAAGGGTTGCCTGTAAGAGGTCACTTACGCCAGACTCGCTTTCATTTGGTCGTCGATTTGTTCAATTATTCAGTCAAAATAATGTACATCTGTATTAATATTGATCAGTCTCTCGCATGTCGGGAAAGGCTCCACCCACCACTCCACACCCCTCTTGTAGTATCATTTTATTAAATAAATATTTAAATAAAGTGTGCTATTTCATCAAAGATGGGCATTCATGCTTAAATGACTTTAAGAAATATTAGAACCCACTGTTATACTTATAGCTAACTTCTAAGTGCAGTAGTCAGTCAGTAACTTTACATATGCTGTTAAAAGTTTAATAATTCCTTTAGTAAAACCAACGACAGTAATCATTCACAGTATGAAGTCAAATATTTTTTATCTCCGATTGGTTTGGTAGCGCGGCGCGGCGCGGGCGTTTATTTGTGAGTATTTTCGTTACAAATAATTCGGGCGACGGACGGACGGACGCTTTGACAGTAATGGATGGTTGAAATCGACGATATCGCAAATGAATTCCGCAACTGATTTACGAACTAAAAATAGTGTAATCAGTTTGCGTCTTTGTTCTACGTTTGTGTGGGATTTTTATCATCTTTACATTATTTTTCTTGCAAAATAAAAATTGTAAGAAGAACCTGTCCAGCACCTCCAGTTATATATAATATATTATGTTTTTTTACCTCCATGCCGCATGATTCCACATATAAATAGTAGGCAAGCTGAATCTAGTAGGAATACACACTGTTCCCTACTTTCCACTCAAATTTTAAGACATTGCGTGGAGTGGTGGAAAATGTCTTTTAATATGTAGTGTAAAAATTACCCAATTAATTACGTATATGAAATGGATAACTTTTAATTATAACCTTTAGTCATTTAGTGGCGCGCTATTTTTGTCAATTCCACGTAAGTTGTAAGTGTCAGTGTGTACTCCGTGTTAGCGCGCCACACACTACGTGAAATGTCCCGAATATGTCGCACCTTCACGCTTCTAAAGCACAGGTGCAGCACCACCTCGGTGAAGGGAACCTAGTGCTGATCCACTCCGCTGTGGTGAGTGGAACGTGAAATACCCATCGCGAGACTGCGCTACGACGACCGTAATACAGTATATAATAATTTAAGAAAAATAGCTGCAATGATATTATGTAGGTTATCTAGAAATAAAAAAAGCAACAAATTGAATTTATTTTTAGCTAGTATTGCTTCCTATTTTTCACTTGGCTTTTCTTAATTTCATTGAACATATGAATCAAAATATTTTTAGTTGTATTACAGTTCTGTAATCAGGCGGCCCTACGACACCATGAACGGCAAACATTATTTTTTCTTAAAAATAACTTGTAACTGCTAATATATAAATCAGCTTCACGCTGTCTTCCGCACACAACAGGGTAACACACAGGCAGAGAGAACTTCGTGTTAAGACACTTCGTTCCCCACTTTCCGCCGAATTTTTGGATGTATGGCGTGTTGAATTGAGCGGCGGAACTCAACGCCGCGCTTTGCCAGCACACCAAAGCAAAGAAATGAAAATATAAATTTAAATAAATATTTAATTAATATATTGCTGCTAAAAATATGGTTTTGGTTTCTATTACTGTTTCAAGAGCAATAACAGTTATAATGTGAGCTTGAGCTTTCTGCTTATTTTGTGTCTGTGTATTTGTTTATATGTTTACCTATCTCATTCCACTTAAATCAAGAGAAACTTGTGACAAGTCGCTGTCCTTAACTTAAGAAGACTAAATCAAAAAAATATTCGTGTTGGTTGACAAATATCATACTAAAGAAGACAACAAAATTCCCATTATTTCAAATATAATGAGATTTCTCGATAGCATGTTTAGTATTATAAACGTCAGCCGTCTCGTATTAATAATGTCAAAATTAATTGCTGAACATATTTTGATGTAAAATTGTATGAATCAAAGTTGACAAAAGGGCAAAGAGTGGCTCTCTTTAGTCTTGTTAGGCGCGCGCGTAAATCAAGGGCGGCGCGGCGGGCGGCGGGGGGCGGGCGGGCCCTTGCAGGGCTGCTGTCTTATCTGTATTAATATAAATATTTTACTGAATTATTTATAATTGATATAATTTGATTTTAAAAATTAAGTAAAATATAATTTGTTAGCTCCAGTTTTCTTTTATTGTCAAAAATAAATTTATATTGTTTTAGTTTTATCTAATAATAACTTAAAAAATAATAAATCCTTCATAACAAATGATATGACATGTATTATGAAAGCATATTGTTACAACTTTCAGTCAGCTTCATGCTATGTATGTATCACGCACACAGCAGGGTAGGCAGAGTTCCCTCTGCCTCTCTAGTGTTAAGACTCCCCGTTACCCACTTTCTGCCAAGGTCTGGAGGCATTGCGTGTTGAGTGGCAGAACTCAACGCCGCGCTTTGCGTCGACACCAGAGCCAAGAAATGGAAATATAAACGTTAATAATTATTTTACTTCCTCGAGTGGGGATCGAACACCGTCACGCTACAGTCACACCCTTGTGCCGCTGCGCCACGACGGCCTCACCTACTACTACCTATCCGGCCTACTTTCAGTCAATATTATTTTTCATATAATTGGAAAGTCGTCATTATTATAATTTGACCAGAAACACTTGCACGATAAATTAAACATATATCATTATTAATACTAACTCACTTTTTAAAAAAAAAATACGCTGACGTAAACCAGTCGGCAGCCCTGGCGGCCTGGTCCCTGGACGCACGCCAGCCAGCATACGCACTCGCGGCACCACGATTAACATTAGACAAAATCCTGCTATTATTTCCTACAGCATTGTTTTTCCGTCGTTTTTAGACATTTACAGTGCTCGCGTAGAGCAAACCAAAAGAAACACTTGCAATGCGGGCGGTGAAAAAGGCCTAAAATCATATGAAGTCATGTTTCATCGTGTAGTTTCAGAATATTTATAACACAAGATACATCTACTCATTCTCGGTGGATAATTAAATTTATAAGCATCTTCACACTTTTCCCTTATATAGTAGAGTAGGTAGATGGAACCCAGTGTTAAGACACTCCGTTCTCTACATTTTGCCCAATTTTGGGGACAATGCAGTGGAGTGGCGGAACTCAACGCTTAATTTGGTCTACCAGAGCAGAGAACCACAACACAAATCGTGTTTAAAATTAGATGTTGTCCCAGTGCGCCACCGTTTCTATTTATATTACTTTTTAATACATATTGTTAGCGTACAAGTGTAAAAGTGGGTAGATGTAGGTGAAAAAACGACAAAAAAGTCATCACATTGCAATGATTGACATTTCGCAACGTCACATGTTAAGCATTAAGGTCCCTCTGTCGGATAACACGTGTACTCTACTCGTGTAATAAATATATACTTGTCAAACATAGTTGATCTAACCAGCCGTAAGAACATGTACAATTATATGTTGATATTTGTATCATACATAGCAGTTTTAATGCTCTGACAGCTGACGACAGTAGTCCAGCACCAGTAGCACCTGTGTGCGTCTGTACGCACTGCGACACTGCAATACATTTTAGAATTTAAAATCATGTTAGAATTTTAAAAAATACCCAATGTAACTGTATAATTTCCTCGAGTCCTGGAGGCATCGCTTGTTGAGTGGCGGAACTCATCGAGTGGGGATCGACCCGAACCCACAACAGTCGCGTTCCAGTCACATTCTTGGGCCGCTGCACCACGATGGAATCTGGATTTATTTTTTGAGAGACATTTTATGTGAATATAATATTTGAGATTGTTCAATTACTAAATTGAAGAGGCAACAATTTTAATCCCTGTCAAAGTGACCGACGCGATTGAATATTAATTATATGCAAATAACTGAAATACGTTTATCAATCATCTTTTCCACCCTCGCTGTGATCTCTCATTTAGCTCTGTGACGAACAATATACGTCTCTCTAAATCTTGCTAAAATATAATGTCGTATACCGGATCAGTTACACCATTTAAATCAATTTCATTTAAACTTACAGTAGTAATGAAAAATAATAGACTATAGATAGACTTAGAACCCGCCATCATAATATTTATGTTTAAATTAATAAACAGTATGAATATATAAAATGAAATAAAATATGAATGATGCAAATAATTTATTTCAGTCAAATTTAAAAATCTATTAAGAATATATTGCTAATGTCCTTCGTCAATCGTCATGGATCTCTTCGCGTCTGGTTCCCAGTACAGGTTCAAGGCATGCTCTCTTACTGTGTCTTTATAAAAGAAAGCTGCCTGGCGTGGTGTTCGTGTCCTGAACGGAGACTCAAAGTCCACTTGGTAAAGGCCAAATTTATTTCTAAAAAAAAAAATTTGCTTCACACTGTATCCGCTCACAGCAGGGTACGCGGAGGGAACCTTGTGATAAGACACTCCGTTCCCCACTTTCCGCCGAATTTTTCGAAGCATTGCGGGTCGATGTGCGGAACCCAACGCCGAACTTTTGGTCTGGAAGCGCGGTGCCAGAGCGAAGAAATGGAAATATTGAGAAACAATAATTCATTCCCTCGAGTGGGGATCAAACCCACAACCGTCGCGTTACAGTCACACACTTGTACCCTGCGTTACGACAGTTATGAATTTGTTCTAAGGATAACGTTTATGATGAAATTCTATGTACACTTAATATGCTTTTATAACTTGTACCTAGTCATTTTTCTGCAAACATCGATAGAAAGAATACTCACTCGTAGCCGACGCTCCATTCAAAGTTGTCCATGAGGCTCCAGACGGTGTAGGCTCTTACGTCGCTCCCGCTATCGACGGCGTCCAGCAGAGCTGACATGTACGCAGCAAGTTTCTCAATTCGATCGACGTCTAACAAAGTATCTGAGCTCGTAAAACCATTCTCTGTCACAAATATGGGAGGATTGTCATACTCTTCGCGTACCATTTCCAAGGCGTTGTAGAACCCCCCCGGCCAGTACTGGAATCATAGCAGTCGGAAGTAACGCACGAGTCAAGTATAGAGCCTCCTCTTATTACGCACACAGTTGTATTGTGATTTTATTTTTTTATTTTAATATCATTAATTTAAATTTCATTTTCTTTCTCATTTTGATTGTAATTTATTAACTTTTTATATTTTAATTGCATACATCTATATCTCTATACATAATAAAACAGTAAAAATATATTGTCTGTACATTTAGTATTTTTGACTGCAATGGATAGAAGGTCACTTAGAAACAATAATAAAAAGGAAAAATATATATTTTTAATTTAGTTTCTGTTTATTTGTCTCTGTCTATCTGTCTGTATGTATGGTCACACTAATCTTCGAAAGTACTGCACCAATTTACTTGAAACTTTCACCAATTGCTTTGTTTCATTTGAAAATTATTATTGTGATAAATTTGTATTTTAACCTACTTTCAGAACAAGGAGGAGGAGGAGGTTCAGATCAGATCAGAGATAATCATGTACACGTTTTCTTAACTGGATCTTTTTTTTTAACATGCATTTCATCGTGTAACATTGTCTATTTTTTACCGTACAACCTCCTTCGTGTCTTTTCCATACAACGTGACATTGGCAAAGTGATATGTGCTCAACTGGCACGCTCGGAACGCCAGATTTAAAGAACGATATTATACCATGTACACGCTCGACGCGCCATAAATTAAAAACTCAACTGATAATCATGTAGTTCAAGCGATTGAAGCCGCGGGAGGGCCGCTAGTATGGAATATTTCATAAAAGTTGAGCAAATCTATAATTAGTACTTGTACAATATTTTGGGATTTTATTTGATAGCCTCAGAACTTGTACAATATACAAATTCTATTCTATCTTATATAAGATGTTACATACATGAACAAACATGGCAATTATGCGATATCTTCTACTACTAAATCTTAATAACAGAAAATTTATCTTCTACTATTTTCTATCGCTACAAAAACAGAACAGAACGAGAAATTAATAATAGTTTATTACTTACGCTCTGTTCTAAGCAATGTAGTTACATACTTACCATAGTTGCATTGACAATATCTGATTCCATTGAATTAAAAATTCGAGCGCCTAGATCATTTAGTACTGAAGGAGATGAATAATAATTTTCAGTAAATTGATCTCTGTGCACCAATAAAGTAGTATAGAAATTTAAGCCAAAGTAATCTGAAGTTCCTTGTATAAACTTGATTTCTTTCTTAGATAGTGAAGGAAGTCTCGATCTGTAAAATCCTTGTGCCGCGCTTTTTGCAGCGACTCTGCTCTTCAGCGCAGATGGAAAATCTCCCGTCTTTGAGTAAATGGGATATGTATAGATACCAGACTAAAAAATAAATAATTTTTAGTAAAAAAGATTTGTCCAAGTGTAAAATATTATAAAAAAAAAAGATTGAATGCTTACTTCAAACTGATAGGCGTCAGTTACAGCTTCACTCTGGTCGTCAAATAGGGAGGCGAATCCTTGTATGTTTATAGTAATAAAGATGACACCACTTTGATGAGGTCTAAATTCTTCGTCATAAATATGGTAACCCGTAGCGTGAGCCAAAAGAAGGTTTTTAGCACATAGATAATTAGATACACCGGGATTACTGGTGATACCAGGAGCTAGCATGCCTATTTCGTAACTATATAAACAAATTTGACTTGGTTCATTTATTGTTATCCAATATTTCACTCTATCTCCAAACAATGCAAACACTGTGCGGGCAAAATCTCCATACCATTGTACGATATTAGGATTTTGCCATCCACCCATATCTTGCAGGTTCTGTGGCAAGTCCCAATGATAAATAGTCACCACTGGTTCTATATTATACATTAGGAGTTCATTAATGAGATTGTTATAGTATTCAACTCCTGCAGGGTTAATTTTATCAGGAAATCCTGTCGGCAAAATTCTCGTCCAGGACAGAGAGAATCGATAAAAGTCAACACCAAGCTCTCTTAACATTTCCACATCTCTCTTATATAAATAATAAGAGTTTGTAGTGACATCTCCGTTTGAACCGTCTCTAATTCTGTTTGGATTCGTATGTGTGAAGTTATCCCAGATGTTCATAGACTTGCCTGAAAATGTGCGTGATATATATATAATTTTTTTTTGTACAGTTATTAAAAAGGTAAAGGTATGTATTTACCATCAGCATTCCAAGCACCTTCTACTTGATACGCAGCAGTGGATACTCCGAATTTAAATCCATCAGGAAATTGTCTCAGAGCGGCTGACATCCACGAAATCTGAACAACACATATTCTACAACAATGAATCACGTGCTCAAGTTTACTTTGGTTATGTTTAATATGTTAACCCTTCTTTTTTATATTCAGTTGTTTTCATTTTAGAAAAATCGGTCTATTATAGAAAAGACTAAAAAAAGAATATGTACTTACAATAAGACTAACTGCATAATTAATTATTATTATTTAACTGTCTGTGTGAATAGTTTTATTTAACTCATGAGTTTGTTGGCGTTGGTGGCGTTAAATAGGGACACGGAGGATGTTTACACACATACATGTATCTTCATTATGAAAGGATATGGTCTATTTGGCCACATTCGATCAAGTCGAACGTAAAAGTGAAATCGCTCTTGTTCTACTTGTAGTAGCGAACAGTAGTGATGCATCTGCTGTGTCCTTCATTGTTTTAAAGGGTTTTATGTATTTGCAATATTCAATAATCAATGGAAGTTTTAAGTTTGTATGACATATAAAAAAAATATTGTATTGAACAAATTTTTCAAATAAATATTTATCGATAATCATGTTAGTGATTACTTTTCAAGTGATTAATTAAAGTGAAGTGATTGATTTTATTATAATAAATAAATAAATAAAAGCTGCCAAAGGAACAAGGAGTCAATAATAAATACACGTAGTACAACTACGTGTATTTATCCGTCCGCTGTAGCTCCGCTGGCGCGGGAGCGGGGGCGGGCGCGGGCGCGGGCGCGGGCGCGTGGGCTCCTGTCGGTTCTGTGACAGACTTGATGTGCGTGTTGTCTTGGAATTCCAATATCACAGTTTATCATATAAACAAAATACAAGGACTTAGTAGTTAGCTTAAAAAAAAAATATTTTTTAATTTATTATTTCAATCTTAAATAATCAATAATTAAGAACATCTTTGTAATTGTTATAATTAGTGTTGTTGTTGTTGCTCTTTATTTATGGCGTTCCGAGCGTGCCAATTCAGCACTAATCACTTCGCCAGTGTCACGTTGAATGGAAAACACACAAAGGAGAATGTACGAATAATTAGTGTACAATAAAGAGTATTTTACTTTACTTTACTTTACTTAAATAATAGCTATGAATTTTGGTAACAAATGCATTAATTTAAGTAATTTTGTAAACAAAACCAACCTTAATTTCGAAAGAACGTAACACGGTGGACGAGTCTGACTCGCTCTTCGTCGGGTTTTTTGTCATACTCGTATGATAGTTACTCTGCTGTGTGCGTGAAGCTGAAAATGTAATTTAATATTATAATACCTAATGTATTGTATTTTGACAGCGAAGTTGAAACGTGTCTAATTGTGCGTGATGGTTGGGAAAATGTTTAATTTCAATCAATATCCAATATCATCAATTTTTGTTGAATATTAAGGAAGGAGTGTCTTCACACTAAGTTCTGTTTACCTACCCCGTTAGGGTTGTATAAATATCGAGATTGTGTATAAGTGGAATAATTCTCTATTCTTCCGAGAAATGAATGCTACGTGTAGGTACTACTGAGAACTTCAATTGTTCCATTGCTTGTAACTCTGTTCTGAGCTCTCACAATGCCTCGTGATATGATCTTAATTCGTTTTGCCAAATCACTTTCGTAATCCCTGTACGTGTACGCCGGTAATGCCGGTAACGCCGGTAACGCCGGTAACGCCGGCAGCTTAGGTGACTAATATACTAATAATGTATCATTTTTTTTATTGGTCTTAAGCCTACGAAGTGGGCTCAAGGTAGAGTAGAAAATTCCGTACAAGGATATGTACGGAACATACGTAACAACAAAATTAAAGAAGTCTTCGCCTGAAACTTTTTATTAAACAATTATATATTGTTGCGTTTGAAATATATAAAATATAAATGTACTTTAATGATAATAAAGTGAAACATAAACTAATTTCAAGTGATTTATTGTTATTACAATTAAATCAGAAAGTTGAAGTGATGTTTGTGGGTTCGGATGTCATTACCGGGTAAATTTTTATTGCGGCGTTGATATCCGCTGCTTATCACACAGTATCTTAGTAATTGGAGAACGGAATGTTTTAGCTCTAGGTTCCCTCAGCTTACCTGCTTGCCTGCCTGCTTAAAAAGAAATGGCCTAGGCAGATAAATAAACAAAACCTAACATATGAAAAGCGAACGCTGCCGACGCATTTACATTTCTATTATTCGTATCGTTCGGAGCTCATCATAAAGTGTGGTTACCCCCCCCCACCCCCAGCTGTAGTGGTGTGGGATTTAAGAAACAAGTCATGTCCCCACAATTTAGCATAGCAAGCGTCACCTCCACGTTCCCGCGACGTAAGCCGCCGTTATCTGTCCAATGCGAGCATTTTTCTAGCTCAGCGTGCGTGTTAGTGACCAGGCGTTGGGTTTTAAAAAGGACATTATTTTTGTTTGCAACTTCACGCCGTATGGCAGGGCAGACAGAAGCAACGGAAAGACATCGCTCAATGAATATTAATGTAATATATTTTTTATTCAGATGTTAAATAAATTAATTTTTAACAAAAAGAAAAACCGACTTCTAACAACAAACTAAAGAGTAAAAAATAACTTTACAAAGATTTTATAATTTTGAAGTCAAGTACAGAAAATACCCAAATCGAATCGAATAATCCAATATCGAAATCGAATCCAAAATCATGAATCAAATAAATGAATATCGAATCGAAAATAATTACTTGAGAACCTCCTCCTTGTTTTTAAAGTCGGTTAAAAATACAGATTAATTACATGATTGATTTTGACAAAACAAATTTCAAATGTTGAGTTGGGTTAAAACAAAGCAATTGGTGAACGTTTCAAGTAAATCGGTTATTATAATACATGATGATGATGATGATGACATACAGACAGACAAGGAATTCAAAAAATATATTTTTGCTTTCTATTATTGTTTTTAAGTATCTCCCTATCCATTTCAGTCAAAAATACTAAATGTACAGACAGAATATTTTTACTGATTTATTATATATAGAGATATTATAAGAGCAAGTGTGCGCCTAAATCCGTACTTGAGACTAAGTCTCAAACCGCTACCCGCTCCCCGCTCCCCGCCACCCGCCAGTAGGCGCCCTCGCCTCTCGTATTTGCATATATTTACATTATAATCCCTCTTGTTTCATCAGGATATTATAGAGATCAAGTGAAGGCACTGCGACAGTACTAGTGCATGGAATACTTATTGATGACGGGAACACTCTACTTTGTTTTTATTTTGATAATGGATAATTGACATTCTTAATTCTTTCAGTAGTTTTTACGTAAAAGTGGCACAGATAAGTTTTCACATTATTAGTGGTAGTAGTACCTCGATGTACATAGCATGATCGAAATTCTTGACGATTTTTTATTGTTTCTTCAGCATATGTATAATAAAAGAACTTTGCAAGTAATATAATTAATTAAAACTCTAAAAGAATAAAATAACCACTTATACTAGAAGAGTTAAATTAACGGTCTCCTTTCATAACTTCCTTTTATATTTTTAAATTGCTAGCTTCTAGGCTAGGCTTCGCTCCCGTGGACAAGTGGAAATCGCTGAGAGCTGTGAATAGCACATGAGCCATTCTATGTGCTCGGAGTGACTCTCCTTCCAGATACAATGGGTTACATCAAGTTAGCTAGTATTAGCATTAGTTAGTAGTTCCTAATATTAACAGGTTCAAATAGAAACACAAAACTTAACAAAGATCTGCAATACAATTTCACCACAATGAGTGCAGAGCTCGGACCAATCAAACGCTGTCACAGGCTGATCTGTCTGTTCACTAAAATGCGAAGCGAGATTAGGAACGCTCCAATTTGCCGATCTGTCTCTCGTGACATGTGCCCGGGACCCGGTTCTCGTCTACGTCATGCCCCCTGTACTACACTGTGCCCTCTCGTGCCCCCTCGTGCCCGTGACTGTGATATCTAGTTTTGTATAAAGTAACGATTGGATTTTAGTAAGCGAAATTTTGGAATTAACTTGATAAACGTTGTTTAAAACATTTATGGCATTTTTTTATGTTGAATTTTTGGGTTTGCAGACGTAGTACAGTTGCAGTAATAGGTTTCTGACAGTGGTGGTTGTTTGTTCGATTCCCGCTTGGAGGAATTAAAAACGCCACGTGACATTCAAGGCCTCGACAGTTGCAAGGAAAGTGAAGAAAGAAGTAACTGCGAATAATAATATTTTTACCAATGGTACATTTTAGAGGCAATCACGTATAGGTCAGCGCTAAATGAGCAAAAACCCTGCGGTCCTGTAATCTCGGCGCGGGTCTCGCTGACGTGACGTGCGCACCGCGTCACGTCAGCGAGCGCCGCCGACCAGTCGTGGATTACAGCAACATCCAATTTGTCAGGTTCTCATCTACTGTTCTGTTGAACCTGGCATACTTTATGTAGGTACTTGATAATTCATTTTTTTATGTTTATTTGCTTGTCGTTTTACAGACGACAATATTACGTGACTTGCTGTTGCGTCTCGACCGTAGGACCGACTCTCTGTCCAAGCGGAACGTGACAAGTGCGTGCAATCCAGATGTTAGTGTGATTAAGTAGCGGAACTCAGCGCCGCACTTAAACTTATGTATAATTATAATTATCATGAATAAGTACAAGTATAATAAACGTATATATTTAAGTAGGTACCTAACTAAAATTAGCAATGGACGTAGTGCGCCCTCTACGCTGTCGCTGCGGGATTAGGAGGTACTTAACGTATCATAGCGCTGGCCGTCGTGTGACCGTCATGTAAAGTGAACAATGTCACTTATCTAATTAATATTTTATTTAAAACTTTATTTTTAATTGATAAAATGTTATATACTGAGGCTTAATTTAATTTGTCCAATTTAATCTTAACATTTGTTTTGATTTTATGAAAATTTCTAATAATAATCAGTTCCACTCATTATTCCGCATAGTGGCGTAGGCAGAAGGTACCTAGTGCCAAAACACTACTTAGCCTATAGCGTTGCTTGATATATGAACTAACTATCACAAAAACTTTTTCTTTATTCCAATCAAAAGTTTCTGAGATAACCGCGTTCCTCCAAACAAACTCTGCAGTCAGTCATCAGTTTTATAATATTAGTAGATATACCGTATAGACCTATTCATAAAAATTATGAAACGACTGAAATTAAAGCTTTCTGCTGTAGTTTTTTGTCGCTGTGTAAGTTATCTGACGGTCAAAAAATACGGGTTGTGACTTTTGACTTTGACTTTAATATGATTAACTCACATTGTTTACAAGTGCTATGTACTCAGTATAGTATATAGGAGGCGATGGGAGAGGGCGCGGGGCGCGGGGCGCGGGGAGCATCTATGTCAAATATGTTAGGCACGAGAGACGCGTAATCAGGCGTTGTGGTTTCTATATACGTACATTTACATGTAGAATATGTTACTATAGGCTATACGTTAATGAGCTTCACGCTGTATCTCGCACATAGCACGGTATGCAGAAGGAACCTGGGAACCTAGTGTTAAGACACGCCGTTCCCATTAAGACACTCGTCTTCATCACTTGCCGAGTTCTTGAGGCGCTGCGTGTTGAGTGGCGGAACTCAACGCAAAGAAGAAATGAAAATATTAAATATTTCATTCCCCGAGTGGGAATCCGCAACCGCCGCGATTACAGTAGCCGTCTTACGCCCCTGCGCCACGGACGACGGTTAAAGTTAACCGTCAACCGGATGTTAATAGAACGGAACTAATGCTACGAGGCGAGGAATGTTTTAAATAAATATATTTTCTTGTTTTTAATTATTGCTAAATATCATACTCCCTACTCACTCTACACGGCGTTTAGTCCCACCACAACACGCAATGCCTCCGGAATTCGGCGGAAAGTGGTGAACAGAAGGGTCCTAATAGAGCGGAGTGGAGAGAGTCTTAACACTGGGTTCCCTCTGCCCAACCTGTTGATTACGGCATAAAAAATGTATAACATTTTTCTTTATTTAAGTTATTAAAAATATATATATATATAATAAACACACCCATAAGAGTCATAAGCATAAATTAAAAATGAAAATTAGTAGCTTCTCTTCTTATCCGTTCTTATCCTTTCCGTCCTATAATAATAAAAACGTGCTTAATTCTATTATAATAGCGAATACAATGGCAAGTACCGTCCGGCGCGGGCGGCCCCGGGGCGACGCGTCGCAAAGATAAAAGGATTATGTCGCAAGCAGTTATCGAACTCCACACAACCTTCATGAGATTTCATTACCGAATTATCTAAGTGGTACAATGAGGCCGTCGTGAAGCAGTGGGTCTGCGCCTGACTAGTAAACAAAGCACGGCGTTCAATTCCACCACTATCGAACCAAAAATGGAGAACGGAGTGTCTTAACACTAATTCCGCTTACTATTCGAGTTAAAGCGTGAGGCTTTGTTTAAACTGGATATGTAATACATAGTTCTATAATAATTTACAATTTTTCTAATATGGGGATAATTTAATTTCTTATTATATCATTTTTATTATAAAAGGAACTATACGTGTTAGATAAGTCGTTACAACTACGTTATAGCATTTTTATGTTTAATATGATATTATAATTGAAAAAGCTTCTACACCGTGCATGTGGCGCAGAGGATAGCGCGTTGGTTCGATCCCCACCAGGGATCATGTTAAAATAGTTTAGCTATAATTATTATAGCTAAAAAAAGAAATTATGACATAAATAACGAATATGACACCTTTTTTTATTTTTAACATATGAAAAAGATATTTCATTTAGGAATCTTTTTCTTTTCAAACCGTAGCTAATGAGAACGTATGGCATAGGTAGTGGTCAGAGCGGTTGAACAGTTTTTGATAGGCGTGGGTTTGAATGCACTGCTACGTTCAATTTTGTATACGATTTCTAAAAAAAAATATTTCTTTTTATTATTTTTTTTATTATAAAAAATTTAAACACATTATATGTAGACTAAGAAATACAATGAAATATTTCTACATTTACCTACACTGTCATTATATTATAGAGGTGTCGCTACCGTCGTGCTAGTCGAGACCAGGCTCGACGTTACAATTCACGACTGTGAGGCAACTCTATGAGAATGAAGGAAATATATCGTAAAGCTGTCTCACCGTCGATGTAATCAAACCTGTTAGCTTAGATCTGTAGTACTGTACTGTAGGTAATTTAGTTACTATAGGTGCTTATATTATGTAACTATGTGTTTATTTTTTTATTGTTATACAAGCAAATTATTAAATTATAAATCATAAAAAACCAATCAAGATTCCACAGATAAAATGCACTGTTCACTTTTAGTAATTTAGTATTAGAAATGAACACAAAAGTATCGCCATCTCGCGAACACAACTATATCCTTATGTCACATAGTGAATGATAATTGCTTATCATTTTTACAAAGTATATAGAAAATGTATGAGAAAAAAAACAAAATAGTATATTTATAAACAGTCTCTTAAAACAGTGTTACGAAAATGGATGTCATTAACAACAATGACTCTTTTTTTTTTATACTTCTTCAAACCCCCCACCCCCCCCCCCCCCCATAGAATAGAAGAACATAGAATGAATAATTCGTGAAATAGAAGTTCTGTGTTTACCAAATAACTAACTCAATGCTGAAAATGTTAAGCCAGGTTTCTCCTAAAAAATTAAAAGGTGGTCTTTTATTGAAACTACGTTTTGTGACACCTAATTTTGTAATAAATAGTCAAAATGGCTAAATGACCCACCAGCAATGTCTAAATAGTTAGTATTCGAGATTTATGTTGTTGTAGTATGCAGGCGCGCGTATCTAGCTAGGACATGTTACTCGTACTTTCGATATACTTTAGGATATATATGGGAGCTGGGAACCGGTGGTAGCTTTTTGTTTATATCTTTATTCGACGATTCAAAAGTCCTTCTAATAGTCTATTTGAATAAAGAATAGTATGAATTTGAATTTGACTTGCTTGTTTTTCTGATTTTTCTACTCCCTAGGAAGTGTTCATTGCAAATTTTTTTCTTCGGGTTCTGAATACCATTGCTATCCATCTACTCTAAAACATAACTAATTAATTAATATGCTAAGAAATGCATGCGCGAATATAATGATTATATTAATATTGTAACTTAAAAAATTTCCCACAGCGCTTACTTTTTCCTTTTTTGCAACAGCTATCCATTTATACATATTTGATAGCTATCCTTGTTGTCATTACCAGGCCACTTCAGATAAAATACAAAATTTGCATTGACTATTTCTTCTGTTATTTTTGCAGTTCACAACACAACGATTCCACTCTGACCCATTTTGAAAACAAAACTGACAAGTTTCCCGCGGGCATGCCCTCAGTGCTTGCTGCACATTTGTACCGCGGCGTGCCTGTGCACGCTCCCAATACGAGAAATATTTAAATAATCCTCTCCTACTTACTTGTGTTATCGGTCGCCTGTCGCTAGCGTCACTCTACCGGCACAGCGTGGCTCGCTGATATGAGATATCAGATGCATCAGCTATAAGTCTCTCAGGTGGTGTCTGTCTGTCAGTTGTATGTCCTCGTAACTGCTGATGGTCTCTTCAGATGCATGTGTGCTGCATTCTGTGGCTAGAACCACTATGTACTTATAGTTGTAAGATCAAAATCTCGTTCATATTCATATTGTGTACGTGTGAATTTAGTAAACAGTTATATTAAAAAATATATATATTTACATAAAACAAACAATAACACATGTGGCAATACAGTTTAATTACATACAGTAACTATACTAACTGCAGCTATTCTGAAGACATAGAGTTAGTCTAACCGCGAATGATGGAGTGTCTGCGATGCGACCGCTAATAGGAGTCTTATTGACTTATCTGAGGTTTGAAAATGATAATATTAACTAAATATTAAATGTTTATTCGATTAAGTTAGAGAACGGAGTGACTGATCACTAGGTTCTCTCCACGTGACCTTTTAAATATAAACAATATAAGTATAAAATACATCCTCGGTTGTATTAGTAAATACAATAATTATAAGATACAACGTTCTTAAGCTAAATGACTCCCGTTTCATATTTAATTCGGTGTCAGCCGGACCACACGGCACACCTGACGGATTAATGCATACCACTAATATTACGGGAGGTTACTTACGTACATAGACATCGCGAGCAATGGCCGTTGTAACGTTGCGTCTACGCTGCCTACTCCTACATACCAGCGCGACTGTAAATGTGGGTTCGATTCCCACTTGCTGCGAGAACAAAGTGTCACGATACTAGGTGGCTTTCTACTCTGCTACATGCGGGAGACAGCTGGCACTTTTATGGGCTGTCAACGGCGACCGAAAGAAAAGGATCGCTAACGTCACTCTGCCCGATGAATTCTATAGAACCAGATATTGTTATTAAACTGCTAGATAATTCCCTTTGGTTGTTTAATAATTATTTGAAGCCTTGTTTTAATTCATTACCTTTCCTACTTTATTTAATATTTCCAATAGTTTCTTACAATAGCTACGATTCTGTTTATATAATTTGATAAGCAGCCCATACGTTATCTCTGGTGAGTCTCAGGTCTCCGGTCCCGGTAGGAGATTTCTTACTCGTACATTATGTTACTTGTACAATTTGATATATAACTAAATAAGTCTTATAGTAGCAGTTCCTTTTTGTTTAATTCTTTTTTTTTACATTCACGCCATATATCAAAGTATGCCGAGGGAATCTGGGAACCTAGTATTTAGATACTCCGTTCCCCAGTTTCCGCTGAATTCTTGAGGCATTGCGTGTTGAGTGGCAGTTTGAGATACTACATGTATTTTTAATTGATTTTTAAAAAAAGCTTTTTAGTTTCACATATACCTATAAATTTAAATATTTAAATTTGAAGCAAGTGCGCTATGATGAGGTCCATAAGTAATATTAAAAATACTTTTTTTTCCGTATAATAAGGTTTGCACTGGGAACCTAGTGTTAAGACACTCCGATTCTCTTAAAAAAAAATCTTTTTAAGAAAATTCGAGACATAAGTTAAGTGGCGAACCTCAACTTCGCGCCTCGTCTACTTGAGCTGAACAAAGAAATAAAAATAAATCATTATAAGTGGAGTGGAGAAGAAGATTGAACCCACCACCGTCGCATCCACAGTGTACGCAGCGTACGTACGCGCTCGGGGGGCGAGCGTGTGGGCGGCACACACGCGCATTAGAGACACGCAGCGACGATTACAATCTTAATAGCTTTCTCAAATGAAGCAATATTGAACATTTATCTATCCTCACGCGGAGAGACGCGAGCCAGCGTCCTGGAGGTCTCTGTACACGGAGGAGAGGACTTGTTTAAACGTTTCACTTTATTGACCTTATGTCGAAACTTGTAATATGTGGGTTGACTCTCTTCGCCACCAAAGCGACGCGAGCTTATTATAACTTATCTGATTTGAATGAGATTCGATGAATATATATAGCTTATAATGAGATGTTATTGATTTCTAAATATACTTTTCGATATTTTATAGCGTCTTCACACGCGACTCTGTCTGCATTTAGGGCGTTATTTGATAA
The DNA here is from genome assembly GCA_016802625.1 of Heliconius numata. NCBI lineage: Eukaryota > Metazoa > Arthropoda > Insecta > Lepidoptera > Nymphalidae > Heliconius > Heliconius numata. The sequence continues at coordinate 61,037 of JAEBDU010013385.1, read as the reverse complement.
AGACGATAGTTATTACAACGTATTTGTATGATTATTTATCTGAATAGTTATTTACGACAGTTTATTGTCGGTTGTGGTGACAAACGTGTGACTGTAAACGCGACAGGTTGTGGGTTTGATTACCATTCGAGGAAATAAAATATTTAATATTTTAATTTCTTGGTTCTGGTGTCGAGGCAAGAGTGCGGCGTTTAGGCACTCACTACGCAATGCCTCCGGAATTCGGCGAAAAGTGGGGGAGCTAGGTGGTGGGTCTAGGTTCCCACTGCTTACCTCTGTTGTATGCGGGATACAGCGTTAATCTGATTTGATTTAATTTTCAATATCGAATTCAGTAACAAAAGTCATCGCTTTCTATAAAATACCATACCATAATGTCATTTTTATTGACGTGTTTCAGCTCAGCTCTGATCTCTTCAACATTGTAAGCGTAATTAAATCATATTACCATCTCAGACTACAATGTCTCGTAACGACGCCGTACATTTTACTATTTCCGAGTAACCACCAAAGATTGTAGAAATGTATTAAACTAGCGGACGCGCGCAGCTTCGCTTGCGTATTTAAGGGTGAATTCTAATAACCCATGAAACATGTGTTCAATGAAATATTTTTAAGAGTCTAAATTTCAAATTTTATAAAAATCGGTGGCGATTTAAAGATTTTTCCATACAAATTTTCAACCCCTTATTTGCACCCTTAGGGGGTGAATTCTAGAAAACCATGAAACATGTGTTTAATTATATACGTTTAAGTGTCTGAATTTCAAATTTTATAAAAATTGGTGAGGATTTAAAAAAAAATATTATACAAACTTTCAACCCCTTATTTGCACCCTTAGAGGGAGAATTCTAGAAAACGATGAAACACGCGTTCAATTAAATACTTTTAAAAATCTAAATTTAAAATTTTATAAAAATCGGTGCCGATTAAAATTTTTTTCCATACAAACTTTGAACCCCTATTTCACCCCTTTAGGGATAAAATTTTTTAAAATCCCTTCTTAGTGGATGTCCAGAATACGAAAGTAAACTTTTGTCCAAATTTCACGTTTCTACGCACAGCGGTTACGGCTGTGCGCGCATCTTACCTCAGTCAGTGAGGACAAGTCCTTTTATATATATAGATAACAATGTAGATGAGTGAGTTTCACGCTTCTCCCGTACAGTAACATTCAAGGAAAACCTAGTGTCAATACGGTCATTTCTCTGCTTTCCACGTGATATAGACACTTTAAGGGTTTTGCTTACATTCAAACGACGTCCCACTGCGCCACGAAGGCCTACGCGTAGGTCCTACCAAAGGAAACAGCGACGTAGTGCGGAGAAGGGGGTGCGGGGGAGGCAGATCAACCAAACAAAAGGAGTCACTTTCTTGTGTATTGAAACTAATTTAATTTAGAGTGGGAGGGGCGCGGGAGGGTCGGTCGGCCTCGCCGCGACGTCGCTTGTCGACTGTAGGATTAGTTCGCTATCATTTGTGTATATTTCACTTTTAATAGCTTTGAAACGCCTGTTGATTGATGATTTTTCCAATACTATTGGACCTACTAATGACAGAAAGCTTAAAATTTATTTAATTATTATCTTAATATTTGATTATATTGATTGTAATCTCTTTATCACTGGATCCGAGGAACGTAGGACCGATCGATGCGAGGGCCTTTGTTGGAGGAAGTAGTCGGTGTAGGGAAGCTGATGTCATGATGATGATGAATCTTTTTGAATAATAAGTCAAAAATTTACATAAAACATATAACAATTTCCTTCAGAATTTTAATAAGCGTTTTGAAACTATAATTAAAATAATTAATAACACTGTATGTATCTACGGGCATTAAACCCTAAAATACGGTCCGTCTCGGTATACTTACATATGTATATAGGTACACGTACCACCACAACTCTCCCGTTGTATTCGTCGCCATCGAGTGACCACTTGTCAGTGTAATCCCTTTAGCGCTTATTCGAGTCGTTGCAGGCATTTTTATCCGGCGTCGTTTAATTAAACGCCGGAACAAAGGTAACCGACGTTTTTACACATTCCCATATTTTCCGGGCGATTACTGCCGTTACGCCGCCGCGCCGTTATTCCGTTATCGTTATGTCGTTATTGTCTGCCATCAATAAATCACGTTTTATTATTCTAATGAAACAAATATTTGATTTGTGTCATTAGAAGCGATTTTATCGGCTTTGTTTCGTTCTACCAGTAATCGAATATATTAATACGGATTGTGAAAATATATATGGTTTCGGTTTTAAGCTGTAAACTGCATTTGGCAGAGGAGGCAGAGGGAACCTGGGAACCTAGTGTTAAGACATTCCGTTCCCCACTAAGACACTTCTGTTCTCAACTTTTCACCAAATTCTGGAGGCAATGGAATTGAGTGTTCATCTTCAACGCAGCGTGCGGACGCACCAGAGATATGTATCTGTTAGTAAAAGTAGTTTAAGTAATCTGTAAGTCTGTGTTGGTACGTCATGTTCGCTCGCTGCTCTGTCTGTTCGGGGGCAAGTTGCAAACTTCCCTCCAGATGATTGAGGGATGATAATGTAATCAATTGTGAGGGTGCGCACGTATTTAATCTATTGTAAGAGCTCGACTGTCTTTTGTACTCGGCTGCGTTATTGTCTTATAATACACTTGATGTTTATTTGTTTTTATTGTGCTTAAGCACGTTATCTATTTATATATATAAAAGGACTTGTCCTCACTGACTGAGGTAAGACGCACGTACAGCCGTAACCGCTGTGCGTAGAAACGTGAAATTTGGACAGATGTTTACTTTCGTAATCTGGACATCCACTAAGAAGGGATTTTGAAAAATTTTAACCCTAAAGGGGTGAAATAGGGGTTGAAAGTTTGTATGGAAATTTTTTTAAATCGGCACTGATTTTTATAAAATTTTAAATATAAATTTATAAAAGTATTTAATTGAACTCGTGTTTCATTGTTTTCTAGAATTCTTCCCCTAAGGGTGCCAATAAGGGGTTGAAGGTTTGTATGGAAAAAAAATTTTATCGGCACCGATTTTTATAAAATTTTAAACTTAAACTGTTAAAAATATTTAATTGAACACATGTTTCATGTTTTTATAGAATTCTCCCCTAAATAAGCAAGCGAAGCTGCGCGCGTCCGCTAGTCTATATATAATAAAACAGTAAAAAAATTTTGTCTGTACATTAAGTATTTTTGACTGAAATGGATAGAGGGACACTTAAAAAGAATAATAGAAAGCAAAAATATTTTTTTGAATTTCTTATCTGTCTCTTTGTGTGTCTTTGTATGATCACGCTAATCTCTGAAAGTATTGACCAATTTACGTTAAACTTTCACCAATTTCTTTGTTTTAACCCAGCTTAACATCTAAAGTATGTTTCATCAAAATCGGTTCATTAAAAAAAGTTATGGTCATTTGAAAGAACGCAAGGCATGAGTTTGCCTGCAAATAAACTAAATAAACATTGTAAATAATTTTGTCCTCAATTTCATTATTTTCAATCTTATGTATCGGTTGTGAAAACGCTCCCGCTGCCTTCTGCCTACCCTACTAAGTTAAAAAAAGTAATGCTATTTTACAAATACAATACAAAAATTCTAAGTACATATTAAAAAGTTATCAACGTCCGTCGATAGTTAATTCAACACAAGTCGCGGACAAAGCAGCTCCCGGGAACCCCCTCATAATGGCCACTTACTTAGAGTTGCCAGTTTTTAACTCCGGCGTCTTCATTTCTCACTAATACATTATTCTTTTATACACTACCAGAGTGAGTTTTTAATTTTGTTTTGAACTTTTGTTGTTTTATTATATATTTATTTTTATGTGGAATGGTTCTATTGATTTTCTTAAAACAATGGGTTATGGAAGTAGCTTCAAGTGTTTATATAACTAGATATTTCGTCGTGGTTTTATCCGTATAGTTTTTAATAGTACCGTTAGATATTGTATCACGGTTAACCTACAATAACTGTTTCATTAAACTCTGTCAGTCAGGTCAGTATTTAGTTCATATGAAGAACAGGAGGTAACCGGCTAAGTTATTTACCGCAGCTCGTCTCTGTGTTTGCTGTCGCGTGCAAAGAGAGATATCAGCGGAGACGGCTCAATTGCGTATATTTGCAAAGAAATTATATATATTTAAGTGTAGTGTTAGCCGCTGGTGGTGGTTATTTAGTAAACGGAATAATTAGTTAAATACGAAAAATGCGGTGAATTTTGACTTACATCTGTTATGAATTAAATCTGTTATGTAAGTATGGTTTATGCAACAATTACACTGTATACCAAGACTACTAGAAACACAAGCTTGTATATTAAAACTACTTTTTAAAGTAGCAAACATTAAAAAGACGGAAAATGATCTCCGTGACTTATCTGGAGAGTCGCCTCCGGCCGTCTAATGGGTAAATTGTTGTCCGCGAGGAATTTAATATACTTCTCCCCCGCGTGCGGATTTGCTTCTTTGTTTATCCCTATTACTTGGCATTCCTTAGGGCGCGAGGGGCACGCTGTATAAGCGGAAATTACAAATAAACTTAGGTATATATATCAAAAATAACCCTACTTCATTATGTAGATACTAGTCCAGAGCAGTCTTAAAAGAAAAGAGTGGTAAAGTTGTCGTCGTATCATATAAAATTAATGGAAAAATATATGTGGAAAGACATAACCATATTAGATAGATATATGTCGAAGTGCCAGCAAACAATAAATCTGAAAGTTAAATTTTCCTAAGCTGAAGCACTTGTCTTGTTTCAAACATTAAAGAGAATTTCATTCAAAATATCGTTTTAAAAAAATTGGTAAAAACAATTTTTGATATAATCTGAGTCGGTCACACAGTGCCTCGATATTAGGAGGATAGCAGAGACCGCAGTGTCTTAACACTCAGTTCTCTCTGGTCTCTGCCCACTTTGTTGTTTGGTATTTATCTTAATGTTCAATGACTAGACCAGAAGAACCAAACGACACCGCCTCCCCTCCACTGCCCTGCGCGCTACTGATATAACTAGTATACCGTCGACAGGCTCCTTGTCTCGAGGTAATCATTTAAATAGCGAAAGCTTCAAATATATGAGTCGGTCGACACGCCACCGTCTATAACATTGTACCCGGAATAATGAACGGGGTTTAATAATATTGTAAATGGAAACAAGTTAGTGTTACACCTAGGTACTCTGTGCTCAGTGGACTCTAACGCCGCCCTTTGTCTTCATTCATCGGCGTTGCCCTGGTAGCAATACAAAAAGCAGCGTTCATTTCCGCCAATCAACACTCACTATCTCTAAAATTAGGAAGTGAGTGCCTTGACACTAGATTCCTTCTACTTACCCTGCTATATGTGGGATGCCAGGCTCCACGTCCCCGTAATGTGTTTGTCCACTCGCCGTGTACGACACAGTACTGTGTCTCGTCCTATTTCAAAGGTAGCGTCGATGTGGCGAGCGTGTAAACGGAAGCTTTACAACTTTATTTTTGTTTTAGTAAATTCACCGGATAATTCCTAGTGTAGTTGATGCCGGCGACTCCTCTTGGAGAGCAACAGTGAGCGGCGTTATTTTAAAAACACGGATTAAGTTATTTCACCATTAGATAATTATATATTAATGCCTGAATATGACGATTTGTTGGATTTGATCCTCATTCGCAAAATGAATATGTTTTTTTTAATTCTAAGCGTAGTGTTGCGTTTGTTGTTTCCATATAATGAGTCATATAGTGACTCATGACGGGGAGCAGAGAGATACAAGTGCGGATTCTCTTTATGAAACCCGCTATGTATGTAATGTTATATGTGCATAGTTCACGCCACTTACACGAGATGTATGAGTAACATTAGGTATACAGGACACGTGTAAGTAATTGTATGAGTCAGCGCCAAGAAGCGAGGAAGGTTTCGTTCCTAGCATTTGTCTCCATAAAACTGCAGTCAGTTACTCGAGATGCCAGTACAATGTCCCACTGGCTTATCTTTCCACATTCATTTACACGAAAACAAGCCTTCTCACTGAGGAGTAGGGGTGGAAGATCCGTGCTGGATTTAAGTGGTATACTCTAACAGTACTCTGGAGCACAATATAAGCCGCGCCACAACAATAACTCGAGAGATAGCCTTGTTGCGAGGGAAGATGTACCGGCGCGCGTTGTACGAGCGGGTTGTACGCTTAGTTAATTCCACTTACCAACTTGCCGTATAAACTATGATAAACTCTTGATAGCCTTATATAAAAGTGTACTAAAATAAAGCTATTGCATTAAGTTTGAACAAATACTCCAAGGGCACATTCGTCTCTCGTTGGCTACAATTGTAAATCAAATTACTAAAATTATATAGTTATAAAATGTCTAATGATATTCAATAGTGTCTACTGAGTTAAAACCTAATCAAAATTTACAAACAGTTAAATTTTTACAAAACAATAATTAAATGTAAAAAAAAATAGAATTATTTTGCTTAAGTTCAAAAGGAATTTAATAAGGTTACTTCAGTGAAATAATATATGTATATAGTATATAAATACTGACGATATAAGTATTGACTCATCGTGAGTGACTTGATCACGAGCCTGGAAGTGTAGTATCCTATCCTATCCTATCCTATATCTTATAAAACAAAGTCGCTTTTCGTGTCTGTCTGAACTTTCTAACTCTTCTTCTTCTAAACCACCCAACAGATTTTAATGCAGTTTTCACCATTAAGTCGAGTATTTCTCAGGGAAGGTTTATATATAGTTTATTATTTGAACATTCTTATGTAAATTAACATAAATACGATAAATGTGTATAAAGTCCTACCCGTTGAGACACTTTCGCGCATGCGCTGCTTTAATGGTAAGTACTACATGAAAATAATGTACTGGAGTATTGTTCCTCTTAATAAGATCTACAAAAAAGTGCGCGAGAGCATATTCATATCTTTTAAGAATAACGTGTAGTGATAATTTTTCTGTCTAAAAATAGTAATTTCAATATATTTTTTATTGTGAGGGATATTTTTCCAAAATAGTATTAATCCTTATCCTTTAAAATACTTTATTAATTTTCTACGTTAAACGAAGATGAAATTAGCTTTTTACACTATTTCGAAATTGCGAAAAGTTTTAGAGAAAAACGCATTTAATTGTTAAAACATCACGCCGTTCATATTCATTTATCCCTTACTCTCAGCATATAAATAAGTATATTAGTTACGTTGGCCACTTAATGTAGATCAAAACTGTCGTTTACTGTTTTTCATTTTAATAAGTAATTTAGAAGTTGTTACAATATCAAAAAATCCTTGCTGTGTAAAACAATTGAAAAATCCTTATTGAAACTACGAAAATGCGAGTTGCGAAAATGATTAGGGTTTAATTAATTTTCACATTATCTTAAGTGCTTTGCAAACATACATTATATGAATAATCCAGTAGTAAAAGCGGGCGAAGCCGCAAGAGGGTCGCTAGTCTACAATAATATTCGGTAAAAAACAAGAAAACACTTTATTTGAATGAACGCAATACTCATTAAGAATACCCAATTTTTTAAAAAGTTAAATAATCCATTTATAGAGGAAATGTAAAATGATATCACGCTAATGATCTCGGTAGAACCCACTGTGCCTGCGGACAGAGCTAGGGTCCTGAGACCTCCTGCGCTTAGAATGCGTCATTTGTCGTAAACAAGTGTTAAGCAAATACTATTTTAAGCGATAAAGTACGGGTGTTTCAAAATAATGTTTCAAAGCAATAACACATTTTAAGAGCTACTTGAGTCGGCCTCAACATAACCTATCTCAAAGGTTTGACTCTTCTCTAAGTTTTATTATAACACATATACACGAAATTCAGCATACATATTGGGAAACCTGAATAAATTAAAGCAAATATCTGTAATCCAGTTACTAGTATATACATATAACATACTGGTAAGATCATTTTAAGTCGGTTAAATAAATACATATTTAATCGCCTTCCGTAAAAGTTTACAGTTATGAATTTCCGTACTTATATAGATAAAAGCATCCACAGTGAGCCAACACTAAAATAACTGATAGTAATGCGAGACGGAAGTTCGTTTTGGACAATACTCATAAATTCTGGACTCGTTTATAGACGCTATTGCTGAAGCGCTACTAAGATTAATGTTATATTTACACGAACAATTCCCTCCTAATTGTTCCACGCGTCATATGTTTGACTACAATTACAAAAAACACTTTCGTACTTTGCTTTCCTACATTACATATTTTTTCAATCCTTTTTTTAGTCTCATTGCTAATATTAAATTTAATAATAACTTATAAAATTAAATTCTTAAATACTAGCGTGACCAAAAACAAATATAAAAAAAGAAAT
>JAEBDU010013385.1:21000-47694 GCA_016802625.1 Heliconius numata | reverse complement strand
TCATCTCTATCCTTGTTTTGTTGACGGTTATGACTTTTTAACGTATTCTATAAGAGTGTTTTACATATGCCGCCAGGGCCCCGAACGATATATCAAGTTTTTGTTATGTAAATTACATTACTTTTCTCTTTAAGTATAAAAGAAAAATATTGTACCTATTAACAAGTTAAAGAAAAATTCTTATACAGATAATGTAGGAAAAAAGTTTAAATATCTGTTCATAAAAGGCGACTCGCAATAAAACCCATTATGAGATTTAACGATTGTTCGCGAGAAGAGAACTCCCGCGGCCGTTGAATGAAACAAGAACCTATATCTACATAACATTGAGGCCCAGTCGTGGTCGCAGAGGCACAGATTGTATGTTCGATGTCCACCCGAGCAAATGTATATTTAATATTTTCATTTCCAAGGCTCCTGGTAATAAAACAAAGCGCGGCGTTGAGTTCCGCCACTTAACTCGCAATGCCTCCGGAAATTGGGGAACAATGGGAAACAGAATATCGTAATGGAATCGGACTGTCTTAACCTAGCTAGGTTCCCTCTGCCTACCCTGCTTTGTATAGAAGATATAACGTGAACTTCAAAAAGATGTTTCGTATAATTATAGCTACTAGTGAAGTATTTTTAAAGACAGATTAGTAAAACGATTCAATTAGAATTAAAAAAACTTGGCTTTGTTCCTCATTAAGACTTTGTTACGCGAATACATTTAGAAATGCATAAGACTTGTTAGGAGCGGGCCTGCACAATGGACCGGAAGGGCGGCCGCGGTTAAACGCCGTCACATGAATGCACAAACGGATCTTTAGAATATTAACTTTATTTATTGTTGTTGTCCCACTTTTTAACGTGTAGCTTTTAGCTCCGTTGCTTACAAATAAACTTTTTATCTTCTGCTTTTCGTCTAATCTGCTTGTTATTATTTTATCATAAACATAGCTTAAAATAAACACGTCGGTTGTAGGTTCGATACTCACTGGAGGGAATAAAATATCAATCGCTCGTAAGCACCAACGAATAATTCACTGTTTCATTGCCACTCGTAGCAATACAGATTAGTTGTTTAAACCGTCTACAATAATAATCCTCGCAATCGGTGTATCATCCTCTTTTATGTCCCGGAACAAAGAGCCCTGACGGTGGCGAAGTTTGCAGTAAATCTCCTAAATTAAGTTGGAATCCTCCCCTGCGTATCATCCACGACGCACCTCGCAGTGTTGTCAGCGTTCCCCAGTAGGGCCCCCTACTTTGTCTCCCGGCGCTGGGCGCGCGGATGCTCTCAGGTATCACACGGATGTGTAGTAGAAGCCGCCTTGGAAATACAAATAGAGTTACTTAGTGACGTTTGCATATAATTATGTTCAATATTTCCATAAAGGTTGATGAAGGAAGGATGATGAGGTAAAGGTTGATGACGTGCTAATTTATACCATTTTTCATTTCATATGTACCTATACTAATATAGAAATGGAAATATCAGAAATACATAGGATCGGTGTCTGTACATGGAAGATATATAAGAAAAATGTCATTGGGGTCCTTTATTAATGTACTAGAACCCAAAACAATGGTTTTTAAGTTTTTTTTTCTGTTTGTTTGTGCGCTTATTCACGCTATTCTCAGAAACGACTTAATCGGTTTAAATGCAGTTTTCTCTATTCTATTTCGGCAAACTGCCATTAGTTATTGGTGTTTATTTTATTTCAATTAGTTTACAAATAAAAAAGTTATGAATACACAAAAATAACAATATTGCTATAAAATTTGTGTTTTATTGAATTACCTAAAACTTTAGCTATCAATGTATGAATGTTGTATTTAAAATGATAATATTATTAGATCCCGAAAGTAAATCAGATGAGACTATACATAATAGACTAGTACGAGGACAAGCGGGCACCGCGAGGACAATATCACTACATGTACAGCAAGCCTCCATGAAGCTTAGAAGCTTAGAAATATTTGAGGACAATTATACCCTCAAAAATATATGTAAGAAAAAAAGCAGCAAGATAGGCAGAAGAAACATAGAGTTAGGACTCTCCCTTCTCCACTTTCGTGCCGATCTTAACACCGCGCTTTTTCTTTTTACCAAAGTGAGAAATTAAAATTAATTAATTCCCCCAATCGGAAATCAAACCAACAACCTTCGCATTTACAATGAACCACTACACTGAGTCACATCAAATGCACAAGAAGTCACGTTACAAAACTCATTTAAAAAATTAGCATAAAAACCCAAGGGTGCAAGGCAGTACCGCCTTCAGCACCGCCGCGCCGCGCCGCAGTACGAGATGAAGAGAATGGCAAATGTCGCATTTATGACTGCAATGAATGTTTGGCGGCTAATGAGGCGGCTTGTATTCTACAGGCGTCCTCCGTCCTCCGTCCTCCGTCCTCCGTCCTGCGCGGCCTCCACTCGCCCTCTTATTGCGCCCGACATGTTATAAGATCAAAGGAGATGTGATGCTGTAAGGCTTGAAGTGGACGTGTCTTGTTTTTTTAGCATTATGTATAATGTAATGCTTGAGATTCCATTTATTCATAAATGCTTGCTGATAAAGGAATGAAACGTTCAATCACCGAATAGTAATACTATAATACTATACATTTCATGAAGTACTATGTGATAGCAGATAGCACGTCATCTCACTCACAACTTCGTATTACTTAAAACGTTACGTAACAAAATGTTAGATTCCGAACGATGCAGAGCTATCAAATGCTACTGAATTTTAAATTAAAACTGATTTTCAAATAAAAATGCAAATGGAAGGTTCCCTTTATTTAGTGTATCGAGTTTGTATGCATCCCGCGAGCACCACCTCGACACCCTCCGTATCTGCAAGCTGCGCCGAGATGTCAATAATCTGTCGCACACATTTCAACACGCAGCTATAGTTTTACTGGATTTCTCTGTACGAGTACTGAAGCAGAATAAAAATACTAAAATAAGCAGGAAGGGAACTCTATGCCGTGCGTTGTCTATTATAGCGAAGAAATGTTCATATTTCAGAATATAAAGAGTTTAGACGCGATGGACAACCATCCGACGGCGATATAAATGTAAATAATAATATTGGCATTAAGGTGCTTATGTAGGAATTTAGTAAAGCTTTATATAAAAAAAATGAAACCAAAAAAACTTTTTTATAAAAACCTTTTATTTAAACACTAAAAAGAAGAAAATAATATTTTCTTTGTAAATTTTAACTATCAACTTGTAACCTCCTTTATACACAACTTTGTTGCGGGATTTATTTGTGTAAATAAACTAGTATTAATTTAATTATTTAAAATCTGCTTTTAATTAGTATTAAAAGTTAAAAGTAAAAGATTATTTTTATTAAATTTCAATTTAATTAACTATGAATCATCGCCATTCAGATACATGACACAGACTATTTCAACTAAACCAGGATTTGGTTTGCTTCTCACCTTTCCAAACAGTTTGTATGTGAAGCACTCCACTCGCTCAGTATTCGCGGCCCGCGAGTCGCGGTATCATCTCGCCGATGGCATATCAAACACCCTTCCTCATCTGTTCCAGATTACGCGAGGGTTGCCCTCTTTCTTCCAAGTGTTACATGACTTCTCTATGTTGAGGTACCAATAGGACCTATGTATGTACATAAATACGAATATATGGAGTAACGTAAAGTAAAGTAAATCGTATGTCATTTGTGTAAATATGTTTTTATTGTTTAATTTCTTTAAATTACTTTGTGTAATCAGCGCACTGAAGGATAGGCACAGGAAACCTAATTTTATTTCACTCCGTTCTCTACTTCCCGAGCCAATTATAGAAACATTCCGTGTAGCGCGCAACTCTACACTGCACTTTATCTTGTTACCACAAGGGAAAACCGAAATGAAAATATTTCTTACTATATAAGCATAGGAATCACTTCCGCCATTACGTTGTACGTCTCGTAAGACACACAACCACTGAGAGTGCGACAAGCCCCGGATGATGACCTAGCGACCTACACTCGTAATATGCTAAAATAAATGTAGAAATCTTATTAATATCTCAATTACCCATTTTAACATTATATTATTTAGATTGGCAGAATAAAATATGATCATCTATTTCCAATAGAAAAATAGTTAAGAACACAATACGTTGCAGCTTCATTTACATGCAACACTAATGTGTAAGCTCCCAAATATATGGTAAGTTATATGACGATTAAATTACCTCATACAAGTATGTTTATGTTGCCTAATCTATGTATTATGCTAGCGGCCCGCTCGCGGTTTCACCCGCGTGAACTATGTTATTATTCATTTCTGTCTCCATGACTACGTCCTAGTGACGTCTATGCAAAATTTGAGACTCCTAGCATTTGTAGTAATGAAGTTTCATACAAACTTTCGATCCCAAAAACAACCCCTTAGAAGTCGAATATTGCAAATTTCCGTCTTAGCGAGCACCCACGTCCTATAAATAACTCCTATGCAAAATTTGTGATGTTTGTCTAGCACATGTAGTTTCTGAAATTTCGTGATGAGTGAGTGACCTTTCAATTTTATATATAGTTATGCACTCACCCAAACCCTCAGTATTAGGTTAAGCGAGATTATTCCGCTGGCTCAGCGAGACCACCGGAGTATTCCCATTATTGTTGTAAGCACTTTTATTGTTTCGTAAAAATTCATGTTAAATGTCGCAATACATTATAACTTTTGTAATACAAATATTTTTAACTTTAAGAAATAATATTGTTGTGATCTCCAAATCGATCAGACGTATTAAATAGTTTTAATTTAAATTAGTATTTTATTTTTAAAAAAGTAAATTCTCAATTAGAAAGTTTAACTATATACCTATAGATAAAAAGCCTTGTCCTCACTGACTGAGGCAAGACGCACGCACAGCCGTAACCGCTGTGCGTAGAAACGTGGAGTTTGGACAGATGTTTACTTTTGTAATCTGGACCTCCACTAAGAAGGGATTTTGAAAAATTTTAACCCTAAAGGGGTTAAATAGGGGTTGAAAGTTTGTATGGATTTTTTTTAAATCTCCACCAATTGTTATAAAATTTGAAATTCAGACTTAAAACTATTTCATTTAACATGTTTTTTGTAGTTTTCGTCGCTAGTTAAAGATAACCATCAGCAAACAAGTAATAACTGTATGTGTGTATGTGTGTGTGACCGCCGCCGACTCTCCCTGCTGCTTTCCGGTAAATTAAGAAATTATGTTCTTACGTCATTTTACAAATATTATGTTTCCAACTTTAATTTTCTTCTATTTTACCTCGAGAGTAAATACTAGTGAATGAGGATTATCTATAGAATTGCTTTCAATGCGTTCCAAAGATTAGAGACGGCGCGACCTCCCGCGAGCCCGCGATAAGACCTTGCGACGGACGACGCGAGCGTGCTCTTCGAGATATTGTGTATAGAGTGACTGAACTCTACACCACACATCGTCTTGTTACCGGAGCGAGGATATATCAATAATTCATTGCCGCGAGTGGAAATCGAACCCAAAACCGTCGCGTTTATAGTTAGGCAAGGCACGACGGCCTCAACGGCTTTCCACATAACTATATATGTATGTTGTTATTGGTGCAATCTATTTATCATTGGCTGATTACATTATGATGTGGGTTTAACATATTTTACTGTATATGCTGTTCCCGTGAAAGGAGCGCTGACGCTTCCACCCTGTATAAAAGTAATTTATGTCTGTGTCTTGAAACATTTTCCTACAAAAAAGTATTTTACTTTTTTGTAGGAAAGCCCCCGCGCCTTTGTGACTCAGTTACTAATATTTACTGTTATACTAATATTTACTTTTCTAAGGCAAAAACATCACTTTTTTTAATTAAATAAAGTGATTTCGATGTAAATATACGAAAATATCAATGTAAATCTACATTTTGATATATCTCGAACATTCATTTAGCGTGTGAAAAGTACTTTACCTATTCCTATTATTTCATGCAACTTAGCAATGAAAAATTCCAAAAAGTTACCCTTTTTCCTTGAATATTATTTTTGTACACTGATACAAACGCATTTAGTTAACGCTAACTTGTTAGTAAGCTGCTGCCCTGGTAGCGGGGATCGCCAGACCCTCTACAGACTGACGCTACATATCATCTAAGCTGTATATGCAGAGCGATCCCAGAAAAAGTATATTTATGTTTCTGATCAAGTGAAGATAGTTGCATTGCTTCATTTTCGTATTTTTAATTTGAATGAACAATTACTGGTCCAGTTGCTATACTTATAAACGGCAGATACGAACCCGCGCCTCACGCAGGCGGGCTGGCGGCCGTCCCCCACCTCACCGTCCCCCCGCGGGCGCTCTCATCGCTCAGGAGCTCGCCCTCATCCGTCTTCCTGCAGCGCGGGGCGCGGGGCGCGGGGCTGGGTGAATTAGCTCGCAATTGCTCGACGCACGGATTTATAACTCCATGTACCTATTCATCTTCGCTAGAGGATCGATCGCCTGCATTTATTTATTCATGTGAATATCTACCGCACTGTGCCCGCCTCGCGGCTCCGTCTCCTGCTGACCTAACGCGCGTCGGCAGCGCTGGCGCAGTGTTGGGGCACGACGACTGTACCTGCTAGCAGCCTCGAGTACTGCTTCACGTGCTCGCGTGTCTGCTGCACGGAACTATCTGTATTTTATATTTGAAAATTCTCAAAGCACATTTGCAATTATCGTTATGATAGTTTAATTCTTGTTATAATTTCTATTAAATGACCTCACATGCATATACAAATAAGCGTATTTATCGTCGTTCATATCATGGCCCTAGTGCAGTGTCTCCAGCCTAAAATTAACAATCTAGGTACTTTAAAAGGAAAAGCGATAAAACAATAGAAATTTATTTTTGGCCGGTTAATTTATGAATATTACTTATGACATGGAACGACTTCCCCAATACACCATAATTATTCTGAAGGAGACGGGCGGGTGAGGGACGCCGCCCTCCGCCGCCGCCCGCCCCACTGCGCGCGGGGGCCACAGCACATTACTTATCGATGATATTGTATGTATATTTTGATGAAAACATAAAAATACAAGCAAAATTGTTTTTAGTACCACGTTTCATTTATCTTCTTATCTTCTTATCTATATATATAAAATCGAAAGGTCACTCACTCATCACGAAATCTCAGAAACTACAAGTGCTAGAAGTTTAAAATTTTGCACGGAGGTTATTTACAGGACGTAGGTGCTCGCTAAGACGGGTATTTGCAATATTCGATTTCTAAGGGGTTATTTTTGGGGTTGAAAGTTTGTATGAAAGTTCGTTACTACAAATGCTAGGAGTCTCAAATTTTGCATGGACGTCACATATAGGACGTAGGTACTCATGGAGACAGAAAATAACGTAGTTCACGCAGGCGAAGCTGCGGGCGGGCCGCTAGTACACTTATATAAGTGAGATTTCTTAAATGCGAGGACACTCCGCCCGCTCGGGTCGGAGTGTCCTCGCATTGTCCTAATCGCTGACTTATGGCCGGACGAGTCTGATTTAGCGTCATCATAGCTGCTTCCGACGCGAGCTCTGTCATCTCACCCCACTGCCTCACCGAGCGCGGTCTTATCGACTTCCGCATCGATTGTCATTTAAATCGGAAAAATATTACATTTTAAATTGTATGTTTTTGATGGTTACCTTTGATTATAATCGTATTTCATTTATTAGCAACAGAATATTTGGTAGTATTTTTAACTTTACGACTTCGTATATAGCAGTAGTGGGTCGTCGAAGGTGTTGGCGGCGACTTCTGTAAGAAAAGGATGTTTTTGTTACCTCATAACTTTTGGCTGGGTGAACCGATTTTGATTCATCAGACTAAATTATAAAATCATTGTAAAATTATTTTTCACTTTTTAGTTCGTTGTTTGAAGTCGGTTTTTCTTTTTGTTAAAAATTAATTTATAGGAGTTTACGTAAGTGTTTACGTTATTGATATTAGTATCTATGCGTCCTACGTCCAAACTGTTGAGGAGCCGCGATTAATGTAAATGTGGTGAAGTGTTTTATTCCTAGATGTTTGATGTTAAACCTGCTCCATACGACATACGGCGGGAAGATGTAACAAAGTCCTAAGCTATGATTAATGTGTTATTTTTAATTACGAAAAAGCCTTCCCTTATAATTACATTGTAAAAGAGTGTAAGTGTACCTCTACCTCTATATTACGGCAGTCGGCGTAGGTAGGAGGTAGGAGGTACCCTTCAAGCCTCAGAGCAGGCGATGACTCGAATAAGGACTCATCTAGTACTTTAATTATATTACATGTCGATATGACTAACGAGAGCCTCGTCTCTGATAGGGAGCTTCTCGTTACTTCTGTTTTAGTAATCATGTTGGATATATCGATGCGGGAAGGAGGTGCTCCTATATTATAATACATTCATATCGACAATTCAAAAATTAGGTATACGAATACACAATATTATGTAAAAAATATACTTTTTAATATTTAAACAAATCAATTTTATTAAGTTAAATTCGATTCAAACTTGCTGAATATAAAAATTGTTGTAATTTTGGCATTTTATTAAAAACATCTTAAATTTTAATAATATATTCGTACCACGGCCCTCAATGATCCATTCAAATAAAGTTTATAATATTCCACATACGCCTCGCACATTGAAGGTCGTTCATATGCAATGGTCTTTACGTATATATTCGCTGTCAGGTCGGTCTCGAGGACCCGCCGCTATGTGTTCTTCTTTATTTCAGACTGAAGGTAAAAAAATATATAATTTTCTAGTAAGAAATCGAAATAAACAGAATTCGCATATTTTAATATTAATTTGTATCGTTTTGCATAATATAAGTAAGATGTTCAGTTAAAACTCATGTCTCTACTCATTGCGAATGATTTCTGCAATTAAAGAGGGCAAACGAAGCTTCGTTTGGTTAGAGTTCATACTATTAATATTATAAATGGTTTAATGAAGAAATGATGTCTCACAAAGCAACAATGACGACCTAATCAAAGGACTTGCGGCGCGGCGCCCCCCGCTGCGTCCCCCGCGGTGATAAACTCCGCTATAATTACACGATACGTGCACTACTTTGAGATTGATCACCTTCACTTGTAATTATGGAGTTTCTGCAAACTACTTTATAGAGATGTTTGGAGGACGTTCATTTTATTAATAACTATTGTTGATTAAACACTTATATTAATCTTTTAATATTTTTTTCTACTATGAATAATAATTTCACGTGGGACAATCCACTGAGTCTGGTTACAGAAAAGCTACTTCAGTGTCTAACTGGCTAGCGATGGGTATCAATTAGAGTAAGTGTTATATCGTACACAATTTGACGCAAGCCATTAAAAACAACACAAATTCTACGTAATATAACGATTTTTCATTTCACTTTTCTGTGAATAACTAAGTTTTTAATCAAAACGCGGGGTCTTAAGGTCTGTACATTAGCATGACAATCGTCGCGCGCGGAGAGCGGCGTCACTCGCACCTGCCTCCGGGGGGGGCGGGGAGGGCGGGGAGGTCACTAAACTGCTATGTATACGGAATATCGAAGCGCAGGATGTTATCGGTAGGTTTATTAGTTTATTATCGCAACGGCAAATCATCTGATTGAAAACACGGCAGTTGCGGGTTCGATTCCCAATCAAGGGAAATAAACAGTTTAATTTTGTATAGTACCTAGCTACCAGGGCGCGACATAACATTTTATCAATCTCTGCCGGCGCGGCAGCATGCGGCAGCAACATAGTCTGGTCTCATTGACCCAGCCTACCGGGGACATTACTTCATTACGTATTTAAATATAATATGAGGAACGGAGTGTCCTCACACTACAAAGTAAATCTGAAAATATGCGATTAAATAAAATTTTTAACCGATTTCTGTAGGAAAAGGTTATATCGTATCTTTTAAGAATAACGTGTAGTGATCATATTTCTGTCTAAAAATAGTAATTTCAATATATTTTTTATTGTGAGGGATATTTTACCATAGTGGAATTAATCCTTATCCTTTAAAATACTTTATTAATTTTCTAAGTTATACGAAGATAAAATTTGCTTTTTACACTATTTCGAAATTGCGAATAGTTTTAGAGAAAAACGCATTTAATTGTTGACACGTCACGCCGATGAGAACCTCACCCTCCGGCGAGTGACGCAGGCACCATACTATGTGAACACCACGCATCATTCACCGCAACCTAAAATTAGAAAGCCTAAAGCCAAAAGCCTTGGTCGTCTCGCGTCCAATGTATTCCGTTGCGCCGATATACCGGGTCACCTGCACCTAAGGAGCAGCACTCCGCATACCCGGCCGCCCGAGGACAGACGTCTTCTTCCGAGGGACTTTCTATCCTCCTCCAAATCCGCCTCATGAGCAGTCACCTTGGTCGTTTAATCTAGGCCTCCCTCAGGAAACCGAGGGTCCGATTCCAATTCCCTCCCGTATCCCCCTCCATGTGTCTGCTCTAAAGCAGATTTTTGCCTGGAACCACGGTCAGAGAACCAACGCCCTGCTGTCGTTCGGAACTACTACGGAGATGGACGAGAGAATGCTTCAATTCTGCACCTGGCAAAGTAAATTTCTAAATTTAGTAATTTCACGTATTTTGGAGTTATCCAATAATTATAATGTATTTCCACGCGACATAGTTGGTTACATCTTTCGTTTAAGTATTTTTGGGTAAGAGAATAGTAGGTAGTCTGTTGTTTATAATTTCTTTCGTTTAAGTTCTGTTCTGTGGTTTGTGTTATTTATTTGTGTTTATTTTAGTTGACAACTGTTGAGTTTCTTGCCGGCTCTTCTCAGCAGAACTGCCTTCCGAACCGGTGGTAGCTTTTTGATCATATGTTCATTCGACGATTCAAAAGTGCTTATAATAATTGCCTATTTGAATAAAGAATATTTTGAATTTGAATTTGAATTTGAATTTTTAAAACAATTGGAAAACCCTTTTTGGAGCTACGAAAATGCGGGAAGCATTAGAGTTTAATTAATTTTCACATTATCTTAAGTGCTTTGCAAACATATATTATATGAATAATTCAGTAGCTAAAATGGGCGAAGCCGCGGGCGGGTCGCTAGTGTTATATAAATGTAGGTATACAAGTAACAGCGCTCGCTCCTCGCATCAGCTCTCGAAACACGAGTGACGTCGAGGAGTGCGCCGTGGACACCACCGACACACGCACTTCATTAAACAAGGAAATATATTGCGGCGGATAAAATTATTTTACTGTAATATATTTTAATCTTTCTATTATTATTTATTTCAAAGTCAAGTAAATAACTTGCCTACCATCTGGATATTACGTGATTATTTATTTTCTCAATGAAATATTAATTAAAATGTATGTACATTTGCATTTACATCTTTACCGGGTTATAGGCAACTTGTCAGTCAGGGGCCCGAGCTGACCCCGGGACTGATTCCAGTTTTATTAATACCATTTAAATTTATTCCGCAGCGAGCTCACGTTACACGATTTCTTTGAATAACTTTGAATATCTCCCGAGATACACCGCTCACCACTGTAATTGATTATTTACATCGCGGTAATTGAATGAAAGTCGCTTCATTATACTATAAGTAGACATAGCGCCGACGCTTGTAATGTACGAGTACATACTTGTACATTACGAGCCGTGTTCACGTCGTGGCTGGCTGAAGCAGTGACCTCGTCTGTTGTAATAACACTTTTTGACATAATTGTATGTCACACGTGTTATTTTGTACACTTTTAAAATATCATTCCCCACTTAGGAAATATTTTTTAGAAAACATAAAAATTTCAACTTGGGTATTGGTTTGTACTACGTACTACGCAATAATAGCGTTTATTTTATTTTTAATACTCGTAGATATAATTATGTTACTAATAAAAATACCGCAGGTTACAACTTGCAGTGGCCAACATGGAAGTCACTTAATCGCTTACGGAGCCAGGTTGGCCGAAGCAATGAGCTTCTCGTGAGATGGGGGTACGAGCTGAGTGATAAGTCACCCTGTGACTGTGGCGCCGACCCACAAACGATGGCACACTTACTCTCCTGCCCGAAATGTCCATTCACCTGCTCACATGACGATCTGATGGAGGCAACAGATGCCGCAGTCGACGTGGCTAAATACTGGCAAAATATGATATGAATTCTCCAATCATTAACACGAAGAAGAAGAATAAAAATAGCTTTATTATATTTGTAACGTTTCAAAATTGAGGTAGACAATTGGTATGTTAGTAGAATGGCGGTAGGGCGGGCGGGCGGCGGGCCCTCGCTGACGCGATGCGGGCCATTATCCTACAGTTTGGATTACAGTTTGTCTTCGCAGGGTTTGATTACGTGGGTAAATATCTTCAATAGCAATTCCAGATAATTATTCTATTACATTTCTTTTAAGTCTTTGTCTCATTTCTTATTTTTTATTTATTATTATTCTCCTATAGAGACTGTTGCTATTAGTAAGAACACTAACTAAACAAAGCAGCAAAAGGGGCAAAGTAAAAAAAAGGCTCACAATTTCATTGGAAAACTAATTTATTCGACTGGCTTCTAATTTACTATTAGTTAGTTATTTTTTTCACCTTCACGCTGTATCTCGCACACAGCAGGGTACGCAGAGGAAACCTTGTGTTAAGACACTTTTTAGGACACACGTTACCCGCTTTCCGCCGAATTCTGCAGACATTGCATGTTGAGTGGCAGAATTCAACGCCGCGCTTTGCCTCGGCACCAGAGTGAACGTTTATAATATATCAAGCATTCCTGTTAAGGACCAAAAAACATTGAGTCGTTTTAGTTACAAACCATTCTTTCACCTCAAATTCTATTATTCCTTAAAGGAAATGTCCAATAACTTTGATCCAGTCAGTATCACGACCTGGATGAGGACCGACGACGGGACCTCAGGACTCCGCTCGCTCCTCGCGCACGCGTCATACAAATGTAATTCATCACGTCATCATCTTCATAAATCATCTCCCGAAGCGACATGTTATATGATTATGCTTGAAACTACTTAAAATACCGCACACATATGTTGTTATTACTGAAACTTTGTTTAATAATTGTTACTAGTGCCATTTGTTAAATTTTAAGTAATTTAATTTATCAATGTGTATATAGAGGACCGCCTATGAATATTTTACCTTTCCATATCTGTAATTGGAGAAAGCGAGTAAAAGATAAAAGTTACAAGAAAAATTATCTTTTTTTGAATGGACAATAAACAAATGACGCGGTTTATCAGTGTAATGTAATGTTTTACTCTTTTCACAATAAAAATATTTATTGGTACACTGATAACACAATCAACATCTTTTATAAGAGAAGTGAAGTCGTAAATAAAGTGTAGAAATTTAAAGTTACGTTCTTTAATGAGGCTCTGACCTTATCTCACCATCATTCTTCTTCGACGTAGCTTATGATGGCACCTCACGTCTACAGTGAACTAAGCTACTAACTGAAACTGAAAAATTGTTTGATTGAATGCGCCAATCTCAGAAAGTAATCGTTTGAATTGAAAAAGTATTTTTGTGTTGCACAGTCTATCTATAGAGGAAGGCTGTAGGCTACATGCTCGTAGCGACACTACGAGGGCCTGCATCACAGCTTCCCGCCGCACCGGTCACCACGTTTCCTTCTTTAAGTCTAATCATATCATTAGTTACGAAATCGTAAGCTACACAAGTAAGTCGATTAATATTAAGGAGACACATATTTTTATGAATACATATAATTTTTGTGTATGTTTTGTACTTCGGATGGTTAATACTGCGAATATTGGCTTGTCGGGGAAGGTGTGCGCACGCACAAGTGCACTTGTTTCGGATTTTCATTATAGATATACGGTACAACAAATTTTAAATTTGTCAAATTTACTTTTTTAAGTTTTAGATTCCTTTGTTTTGAATTGAATATAGTATAGTTGCTAATAAATTTTGTCTTAAGCCGAAGTGCTTAACTATGGTGTCATTTTAATTTAAAGAAATATTGATTACCTACTTTTAGGTAATAGAAGTAAAAGAATTTTGCGTACACTTTCCTTGACTTGACTTTGATATGCTAATATTCATTTTATTTTGATTTATAGAATAATAATGCTTATTCTGAAATAATACTTTTATTTTCCCAATTTCACTATTTTATTGCAGAGTGAGACAAAAGGTCCGAGTGCGCCCACTTTACCCCAGTCACTACTTGCATATGTGTGTATGTCAAAAACTACTGAACTTCTTTAAGTTAGAATATGCCTCGTTTAAATAACATCACCTTCAGACATAACTTCAAAAAAAAGACTAAACATACAATCATTTTACCACGAAATTTAGCATACTTGCTTGGAAGCCTAAATCAATTTCAGATCATATTAAAATATTGGCCAATTATAACAATATTTCATATATACGAGTACATGGCAAACTGATAACCTCCTTTTTTGAATTCGGTTAAAGATAACAAAGTTTATATTGCATAAGTGCATACATTTGTTAACACCAAAATAACGTTAAAATAAGGATTCAATCAGTCGCCAAGGCCGGTCACCTACGACATGCTGATATTTAGAGAGTTAAAGTAATCATTTTACAGTTGTACTCGTATAATTGTAAGTTATGAACTTAACCATACGGACTATTTCACACATTAATTTATTTATCGTTTGTCTTGTATGTAAAAGAATAGAGTGAAATAATTGTTTAGACAAGTTATTTGATAATATAATTATAAAAGTAAACACTTTAGTACGGAGGGCGAGTGCAAGGCGTCGCGTAATTACAGAGCACGCACGTCTGTACGGTCGGAGGCGGAGAGAGAGACTTCCGGCCGACAGCAACCCGCCATTACACAACACTGCTAATTGCCCCCAACACTTGCTACTATCATTCGATTCACACGCCTCTTCTATCGCTATAATATTATATACACGAAGAACGGGGTATACAGTACGGTCTCTGCCTACCTCATTCGCGTCGTCTGCTGTCATCTTAGGGGGACTGATTCTTATTGCGTGACCTTCCTCCAGTGTCATTGATACTGTGTTCTTAAAGATTAGCCGAGGTCTCCTCCTGCCTCTCTTACCATTCACTCTTGCGTCATAAATGTTAATTAATTGTTTCATTGCATCTACAAGAGCACACTGCTCTATTTGTAAAGTACTCGTAGTTGCGGAGAGGACGAAGTGTGTCAGTTGAGTGAAGGAGGTCTCAAGAAATGTATTTTTGCTCAGAAAAGTGCGACGTCGTTTTGAAAACAAAACGGAAATAAAACTGAGGATAGAGTGTGCTCCAGCAGCCGAGTCCTCTCGAGGGCACTCCCGCGTCTGCTGCCTCCACCGACGCCTCTGCGGGGCGACCCTCGTGAGGCCACGTTGCAAGCTTACTTGTATGCATTTAAGAATACATGTAAATGGCAACTTAAAGAACCAAAGAAAACAACTTTTGTGACTTTTAAGGTCACACACACACAATATATATTGCCGATAAGCAAGCCTAAAGTACCTAAACAATGGCGTGTCTGGTAGGAAAAACAAATTCCACGGTATCTATATTATACTCGTAAGCACGATAAAGATATTTGATTTTGTTATCTACAATATCAATCATATAGAATCATTTGGACTCCAAAATAAGCTTTTCTTTTTGAGTCCAAATGATCCCAGTACAAGTCTGTATTACTATTTAACCGCTTGATGCATACAGGCAGGGCGGGCGGCGCGGGCGGCGCGGGCGGCGCGGGCGGCGCGGGCGGCACATTATCATGCAAAGTTGCTTACTCCGCCGCCGCCGTAGCGCTCAACTTGTGCTGTCTGCGACCAAATTAAGTTCCTCTTTCATTGCTTTTGCCAAAATCGCATTTTGTACATACAAAAAATATTTATAAAATAGTTACGACGGCTGCAGTTGGAGGGTTAAGAATATACGATTTTTATATATAAACTTATATTGATGAAATTTTAAATGAAAAGTACAAAATTAAATCTAAAACTAAACTAGATCTAAGACTACTGCTTTCAATGTTAGAAAAAACAGTAATCTATTTAAACCTAAATAAATCTAACTTAACCTACGACTTAATTACTCCACGATAGAATAATAAGTGTTGGAAAAGAAGAAATTCCTTTCCCACCGGCGCCATCCGATCTCTCTATTGTCAGCATTTTGTGGAGCTCGGCCGTCTACCAGACGGATACAAGTTATCCGCCTGTGACACCTGTGACACCTGTGACACCGAGCGCTAGGGGTGTGTTATTGTAAATTACACAAGCTATAGTCATCGTCAACCTTAAGAAGTCGTGGATACGTCCATTTCCCTATCGAGCTTCGGCTTAGATATTAAGAACAATACAAACAATTCATTTTTTCTAATTTTAGCAGCAATTCATAAAGTAAATGAGTAGTGTCGTGGAATTCTCCCGATTTCTTGGATTAGCAATTAACGAGATGACGACAAGATGAATAATACAACTCTAGTAGGTAATTTTAGAACAAATTAAAAAACATTCAAATAAACTATTTGCATATGGGTAAAATATTGCCATTAACTTACGTTTGGCCTGAACAAGGTACGTTAGGTACTACGGGTCAGTTCATAAGACGTAATCTAATATTTTTAATTTTCTTTCCAATTTGGTCGGGTACGACGGCGCAGCGGCATAAGGGTGTGACTGCAACGCGGCGGTTGTGGGTTCGATCCCCACTCCCGACCACGCAGCGGTCGGCGCGGTCGGCGACCCAGCACATGTGCATTTAGGCCAGCATTATATCGGTTGTAATTGGAATTTAATATTCATAGATGTCCGCTATGTTCCGGCGAGTTCAGGTAAAAATATTAACGTGTTTTAAATTATTAGTTACATAAGTGGACACGCCGAGGTGTAACCAGATGACTAATTGTACAATAACAAGTGCGAGTCGCGCTCGCCCGCCGAGGGTTCCTTACCAATTAGTCAACAGGATGTACAACTTAAAATATCTATAACACCTATACTTTTTTAATTATTCAGATTTTTTCCTTTATTTTTATTTTAGGTTCTCACTTCGTGCCAAAGGAGACTGAAACGATTCCATACATTTTTGGGCCCAGAATGTAGAGAGATTAAAAATGGTATGATTAGATTTAGGTACATCATTCCCTCCCTGAAGATTATATAAATTTTGGCAATCTGAGAGTTGAGTTATTAGAGATTTGATAAAAGTGAGGTTAAGTTCGCAGCACAATTTCTTGAACATCAACTTCTATAAAATAGGTGATTACTGAATTGTTTAAGCATTAATGTTTATTATTTATAAATAAAATACATTTAAATGAATATTTTATTCTTCTTCTATTATTATTAAAATGTCATCTAAGAACTGTGCAGGTGGAACTAAATTACTTTGGTACCTAGTCCAACTAAGGTACCATATAATACTCATAACATGAGCACAGCAGCCTACCATTCGTCTTCCTACAATACAATTGCAGTATTTCATAGCATGTCTCTATGTCGTATTGCAGTATCCAATGGCTATCCAAACATTCACACAGCGATTCATATTCATAGCGTGGCGGTCGTTAGATCCAAAAGTGGGGAAGCGAGGGTCGTACAAAGTAGGTAGACTCAAAATCTGTGAGAAACAAAGCAGTAGTCGTTGAAAATATCAAACAAACGGGAAAGCACTCATCATCTCAGCATAGCAGCGCTGTCATATCTCTCATTTAAAATATGATTGATTTGAATACTGGCACGCTCGAGACGCCATATGTCAAGAAATCAATCACTTTTTTTCGGTTTTAATCGGTTAAGGATATAAAACTTATTTTTTCTTTTTTCTCCACTTTAAGTCAATCAATTAATTATTATTTGCTATTCTAAAAATGAAAAAAATGTCATTTTTGTAGACCACACCTCAACTCTTTACATGTTGAGCCCAAAAGTTTAATTCTCCTTTTATAACTGTACGTTCACTATGTTTTGATTACGCGACGACTTTCATATAAAATGCAGCAAGATCGACGTATAAATTCTTTTACTTCCATGTTTCTTAAATACATAATTTATTTGTTCAAACATCTATCATTTCTGTTTCAAAATATTAATCGAACCTTCACATTCAAAAATGATTTGCCCCTGATTGCGAACATTCTATATTTAACACGCACTTTACGCTCCGATCTAGTCCTCAATTTCCATAAAAAAACTCTTGTAATTCAAAGATTTCACCAACAATATTTTTATTACGCACCCGAGGGCCCTCAGCGGAAAAACAAGATTACTTTGTAAAGTATGAACCGAAACGACGCTTAAGCGCGGCTAACTCAATTTACGCGCAGTTCATGCGGGGAGGGGGGGCACGCCGGGCCCACCAGGGGACTCGATTATCAAAGTACGCGGAGGGTGATAATGGCAGAAATTACGGAGATGATTTGTGACCATCTGGACTTCTGCATTGTCATCATTTAAAACTAAATTAGTTCTAAATATTCGTTTAACTATACCTTGTATTACTTGCTTCCTAGTTGAATCTCAACCGTCTATGGCATTTACAATTGAGAAGACACCAATGCTCAAAATTATTATATTTTGCGAATATGACCATTGACCATACAAATGTTGATGGCTTTGATGGCGTAACGTTACTTGCAATTAATTCGAACACGACCCTCATATAACATACTCCCCGTGTGTTTGTGCATCACTTGTAACACTCACCGCGTAGTGTAGAGAGCAGCCGCACCTGTCGGAGCCTCGTGTTGAATGAACTAGGTATATTAAAGTACTCCTTAAGATTTTTTTCTATGTTTTAACAATCATCCTGTTCAAATTTGTTGTCAAAGCAGGTCATAAGTTAGAATACACGGAGCACTTCAAATAATAAAAACTGTTTGCGGACGTAATTAAATGTAAAATGGGTTCAATGAGGGCGGAGAGCGGAGATCAAGGCGACGCCGCCGGCTGCGTTTGTATGGTGTCGTAATTCATTTGAGAGAAGTGCTGTCCCTGGACCCTCGCGCCCTCACAGCTCACAAAGCGTCAAAGATTTTGTTACAATTTAGAAAGAACGAATGTATTTTGTATTTCGTTAGCTTTAACAAAGTAAAAGTAAACAAATGGATTATTATCTCTTTGTAATGTTTCATGTCAATGAAAAATAGTAATGTAAGGCCTCAATGCGCTGTGCTGCGCTGCAATGCCGAATAAAACATGTGCGTGCATCGCGTCGGGCGCGCGTCGTGTTTCTAAAGATTATCCGGATTATCTGCACTCGGATGACGTCGCGTTGTCGCACGCGCGTCTGTGAGCGCCTTTACATACTCATTTGAACCTATCGATTATAATATGGGCCAAGAATGGACGTATTAACCAATAACGAATAAAGAAACTATAAAAAACAATTACTTTAGTAGAACAATGCCTGTACATAAGATTATTACAAAAAAAAAATAATAACGCTACAAAAATAATGAAAAAGAAATAACAACATTAAAATTAAATAAAGCGGCCTCAAACCCATATCTTTATGCAAAAGGCTGAAAAAACGGAAACTGAAAAGTGGAAAATAATATTGAATTACTTCAAAGTGCACATACCTGCCCACACTGCAGTTATACACTCAAAATGTATTGATTACTTAACTTACATATTTAATAACATGTGAGTTATCTGCTAAGATTGTTTTGCCTTGGCTTAACATAAACTAATTCGATTAGATTATCTAATAACCTTCATTCTATCAACTTAATGTTCCTACGACGACCGCCGCGTACGCGTCCGCCGCCACTCACGCTCGACAAGTACTCTCAAGGTTCCCAACAGCCCCGCGCTTATGTCAGCGTTTTTTGATATTATGCGAAAGAGTGAATAATTTCCTCGCAACACCGCGCGAGGTAGAGTGCGCCGCTAGCTGTCACAAAGCCGGAGCACGCACCAATATATAAAACGTGTACATATTACTACTTGAAATCAACATAAAGTAGTTTAGTTAAAATGTTGTAAATATAACTTTTTCAGGCCCTCCCGGTCCTCCCGGCAAGCGCGGTAAGAAAGGAAAGAAGGGAGACTCTGGCGAGCCAGGACCTCCGGTATGTATTGTTTTACACCATTTATTTTATTACATATATACCTACATACATACATAGCTTCACGCTTTATCCCTAGCGGGGTAGTCAGGGAGAACGGAGCGCCAAACGCTACGGTCTCTACATACCTCTTTCGCCTCGTCCACTGTCATCAACCTTTTCATACATGCCCTCCGGGGGATCCTCATGCTTTTTATAAAAATCGGTGGCGATTTAAAAAAAATATTTTTTCCATACAAATTTTCAACCCCTATTTCACCCCTTTGGGTTTAAAATTTTTCAAAATCCCTTCTTAGTGGATGTCCAGATTACAAAAGTAAACTTCTGTCCAAATTTTACGTTTCTACGCACAGCGGTTACGGCTGTGCGTGCGTCTTACCTCAGTCAGTGAGGACAAGTCCTTTTATATATACAGATAATACATTAAATATTATAAATATTGTTAGAAATCGAAAGCGGTTAGCGTTTTTTAAAAAATTATACCGATAAAACACATACCGTCTATAAGTTTCCAACGTACTCGGATAGAGGTTCCACGTAATTACAATAAGTGACGTGTATCACTCGTATCATCATCATCATCAACAGACATCTTTCGTCCACTATTGGACATAGGCCTTCCCCAATTCTCGCCACCACACTCGATCTTCAGCTTTTCGGACCCATCACTCGTGTATATACTTCCAATCAGGGCTTCCGCGTACAAGCAACTGTTCCCGTTTGACATAATTCCACTGCTTTTATTGTCTTTTTCAAATCAATCAATTGTCCTAAATGTACCCACTTTTACACGAGTACGCTAACAATATATAAATATTGTACCTACAGTTGCCTCGTACGTTTACAAAATAATATATTTTATTTTTTGTTCCATATGTATGTTTTGCTTGTTGGCTATATAACTGCTTAAGTATGTTTTAATTTCTTTGCAGGGGTTAATGGGAGCGCCGGGGAAAAATGGATTCCCGGTATAATTTTTTTTTATTATATTTATTTTTTCTTTCTTTCTGTTATAATTTTATTTTATTTTCATATCTATGTTTTTAAATATTTGCATAATTATTATAATTATTTTCCTGCAAATTGTAAGCTACTAGAATACTTGTGCTCGTTTAAGTAAAATATGTTCAGACGAAGGGTAATGTATTATGACCTTTCTTAATGAATAGTGTCATTTTATACAGTTAACTGACTGCAATGTTACATAATAGATTTGTGTAGATTTTGGTAAATCTTGTACTTGGGAGACTTGTTTAATGATAGGTGTGTGGTGGGCAGCTCAAAGATACGGATTGACGTTTCAGGGGAGCAAGGGCGAGAAAGGCGAACGCGGCTTTATGGTAAGCGCCGGCCCCCGCCGGACCCCGTAGTGCCCGCCGCCCCCTCCTTACCGCTGCTGCCTCTAAACGTCACTCCATCACATTCTTTTATTTGATCTGATCTCTGATGTCAGCAAGAGCATAGGCTCTACGTCAAAGAGAAGGCAGTCGTAAGGAGCCTCCCGGGCAACAGCCCAGTAGAGCCCTCGGGCGTTAGTTACGTAGATCTAACATAGTGGGATTCCTGCTTAATGGCATTCCGGTACGCGAACTGACCGCACTCAACTAACCTCTCGCTTACGCGTTTACTTCAAAGTTCACTAATAACAAGTGTGTTAGCCTTATTCTTCTGGAATAGTTTTCTCTTACTAACATATCTAGAGTGTAAAAGATTTTTAACTTTTATTGACTAAAATATCTAAATGAACAATGTATGGTATATATGTTATTAAATATTAATTTAAAATATTTCAGGGACCAATTGGCTTAGACGGACCTAAGGGCGACCCGGTACGTAATATCAAACATATATTTTTTTCTGTTTCGTGCTATGTTCAAGGAGACACCTCAATAGCAGTTAGATATTGTATCCAATGGTAATATGTAACGAGTAATGTATATGTCACCGTAACATTATGAACACCGTTAAAATTGTGAACCGACATCGTCAACGCAATAGTTCACGCAATACATTCAGTAGGCTCCGGAGCTACAGATTAGGCAATTTGAATATATAGGCGAAGTGCAGGTTAGGTTAGGTTAGAATCTTTTCGGAGCGGATGCGAGAGTCCAGCTCTAACGCAGACACGCTCCGCCGACGCAGGCCAGGAGTAAGGAGAAAGCGTTTTGCGCATCTTCAACTCCCCCTACCCTAGAGGAGCTACCGCGGGAGGGTCAGGGTGATCCTCCTCCAAGTCACCGAGGCTGCGGGTGCCCTAGGAGAAACCCCAGGGCACCCTGAGGAGGCGACGGTTGCCCGCAATAGGTGGGACTTCCACCGAGGTGTTGTAGTAGTATGCGTGAGCGTGAGGTGGAGAGGGTTTCCGCTGGGTCTTAGTGGATAAATCGGTTTCACCGACCCGCTAAGGCACTGACCTTCTGTATGAGCGGTCTGCGTAAATGCTTTTCCCAGCGGTAAAAAAAAAGTTAGAAACATTTAAATTTAAAAATAAGTAATCTAACATAACCGAACCTGCACTTAAATATCTGCATACATGCGGAAGTATTAGTACATAAATACCAAAGTCACAGTATATAATCTTAATTCTTAAATGTTTATTTTTTTATTTACGAATATATTAAAAAAAATATTATCAATACAGCATACATACTTTACATCACATAATTTAAAAAAACATTTTATTGACACCTTTTTAGATTCTTAGCTCTGTGGTCACAAGGCGTATTGGTCGATTTTGCTGTAAAGGCGACCAATTAGGGCCAGCGTTTAAAGAATTCACAATTTTCAGATTGTTTATAAATTGAGGAAAAACATTAAATCATCATGGACACTTGCTTGACCTCATTCTCCCCTGCTTGACGTATGGTTTCCAAACGTGGTACAAGTACAAGTAACAAGCAAAATAAAGTAACAAGTAAGTACAAGTAACAAGCCAAATAAAGTAACAAGTAAGTACAAGTAACAAGCAAAATAAAGACAAAGATAAAAACTTGCCAGCGAGCAATGGAAAGAAGCATGTTACACCTAAGAAAAATTCAAAAGATCAAAAGTGGTGATATAAGAAAAAAGATAAAAGTGACCGATGCATTGTATAAAACATTAAAATTAAAATGGGGCTGGGCTGGCCACGTCGCGAGATGCACTGACCAGCGATGGACTCTCAAAACCACTAAATGCATCGGCCCACAAGGAAGAAGAAAAGTGGGCAGGCGACAAAAACGATGGGCACATGGCACAGTGTCCATTGCAGGAAAAACTGGATAAGACTAGCACAGGATAGAAAAACATGGAGAAAAATAGAGGAGACCTATACTCACCAAGAGGTTCCTATAATTTAAGCTAAAATATAAGTAAATAAATTAATAAATTAATTTTTAATAAAAAGAAAAACCGACTTCTAATAACGAACTAAAAAGTGAAAAATAAATTGACAAAGATTTTATAATTTTGTCGTTTTATAATGTAAATGTTATTTTATAATAGTAAATAAAAACACATTGAGTTTCTCGTTAAAGAAACGACATTTAATGTTTACTACAACTAACAAATGTTTATATTACACGTGTTAAGCAAAAATTAATTTAAAAGATCTATGTCTGTAGTTTGTATAGCGTCCTCACAGATTATCTATTTCAAACCATAGACGTAACCAATGTTAGTCTATGGCCAGGAATTACTGTACTAAAATTTAAGAAAATTATTATCTTAGATGTTTAATGATTAGCTTTAATATTGTTATCTGTAGCAACTGTTTATAATATGACTGGCTGTGTTCATATAAAAAAGACAATGTGTCAACACATTTGTATAGCTTTAGAGGAAATGATCGAAAAGACACTAATTGTTGATTATTGTAGAATTACGATTGGCTGACTTATGTTTAAAAGACTCCAACTTTTATTAGACCAGTGAGGTAATTTGACCAATAACGCGGAGGCTTATGCCTTGAGTAGAGTCGTGACGTGTGAGGGTGAAGTTCGATTTTAAAATAAGGAGGAAGTTGACGATCGTAGAATGATTTAGTCTTCTGATGTATTGGAGAAAGGAAGGACGAGTGACGAGTATCACGAATCTGCTTCGTTATTTCTGCTTACATTAACCCACAATGGAGCCTCCAATAAGAGTCATTTGCGAGAAACCTCCTACATATATATATATATATATATATTTAATATGATGATGGGCCAGAGATGGCCGCCGGTTAATGCATAGGAACTATGGAAAATCTGGAAATCTAAACTAGGACTATGGAATGCAATTTGGATGGACTGGCTACTGGGCTATTGAATGAGACTAACGGACGTCCGCCTTTATAATAGTCTCGAATGGAATGGTTGGCGGACGGTGACTCGCCTCCCACTAGATGGGCCCCCACAAAGCGGCGTAGTGCCTTGGGCGCAATATCAGCGTGGTCGGCTAAGGGTGTAGAGAGGTGTGCACCGGTTCCACCATCACGTGGAGCTCGTGAGCGGGTTTCCCCGTTATTACGTAGATTAAGCACTTCCACCCTTTCGAGCATATAGCTCTTGCGCTCCACTCTGCCGCCCAATAAAAGCAAGCCAGAGGAGGGGAATAGATTACAATTCCCCTCCCGAAGACTCAGGTCGCCACTGCCCTACAGATCGCCATAAGCTGCCCTGTGGGGTTATTATTATTATAAATTGTCGCGTGAGATTGTAAACTAACCGTTTTTATAATCTTACCGTGGCATATACATAAGTAAACACATTTAGGGAAATTTAGGTGATATAATATGTATTAGATGATATAATATAAATTTTAAGTGATATAATTTAGATGTTTTTAATTTACTTTCAACATATATTTTTTAAATGTTATAGGGACGACCCGGAGACAAGGGGCAGAAAGGCGAGCACGGCAGTCCTGGTTTCGACGTCTTCTCAGCTGTGAAGGTATTTAAGTATAGTTGCCTTAGCAAATAAATACGAACAACATACGAGTACATGTCTAAACGTTGGCAACTCTTACCCAACAAACTTGTACCATTACGTAAGAGACAATATACCATATGTTTATTGTTCCGGCGGTTACAGGGGGTCAAAAGATCAGTGGACAACTTTAAGATGAGCCCCTACACCACCGCGGAGATCATAGCCGTGAAGGTACCCCGCCGTAGCCGGCACGCCTCTAGCCTCGCCTCTAGCCTCGCCTCTAGAGGCGACTGCGCCTGTGCCTAACTTTGTTTTATTTCATTCGGGCAGCGGCAATCTTTTAGCTTCTGTTACAAAAAATATTTTGCGCTTTTGTCAAATGTTTTATGTTTTTTAAATAATTTCATTATTTTATAAGTAGATAGGAATTTTGTATGAAATATTTATGTTTAGCTATTTTATTTTGTCTGACTATACCTACTACTAGTACATGTCTCGCAACGCACTAGTGTGTGGTGTGGCTTGTGTGTGTGTGTGTGTGTGTCGTGACTGACGCGGTGTGTGCGCAGGGCCTGCAGGCGGCCGGGCACAACATCTCCGCGCACTCCATCATACAGCTCAAGGTGAGTGGCACAACCCGCCCGTGCGCCTGCCTCTCTACTCTCTACTCTCTACTCTCTACTCTCTACTCTCTCCTAACATTGAATTCGAATCTACCTAAAATTTCTTGAATTCATCGGAAATTAAATTAAATATATATCTTGCCTCCAGACTTATTTCTCACTTATTTCACCTACTTTTAGTTTTCTTCCAAAATCCACAAGTCATCATCACTTTTATGCTTCACAACCCAATTATAGTTTGGAAAATTAATAATTTAAATGGTAAAATAAAAAATACAATAGAGTCTATATTTTTAGAAAAATGTGGAATGTAGGGAATTTAGAATAAAATGTAGAATCTGTCCGTCTGTTAGTCTGCATACTTCTATGTACTGGCATGCTCCTTTTAATTATTTGATCAACATTTGCATGGACGCGTTATTTTTAGTGTTGTGCTAATTTAGTGCATAATAATGTTATTTTTGCATAAAAACAATTAACATTAAAGAAAATTAACAGTGAATTACGAGATGAGAAGTTAAAATTCTAATCTTACACCTTTGTATATTATAATGATTTATTAATACTTTCATCAATAATTAGTGCATGCTTTATAAGGAATTTGCCAAAATACTGGATGTAAGTCGATCGACAAAGTAACGGTAGTCTATGGGTAGGGGAACTCAGTTCTTACATACACCCCCATGTATGGGTAGCATTTTCAGTGGTTCAGCAGATATTTGGGAATTTATAATTTTATGGAAAAAAACAGATTGACAAACTCTCCATTGGGCTCAATAATACTCCTTTCGTACCATATAATAGTAAAAGTATCGCTCTATAATTCTTGAAAATAACAACGAAATAAAAAATATTATTTTAAAAGGTTAAATTCTAAAAACAATTCTAATTTCAGTTCAAACTAAAAAATATTACTGGCGATTTTTTCCACAGTTTTTAATTTAAAAAACTATTGATATAAATAAAAAACAATCTTTAAAGTTTCATAACTTCTGAATTACATGTTAAGAAATTCAATTGAATCATGGACACAGTAAAAAAAGTTATTCTTATAATGAGAATTCTTATTAAAGAATAACATTTTTGTGTAGTAGTTTAAGGTAGTGGGTAGGGGACCCCTAACCAT
>JAEBDU010013385.1:0-20990 GCA_016802625.1 Heliconius numata | reverse complement strand
AATAAATCCTTTATGGGTCTGAGTATACGTGTATATAATAAAATTCCGCAGTGTATTCGTAGTTTGCCACTACCAAAATTTAAAATATCTGTAAAAAAAACTCTAACAAGTAAAGCGTATTACACTGGTCAAGAATATTTAGAGGATAAGCATGTATGGAATTAATGTCTATTGAATGTCAGGCAGGACAGCTGCCAGCTAATGTAATAGTAAAATATACCATTGACTTTGAAAAGAGCAACTGTTGAGTTTCTTGCCGGCTCTTCTCAGCAGAACTGCCTTCCGAACCGGTGGTAGCTTTTTGTTGACATGTACATTCGACGATTCAAAAGTGCTTATAAAGTTTATTTGAATAAAGAATATTTTGAATTTGAATTTATAATTTAATTTATGAACTTAATAATTAGCAATCTTAATCCTGTTCATTACATTAGCTCATATGTTACATATTTGCATCGGTTACAACATTTTGGTTCTCATTTATATTTCGCCCGTTCAGTATTTACATGCTGAATTTGTTTACAGTTTCTAATTTAGTCTTCTGTAATGAGAATTATGTAATCTTATACAATATCAATAACCAGAGATTTCAACATAGAATATATTCAAATAAGTCGAGTACAGTGAATAGCGCGTGTGTGTGTTGAAGGCGCGGAGGGCGCGCGCGGGGAGCGCGGCGCGGCTGGTGCGCCCGGCCCGCCCGGCGAGCGCGGCGCCCGCGGCAAGCGCGGCAAGCGGGTAATGCCCACCGACCTCTCTGTCTTCTCTGTCCTCCCTGGCCTCTCTCTTGTGTAGTCCAGGCGGCTCCTCTCCCGCTCTGCCCTCCTAGGCGGGCTCTATCGCTCTCTCTGGCGCGCAACCTGTCGCAACCTTCTACAATAATTCTTTGATTTTCTTTACTGTAAAATATTGCCCGTTTTTTTTTATTCGAATACTCGGTCAAATATTTCACACTTACACTTCTCTATATTTACAATCAGCAAAACGGTTGTTTAAAATAGGACTAAGCTTTGAATATGACCCTGTAACCGAATAAAATAGCGTTTCTCACGAAACCATTCCAAGGATTGCAACTCTGTCTTCTCGTCGACGCCGACGCCTGTCTCCACAGTTCACGGCTCTTCGCATGAACATTAGCATAGAGCATGGCACGAGCACGCTGGCACGCGAGCACGCTGGCACGCGAGCACGCTGGCACGCGAGCACGCTTGCACGAGGGTACTGACTATAGGTGTTTGCTAACATGGTGTTGCGCGTAAATTGAGTAGAGGTACAAATGACACGTAACGCTAGCTCCGCACTGCGGCGTGACGCGCGGCCGCGGCACCGGCGGCGGCGGCGGACCACGCAGGCGGGCGCGCAGGTGACGCTTTACTTTATTTATATAATATTAAAAACAATAAAGATGGCGGTTGTCTTTTAATATTGTGTTTGTGTACTTGTGCTTCACAACGAGGGCTGCCAACAACTGATAAAAATCGCATCAAATTGTTTCTCATACTTGGACTTTTATATTACAAATATTTAAGGACATTCAAAATTCAAATACTACGAAATTAACGTTATAGCTATTTTTTTATTAAATAATTATAAAATAATTTTAATATATTTTTTTAATTAATTTTATTTTTAAATAATTATAAAATAATTATTTTTCACTTTTTAGTTCGTTGTTAGAAGTCGCTTCTTCTTTTTGTTAAAAATTAATTAATATCAAACTAATATTAATAAAAATAATATATTGTGAAAAGCATTGACTTTAATCATAATTATGATATAAAGTGTGCTTACGCTGTGACAGGGACCGCGGGCAAGGAGGGCGCCACGGGGCCGCGCGGCCCGCCCGGGCTGGACGGCCGGTCCGGGGACCCCGGCGTGCCCGGGCCTCCTGGTAAACCAGTAAGTTGCCGCTTTACCTTTTTTATTTTCACTTATTTCAAATATTATATCTCTATGCTTTATTTTATTCCAGTCGTAGCGCAGGGGTACAAAGTGTCACTCTACAATCGACTGGTTGTGGGTTCGATCCCCACTCGAGGAGATGAAATATTTATTTAAATCTTTATTTACATTTCAACACAAGGTTCCCTCTGACTACCCTGCTGTGTGCGGGATACAGCGTGAAGCTAATTTAATGTATTTATTTTATTGATGTGTAATTGGGACTGTCACATTGTACTACAGGGTGAGACCGGACCGAAGGGCGAGAAAGGCGACTACGGCGACATGGGGTCTCCGGGCATGCTGGGCGCGCCGGGGCTGCCGGGCCCGCCCGGGTATCCCGGACTCAAGGGCGAGAAAGGCGACAAAGGAGACTCGGTGAATAACAACATATTACATAGCTACATTCACACTCTTGTGTCTCCTGGTAATGTCGACAGAGACGTAATTGATCATGTTACCGGCACCGATACACTTTACTAAATTGGTTCCATATTTTTTCAGTTCTATTATTTTATAGTTGGATTTCTACAAAAAATATAACTACTAAAATATATAATAGTCAGCTTCACGCTGTATCCTGCACACAGACGGGTAGGCAGAGGGAACCTAATGCGAACCAGGGCGAAGAAATAGAAATATACATTTGATATAAATATTTCATTTCTTCGACTGAGAATCAAACCCACAGTCAAAATTTGTGTTCCTCCGCCACGACTGGCCTCAATATATAATTTATTATATATTTTAATAACATTTGATGATCAATGGCAATAACGGATATATAATATATTTTAATAACATTTGATGATCAATGGCACGTCCTAACCGCTCGCTCTGTTCCCGGTCGCGTGTCCCGGTCGCGCGGCCCCAGCAGAAGTACCGGAAGCTGAGACGCAGGCAGGTAACTATCCTCTCCGACACTCACACGCGCGCACTGACTCACGCACACGAGCACACACGCACGCACACTAGAACAATGGTGTACAGTAATTGTGTATTTTCTTTCATATCTTACTAAAGGCAATATGCTAATATAAAGAATTACTGAACTACCAGAATACCCATATGAGTGTATCTCCGGAACACCCCGAGCTGTTAATCTTTATGCCCACCGTTGAACTTGCAGGGAGACGGCACCGGCTACGAGCTCTACGGACACGAAATTGTAAGTTTCTATTTACTTCTAGACTTGCTGGATACATATCACAAATGCGTAGAATAATTCTTATCCACTTTCAACAATATTTATATTTAAGTAGAGTACATTTTTAACTGAATAATTGTAAGATTCTCGTACTTGGTTAACTAACGTACAATACGAGTGACTTGATGTACCTATAACAATATTCTTCTTTTACTTTGTAAGGTTTTCTTTTTATGTCATGCTCGAAAAGTAAACAAACATATTGACTGGTTTACACCTGACATTGGTAATTTGCTGTTCGGACGGTGTATGGCGCTAGAGTCTACCATCAAAGTCAGCCTTTGTAATCTGTGGTAAGATCAGAAAAATCTTTGAGAAGAAGAAGACTAAGAAACGAAGACTTGCTCAGGGTCCTGCTCAAGGAAGAGAAGGCCGCCATCTTCGACAATAACACTTCACAATACCGGACCTTATCTGCAAGGATATAAGGAGGAAACAACTCACGCATACTGACCATCAATGAATCTCTGGGATTAACATACGAGTCTGTAGTCATCATTCACATAAAATCAATCAAAAGTGCCATAAACGACGGCATGTCACATGCTGTCGTTGTGCTCACTAGGCACAAATGAATGCACCCTACACTGCACCGACGCCGAAGAAGACACCGTCGACAGGTTCATCCGTCAAGCACCGAATCTTCAGTCACTGATATAATAGACTATATAATAGACTATATAATAAACTCTAGAATTCAAATTCAAATATTTTTATTCAAAATAAAAAATTACAAACTTTATTTTTTTAACGTCAAATAATTTACCACCAGTTCACTAAGGTTAGTGCCTCAGACCTGAGAAGAACCGGCGCAAAAATCTCAGCGGGACTTATTTTTTTTTAATTTTAAACAAATACATATTTTATTATTTTGACAACGATACCTTTGAAACAGTCTGGACCTAGCATTTCATTCCCTAGGCGTGTTATCATTTATAAAATCATTAATTTGGTAATAACCTAACCTTTAACCTTTTCACAATTTTTTTAAATCGTGATATAGAAAATTCTCTGACGTTCTCTGGGATCCTATTGTAAAAGCGTACACATTGTCCCATAAATGAATTACGGATTCGATGGAATCAAGTCACAGGTGCACTAAGTTTGAGCCTATTTCTAGTATTAATATTATGTACATCCCTAACTTTGGTAAATCATTAATGTTTTTCTTAATATACATAAGATTTACAAAAATATATTGAGATGCAACTGTCAATTTATTGATTTCTTTAAACTTTCGCCTCAAGGAGTCTTTAGGACCTAAGTTATAGATAGCACGAATAGCTCGCTTCTGAAGGACAAATATTGGTTGAATACTTGGAAGTAGCTGAAGTAAACAAGTCGAGTCGTTTCCACGTCAGTTAATGATCTAAGTTTTTTAACCGCGAAAGCTGCTGACCTAAGTCTATTCGCCAATCCATCAACATGGGGTCCCCACTGTAATTTGGAGTCTACGGTGATACCGAGGAATACCGTAGAATCGACAGGATCTACGGGATCAAGATTCAAGAGTACATAGGCTTTAACAATTTTCATGTCAGGTAGTTCTAAAAATCATGCATATTTCAGATATGGTAAATCATTTATATATATTAAAAAGAAAAAAGGACCATGAATCTCTATCTCGCATAGAGACCAAGAAACGATAAAGAAATTAAAAAGCAACAGAGAATACGGAACCCGAAACAAGGCAACGCAACCACCGGAGTAGAGTAAACCATACCAAATTCAATCTTCAATTCTTCTGTTGTGTAAAAAGTATATTGAAATATAAATTTAAAAAGTCTAAATCACAAAAAAAACAAAAGGAAGGAAGAGCAGAAAAGGATACCGACCACCAATGTCCGTTATTCTCTTTTTGCTCTGTATGCAAGCTGCATTCTTCAGAAGTGCTTACACTTGTATAACGAAATAACAATAATGAGAAATGCTATCGTACAGTCACGTAGTGTTCATGATTTAATGTATAATCTGTTTGCAAATGCAGCTTAATTAAATTATTCCTAAACCCCCTCAATTGTTATTTTGTACAGAATATATTCAATGTACAGAAGCGCCATTTTTACTTTCTTATTCTTATATGTATAGATGAAGATTTTATACTGCTTATACTTTCCTGAGCGTTTTTATAGTAGCCAGTGGTTAATAGTAATTGTTCGTGTACAGATGATGGGTCCCCCGGGAGCGCCGGGGCCTGCGGGCTCTCCGGGCGTGGCGGGGCCGCCTGGCATCAAGGGCGACAAGGGCGAGCCGGGCACGCGCGGCAAGGCAGTACGTGCACGGCGACGCGGGCACTTGCAAAAGTGCTCGTTGTAAACATTTATCTATACCTACTTATTACGTTGTTTCATGCATGAATTGCTATTATAAATAAAATGTTGAATTGGACGACTCACAGTCACATATTGTGCCGCTTTAGTTTTCTTACTTTTACTTGTACATATTTGACAATGAAACTATGCTTACAATTACAGGGAGAACGCGGAGAGAAAGGTGACCCGGGGCCGATGGGATTACCGGTGAGCTACCTACTTTACTTAAGTTAATACATATGGTCTACTTTACTGGAGTAAGTTGAAGTTTAGAATTGGCGTATCATTTGCAGGGGCCTGTAGGTCTGCCGGGCGAGGCGGGCGAGCCAGGCCGTCCCGGAGACTCCGGGCCGAGGGTGAGTGTAGACAACGTCCTGTATGACATCATGTCACACTGACACGCCTGACCGCTTTCATCCTCTGTTGCAAAATATTATTGATCTATCATATCGTGCCGAGTCTTTAATTAACAAGGGACTTTCAAGGAGGACAGAGGTCGCGCGTGTCGGTGGCGCCTCACTGCCCACACTTAGACACACTAACCGACTAACCGACTGTAGAGCGATGATAGAGGATGAATATAGTGCATGAGCGTCGTTCCGTCCCCGTGCGGCGTCACGCTGTCACGGTGTCTGTACTAACCAGTAACGGGTCGGTGTGGGCGCAGGAGAACCGCTGGCCGCCGGACTTCGCCTTCACGTAGTGAGCGCGCGCACGCGCCACGCGCGCGCCTCGCCCCGCCCCCCGCCGCCTCCGCCCGCGCGCCCTGCGCCCCGGCCACCTCCGAGCCGCCCCTGCGACGCCCGCGGCCGACATTGTAAATTGTAAAATTTGTACGTAACTAGAGTAAGGGTTTCTATAATAAGACGTTACCAAATTTATATATAAGTGTTATAAATTGTATAAAACAATATTTTTCATGATTCTAGATAGTATTTGTAATTACAGAACCTCTGTCGCGATCACTCGGCCACCGCCACATACCCCCCAATACCGTCTTACAACAATACGTGATCGACGACACGAGGGTTTATTCTGTAATTGATGGCCATATCTGTATGTATAACGTTAAATACATTTCGTCGAATGTTTAATGTCACCTATTTAATATTGTTCTACTGTATATTGTACTGTAAGCTAAGCCCTGTACTCTCGTCCTGTGCGTGTACTCGCCCTTTCTATTCGTGTGTTAATGTATATCTAAG
Source organism: Heliconius numata (assembly GCA_016802625.1). NCBI lineage: Eukaryota > Metazoa > Arthropoda > Insecta > Lepidoptera > Nymphalidae > Heliconius > Heliconius numata. Next base: position 14,325 of record JAEBDU010013385.1, on the reverse strand, counting down.
GAACGACCCGATGTCGGCGCTCCGCCCCGGCCGCGCACTAGCGCTCGTCACCCGTGTGTACTCGATGTTCTCATTACTATTGTTCTTTATCCAATGTACAAAGTTGCGACAACCCCTAGGTTAGGCGCGCCCTCTAGCGAGCGCCGACAGCTGCGGCTCTATGATACCCTTCCTGTATTTGTATCGACATGTCGTACTGCTGTAAGTCTACCTATTACTAATGATACTAATTAAGCGTTTAGTTTTTTTATAAAAGAAAAGTTGTCATTTGTACCATACTCACGAAAACGTAATATATTGTTGTTCACAGATTATTTTGAAGCAAAATAAACGATTGCATGTCGTGCATATTTCGATCTTTCATTTATTTTCTCTTCCATTTTACACTCCTCTTCCATTTCCTGACTCCGAAAGTGTAATGTGCGCATCCTGCATGCGCCGGCGGCATCGTTGCGGCGCATCCAAGACAATCATAACTTATCTATATACAGTATGTCTGTCTGTTGCATGAACCCTTTACTTGTGCATTCGATTATTACAAAGCCGAGAGGTAAGCTGATATATCATTTATGCTTCTAAATATCTCAGCGAGCACGAGTTACAATAATGTAGGACGTAGTGACGCTTATACTGACTCGACCGTTGTTGCTCCACAGGGCCCGCCGGGACTCGACGGTATGAAGGTGAGTGTTTCGTCACTTCTATGTTCTTACTCTTAATATTATGTTTATGTACATATTATGGTAATGTTCCCTTGTCGAATTCGAGCACTAATAATCTTTTGTATGATAATTACTACATTGTGTCTGGAGAGCGTAGTTACTGTTTGTTGGACTAACGCAGGGCGCGCAGGGCGAGCCGGGCGGCAAGGGCGAGCGCGGCGACCCCGGACTGCCCGTAAGTACCCAAACTGTTTCTTGAATATTATAATTGGTACCTACTTGTTATTTATTTAATATGACATAACTAAAATTTTGTTAGCACTAATCTGGAATTGCAAAATTTCAGGGAACTGACGGAATACCGGGTCAGGAGGTAAGTTGGCAGACCGCGGGCGTAGAGCTATATGAGGTAACGGGTTCTATATCTGCTAATGTGTTCTTTTACTCAATAGGGGCCGAAAGGCGACAAAGGATATAAAGGAGAGCCCGTAAGTAGACAATCTGCTTATTAGTTCTGTTTACTTCTCAGTCACGCTCACGCCGTACTCACCACTAACTTTCCCCTCGCAGGACATCCCGCATGAGTATAACTAACCCTGACACCACATAGACACGTAGTGAGGACTTTGCTTCTCCAAATATTATATAATTAGCTTTGATATAAACATGTGTGCTGAGCATAGACTTGCATCAAACAACCAACTTGTGCCACACGGTATCATCAAAAGTAAATAAACTAATATGTGATATATTAGCTATGACGTGTTAACTGGATTACTTTTCTGATATTTCTGTGGCACACGTTGTCTTCAGCGCACGGAGGTCAATTTATGCTTTATCTCATGTTGCACAATAGAAATATTAAAATGGTCATATTCGTTACAAGTGTTAATGTTCATGTGTGTTGAGCGAGAGATAAAAGCATAAAAGAGGGCGGCAGTCCTCCCCCTCCGAGATAGAGCGCGAGTACTAACGAGTGGTGCTGCGCAGGGGCCGGCCGGCAAGCGGGGCCGCAAGGGCGACAAGGGCGCGCGCGGCGAGCAGGGCGTGCCCGGCCTGGACGCGCCGTGCCCGCTCGGTCCCGACGGCCTGCCGCTGCCGGGCTGCGGCTGGAGGCCCTCCAAGGTACGCGAGCTGTTCACTTTATTGATTACTAGTCTTTAGAGAAAGCTTTCTAACTCCTAACAATATAAGCTACCGCCATTACTAACTCGAGCTTCTTGGACTCTCTCGACGCACCGTTTGCTTATGGTCGCGAGGGTCCATGCGGGCGTCGCGCTAATAGCGGGTAGATGGCCAGAGGGAGTAGTGGGAAGTAGTTGTCGGTGTGGCAGGAGGCGGCGCGCGAGGAGCGGCCGGGGGGGAGCGGCGCGCGCTCGGAGGAGGAGGAGGCGGAGGGCGAGGGCGAGGCGGAGGAGGCGGGCGAGTACGACGCGCGCGAGGACGAGCTGGACGCGCCGCGCGACTACGACGACTACACCGACAACGCGCACCACGACGCGCAACGAGACTGAACCCGGCAGGTGCGCTGTACTCACCACGACCCACTCTACATTTTTACTTAAGAATCAGACAGAAATCACTACAAATACTTACCTAATTGAGAATTTCCTTATAATTTAAAAAAATGCCACCTTTACAAAATTGCTCGAAAAACATACACTAACGAAAGACTTTTATAGTTATTTTAATGTAAATTAGCATATTATCTATTTGTCGTCTGTTTGTAATACGTTGGGTGTTATCGCCCAGCAGGTGCTGGCACTACAGCTACTGTGGTGCCTACACTCACTCTCGTTCAAACACAACATGATCTATTTTTATATAAAAGGACTTGTCCTCACTGACTGAGGTAAGACGCACGCACAGCCGTAACCGCTGTGCGTAGAAACGTGGAATTTAGACAGATGTTTACTTTTGTAATCTGGACATCCACTAAGAAGGGATTTTGAAAATTTTTTACCCTAAAGGGACGAAAGTTGACGAGGGTTGAAAGTTTAATTTAAAAAAAATTCATTGTATAAAATTTTACATTTGAAAACTTGACATTTGTGTACCACATGATCTCACCGAGGGAAACCTAATGCAACGTGTTTCCATTTGCGATTCTTTGTTGAAACCTAACAATTCCGAACCATTTCTTAAACAGTTCATTACGGGTGATGAAAAATGGGTCACTTACGATAAGAATGTGCGAAAAAGATCATGGTCGAAGCATGGACAAGCCCCATAGACTGTATGGCAAAGCCTGGCCTGACTCGGAACAGTGATGCTAAGTGTATGGTGGGATTGAAAAGAAATCGTCCACTATGAGCTTTTATTAGCCACAGGGTAAAACTACCGATTCTGACCTCTACTGTCAGCAACTAATGAGGGTAGAACTGTTCTATTGAGAAAAACCGGCCGGTTTCTGAACGAATAAATTAAACTATTCATCGACATGTTGATGTCTGTCAAATGTGTCAACATTTGACTGTCAGTAAATTCTGTTTATTAAATGAACTATCATGTAGTTCACGCGGGCGAAGCCGCAGGCGGGCCGTTAGTACATAATAAAGGATTAGTAATAGGTAAGTAATTAAAAAATATTTTACAAAATTGTTAGCTTATATTTTAATATTATTATATCTAATATATTTACATAATAAATTGCGTACAGGAGCAAATACAAACATTAATACATGACTATTATTATTAAATGAATAAACAGAATTGACTGACAGTGACAGTCAAATGTGTCAAATGTCAATGAATAATTTAATTTACTCTTTCAGAAACAGTTTTAAATGTTAAATTATTGATTCAGGAAAGGATTTATAATATTATTTGTAAAATAACTGTAATTATTGTATATTACAAAAGATACCCAAATCGAATCGATTAAACCAATATCGAAATCGAACCCTAAATAATTAATCGAATAAATGAATTGAATATCGATTCGAAAATACTTTACTGAGAATCTCCTCCTTGTTTTGAAAGTCGGTTAAAAATACAGATTTATCACAAATAAATTCAGATTTATTATAAGTATAAATATAGCAAACTCATGCCTTAAGTTCATTCAAATGCCGATAACTTTAGATATTAAGTTGAGTGAAAACAAAGTAATTGGTGAAAGTTACAAGTAAATCGGTTGAGTACTTTCGGAGATTAGCGTGACCATACATACAGACAGACAGACAGACGAGAAATTTAAAAAAAATATTTTTGCTTTCTATTATTATTTTTAAGTGCCCCTCTATCCATTTTAGTCAAAAACACTAAATATACAGACAAAATATTTTTGTCGTTTTATTTTAAGTATAGATATAAACAAATAAAAAAATATACCTAAAAAAATATTTCCTTCGTATGAATACGAAAATACTTTTGCCCCGATCTCATACAAACGTGACATGCAAAAAAGAAAATATAGCATTATACCTTACCACTAATATGCCAGTCTTTCCAATTGATCTCCTAGAAAAAATGTTAGACTTAAAGTCAACTTTATGTCAAATCATTACTTATTATTTTTCTTCCATAAAAGTGAGTCACTCCGCCGTCACAGTTTGACTGTTAAGGTCATCTCGTACACCTCTCTCCTTCCTACCCACTCACGTGAGTTGCTCAGTAAGTATAAACATTGTATAATACTTACAAACTTCATAGTTCATACAAGTACGTCGTGCAACTCAGGACTAATCGGTGTTGATAACACTAACACAATAACAAAAGTATTTTAACTAACGAGCTTAACTAGGTGTTATCGTTACTTTTTTCTTATTTAGTGGTAAGGGGGCTGTTGGCTGATACGGACGGCAACGGCTACAGCGGGTGAGGGCAACGGAATAACAATTAGCGTTATCATCATGTATTTAAAGATAACGTGCTATACTAATACAAAACATTCGCCGAACTTGTGCCTAGCTGATTGATTGATTGATTTAAGAATGTGTGCGGGCAGGAGGCGATGCTGGCGTGGCTGCGGCGGCGCCTCGAGCTGGACGTGGCGGACAACGAGGTGCCCGCCCCCCCGCGCGCGCACCACCCCCCCTCCCCCGCCGCGCCCGCGCTTCTGCGCCTGCCCTGACCTGAAGCTGTGCCCACCTATGTACATAACGGTCGCTCTATGTGTGTTTATAATTAGCTCAATCAAATGTGGTGTAGGTACTTTTCAAGGAAACAATAAAGCATGTTTATTTTATCAGTAATAATTAAAATACACGAGCGCGGTGCCGCCGGGCGGACCGCAACAGGAAAACTTCTCGTAGATTAGCGCGACCTCGCCTCGCCTCGCCTCGCCTCGCCTCGCTCACAACTCGTGCTGTACTCGTTTGATATTACAAGAGGTATAATTATGAAATTGTTATATATTGTTGTAAATATAGATACTTTACAAATGTAACACTGTCGACTGTCGACTAGCGACTAGTGAAGAGTACTGACTGTTGACTGTTGACTGTTGACTGGACGATCTAGCTTTTAATCAATCTTGTAATTATTAAAGTTGTAATTATTAATTATTAATGTTGAAACTTAAATGAAAGAAATATCAATAATAGTAATATAACTTAAGTAAGGTAAGCACAACACTAGGTACCTACTGCTCTCTACATATGATTACATCGCACCGCATTGTTTGTTAATATTTGTTAAACAAATACGTTTTCTAAATGATCGATAACTAACGAGTGATTTACCACACTAACGAATCTTATGATAAGTATATTTTTATTTGTTCTAATTATTAAGGTTAGTAAATACCTGTAGTATAACGATGTAGATTATTATTCAGATTTTAAAATTTACTCGATGAATTTGTAAATATTAGTAGATGAAATGTAATAAAATAGAAATAAGTTACCTTTTACATTAAAACAAAACTTACAATATGAAATAGCGACTTTTATTTTATTAACCGACTTCTGTAAGAGAAGGAGGTTATCAATTCGACTGTTTTTTTTTTTTTTTAATTTTATGTTTGTTACGTCATTACTTTTGGCTGGATGAACCGATTTTGATATTTTTTTTTATTTGAAAGGTAAAGCTTCCCGAGTGGTCCCATTTTTTGGTCCATATCTGACAATGGTATCTATGAGAAAATCACATAAGTCTTAAATTTGCATTAGGTATGTGCGCGACAAATAGACGAATAATTCAATGTTGCGCTAAGCGATTTTGATGAATATCCTTTAGTTACTTTTACTTCTTTTGTTGGTTCATTTCAATAACTCAGATATTTTTTCTAATAATATGTCTCTGCTTATTAGTCTTTTCGATTATTTAAGCTTATATTTTCTTACTAATTCTGTTGAAAACTGAAAAAAATTTCATAAATATTCTTATATTTCAAGTAGGCGTAGCCGCGTCCGGGTCCGCTAGTTAAATGAATAATCCTGTAGTTCAAGCAGGCGAAGCCGCGGGCGGGCTGCTAGAAAAAAATAATTTGATACTTTCGTTTTTTTAAAAAAATAGGGTACTACGATAATCGCGGAGAATCTTTAATGGCCCGACCAAATTTACATGTCATTCTGAGAAAACGGGACATTTGTACGTCCCGGTGGCATGCTTCGGGACACCGGGACGTCTGGTCAGTATACACAACGAGACGTAGACGGCTTTATAGACTATAGACGCAAGGAAAATATATTTGGAAATAAGAAATAAATGGCTGCATCTAAACTTTTTATATGTACTACATTAGTAAGAAAACAAGCATGCGAGGAATACTATCCTACCGTCATACAGTAAAACTAGTTCGGAGGGTAGTGCTAATCAATTATTGTTAGCTTAACCAAAGTTGTATTACTGTTAATTATACGCCATTTATTGTAATAGGTTAAGGTTTATATATATATAAATAAATAAATAAAAATTTGGAGAATTCAATAAATATAGAAATGTGGTAAAAAAGCAATGAGTGAGATAGCAACATACTTTTAAACAGTGAGCTGCTGCTGCCATAAGTTTTAGCCAGAACATAACAAAGAGGTAATTAAATTGTGATGTAAGCGTACGTAATTCTCATAAATTAATTATATAACTATACGTATTTCTTTGTGCACCAACGGACACTATAAAAGTTGAAAGTACGCTCTAATGAAGTAGTACTGGTCAGGCTACTCCCCTAGACAGTTAAACGTTGTGGACACATTATCTGTAACAGAACTAACAACTGTCATATGTCAATGTCAATATCAAATGTCAAGTGTCAAGCGGAACGTTACAAGCCTAGTGCCTACATTATTTATTTACATATTATTTTACGTTTGCAATAACACCTTGTGGTTTTGTCGAGTTTTTCCTCATTGTTAATATCCTTTGGCGTCGAATATCTAAATGTGACATGATGTTTCAAGAAATCTTGTACCGTGATGTAAACCATTAGATTTTTATTTTGGTGTTACAATGTGAAATCAAATCAATAAATTAATATTAACACCAACTTTTGTGAAAGTGTTCCGCTTTAAGTTGACTAAATGATGCGATGTATTAAAGTGTAATGCAATATGTTACAAAGACAAGTGTGGATTTTAGTTTTGACTGCCACCGCCCTTTCGGCGAAGGAGGGCCCACGCTGCCCGCCCTCGATAGCGCCGGAGAGATGCCGAGAGGATGGAGCGCCTTTAGACGAGTTCTTTTTTGTTATTAATGGTCAGTCCATTTATGAAAATTAAAAAATGTTATACTAAATTGTAAACACATTCTAGGAAATGGAATGACTCATACAGTATATATGTTGTACTTCCAGTAGTGCCAGTTATAAACCATACCACTATGTTGGCCCAGTTTGAAAACATTGTTACTCATGTTTTCAAATTAAAGATATCATAAACTAAGCTGTGCTAATATTTGTAGAGCAACATATTATTATAGGCTATTTTAATGTAATAAAAAGTTATATCAATTTAAGGTATGTTGTTAATAGAATTATTTTATACTTCTGTTTTATTGAATTGGCTTATTGTTTAGTTTCAATGTTGTAAATTATTATTTGTGTAGGATTATAGAATCTAGGATTTGGATTCCCCAATGTAAATTAACACCTTTTCAAACAATCACATGTGGCTTGGCATACATACCAGCACCATAGTGCTTGCAATTCCTTTATAATATATAAAAATTTATTTCAAATAAATTCCCAAGTCGGGCTGTCCATCTGTCAAGACTATTTAACTTGAAGTAGTGTTGGGGTATCAAACTGAAATTAATATCAGATTTCAGGTTTACATTACACAGAAATTAAGCTTGTATGTAATACAACAATTATGTATAGTTTTTGCTTCATCAAAATCCATAGTGCGCTTACCGTAGACCTACAGCTATGGAATTTTGAAAGAAGTAAGATTTTGCAATACAAATAAAGGAAAAATAAAAAAAAAAGATTTAAACATAATTCATAGAGAAAATCAATACAAACTCTTTATAGTTCATTTCATACAAAATTACTGCATATGCCCACAAATTTAAATTTGCTAACTTTATTCGCTACATCATCAAAACCTATAAGGTATCCTAATTACAATCCTAAAATTAGCACAGAGCCCTCTGCTTAGCCAAATTTTTTTTCTTATATACACTTAAATAAACATTCATATATTTTAAGCAAGTGTAGCCACATCGGGGCCGCTAGTATTTAAAATATTTATAATGTTTGCTTTAATCTTTGTAAATAGTAAAAGAATGAGTTTATCATTCATAGATATGTAGGTTACGAATACAGGTGAAGCTAATAATTACTATAAAATATTTAAGGTGAACGAATGACCATCTTATACAAGGCAAAGTATTTACACATCACGTGCCCCGCAAACATAACCCTCGAGAATGAAGAGATGCCGCGCTTCAAGACCGCAGTGGAGGTTCCGCTGGTGAAACTGACGGCGTGTCCGCCACCCTCCGTCCCCTACGCCGACGCCCTCCGCGCACTCAACGTCACCCCTGGGACCGCCCTGGAGCTGGCGCAAACGCCGCCCGCGCCTCCCCTGCGCGCCGAACACCTGCGCGGGCTGCGTGTGAGCGCGCTCACGCTGTCCGGCGCTGCGCCGCTCGCGCCTGACGCCGCGCTGCTGCAGGCGCTGCCCGCGCTGCGCGACCTGCGCCTCTCTGACGTGGAGCTACCACCAGACGCCGCCGCGCACCTGCCGCACGGCCTGCGCGCGCTGTCGCTGCAGCGCGCCGGCCTGGCCGCGGGGTTGCCAGCCACCGCGCTGGCGCGCGCGCCCTCGCTGCGCCGCCTTACTGTGCGCGACCCCGTGCTGGCCGCCTTGGACCTATCGGCGGCGCCGGTGCTGGCGGACGCCACCATCGAGGCGCCGCTCACCGAGCTGGTGCTGGGCCCCGCGCTGGCCAACCTGTCGCTATCGGGAGCGCGGCGTGTGGTGCTGTCGGGCGCGTGCGGAGCGCTGCGGCGGCTGGTGGTGGAGCGCGCGGCGCCGCCCGATGCACGTTGGCTGGCCGGCTGCGCGGGGCTGCAGGCGCTGGCGGTGCGGCGCTGTGCGCTGTCGGAACTGCCGACGCAGTGGCTGGAGGACGCGCCGGCGCTGCTCTCGCTGGATCTTTCTGATAACAACCTGGAGGTGCTGCCCGGGTGAGTGTGCGCAAAAAAAAGACAAAAGCAAAAATTAAAAAGAGCAAACAAACTTCTCTTCATTCTCTGAATCTTTATTCCATTGGCCCGAGCGATAGATGGCATTAGTTTCCACACAATTATTTTTTCAATTCAAAGGACTGGAGTGCCACCCACATGATGTCACCGTAAGATTATAAAAACCGTTAGTTACTATCGAAAATTTGTAATCGTAAACGTATAATAAAGCAGAAGAGTTTGTTTGTTTAAACGCTAAGATCTCTGGAACTACTGGTCGGATTTCTTTTTTTTTTATTTTATATGATAGCTACATTCTTCAGGAGTGCTATAGGCTACATAACATTACGGGTTAATTATTAGTCTTAAATAATGAAATAACATTTAATAATTAGGAACGCTATCATATTAATTTAGGCGCATCAGTATCATTAGTTCTAAAATAAAGTTGGCGACACCCTATATCTATCTCTCATAAATCAGTTAGAATTAGAAACTTTGTTACAAAAAATAATTGAAAATTGCAAGGTGATATTTGAACCAGGAATAAAGTGTCCTTAACACTAGGTTCCCTATGCCTACCCTGCTGTGTGCGGGAAACAGCGAAAAGCTGATTTTATTTTTTTAAATAATTTTGTATATTTCGTTGACAGTGAGATGATCAGCTTGGCGAAGCAGCTCGAAGACTTGAATCTGTCCAACAACCGCCTGCGGCGCCAGGCCGTGGAGGTGGCGGCCGCACTGCCACGCCTCGCCGACTTGGCGCTCGCCCGCAACCCTCTCGGCGACCTCTGCGGAGGCGGCCCGAGTGTGCAGTCCAACGGTCAGCTAATCACCCTTAAATAAGTCACTCGTATCTCAACAGACAGTTGCGTTCGGTCTCGCCGGGCATATGGAAATACAGGAGAAGTTGGATTAGACAGTGTCCGGAATTTCTGATACATTGGTTAATTAATTTTGATCAAATGAAGGACAAATTTTTGACAATAGTGTCATCGCCCGCAGGCCAGTCCCCGCTGTGGAGCGCGCGCGCGCTGCGGCACCTGAACCTGGCGCGCACCGGTGCTACGCGCGTGTGTCGCGACTGGCGCGCCCTGCACGCACTGCAGGCGCTGGACCTGCGCGACAACGACGTGGCGCGCCTCGACGCCGCCGACCTGCAGTGGGCGCGCGCCCTGTCTGCCAGCGTGGACCTGCGCCGCAATCCGCTGCGAACCGTGTATTACGCGCGCGCCGACTATGAGGCCGCGCTGGCCGCGCCCACACGCGCGCATGACGCGCCCGTTACGCTGCTCGTGGACGCGCGCCTGCGCTGTGATTGCGGCGAGTACTGGTACGCGCGCGCCGTGCGGGACGCGCCGCAGCACGCGGCCGCGCTGAGCACGGCGCGATGCGAGGAGGGAGGGGCGCTGGCGGCACGCGATCCGCGCTCGCTGCTGTGTGCGGCCCCGACGGGCACGTGCCCGCGTGGGTGCCTGTGCGGCGCCAACGACCTGGCGGAGCTGCGTTGCGAGGGCGGCGCGCTCCGGGCGGTGCCTGCGGCGCCAGCGCTGCCGCCGCCGCGCGCGCTGCTGCTGGCGCGCAACAACATAACGCACATCGCCCCCGAGGATATCACACCGCAACTTGAGGTAATTCCTTTTTCTTCAGAAACTTACGATATACATCACTCTCCATATTTTTAAAAAGTAGTTGTGGTTAATTAACTAAAGTTAGTTATTTACGATATTTCTAAAACGAAACACGAATTAAAGGAAAGTATCCGGTCCCTCCTCGCCCTACGACCACGCTTGTAGGTGTCCGGCGTCGCGTTAAAGATTTAATGAATTTTTTAGTAAAATGCATCATAATATATTTCCAGATACTCGACCTGACTGACAACCAGATAGTGGACATAGACGTGGAGACGGCGAGCGCGCTGGCGGCCGCGCCCAGCCTCGAGCTGCGCCTCGCCGGGAACCCCCTGCGCTGCGACTGCGCCGCGCTGCCCACGCTGCGCCTGCTGGCTGCACGGGCCTCTCCCGCCACCAGCGACGCGCGCTGCGCCGCCGGTGAGCCCTTGCGCGCTGCCGCTGCGCGCCTTCAGGCCGCCTGCGCACCGCCACTATGGCCGCTCGCGCTCGCCGCGCTCGTGCTGTGCGCCGTCAGCGCGGGCGCAGCCGCCGCGCTCGGCCGCCGCACCGCGCGCCGTCGCGTCAAGCGCTTCCTGTTTGAGCGCGGCCTCTGCGTGCGCTGGCTGCTACGGGGCGATGAGCGCCGCGAAGACGCGCACTGTGACCGCGACGTGTTCGTGTCGTACGCACAGGGAGACGCGGGCGCGGCAGCGACGCTGGCAGCGCGCCTCGAGCGCGGAGGGCGGCGCGCGCTTCTGCACGAGCGCGACTGGACGCCGGGCGAGCTCATCCCGGCGCAGATCGCGGCCTCGGTGCGGCGCTCGCGGCGAACGTTGGTGTTGCTGTCGGAGCACTTCCTGGCCTCATCGTGGGCGCGCGCGGAGCTGCGCGAGGCGTACGGTGCGGCACTGGCTGCGCGGCGCCCGCGCCTATTGCTGGTGCTGCTGCCGGGCCTGGAGCCCGCGCGCGCCGCCGCTGCCGACGCGCACCTGCGCGCCTACATTGCCCGCGTCACCTACCTGCGCTGGGACGACCCGCGCTTTTGGCAGCGCCTCGAGCGCGCGCTGCCGCCGCCGCTGCAGGCTCCGCTGGCCCCCGCGCCTGCACCCCCCGCCGTAGCCCCCACTGCAGCCTAATACCCTATTAGGAGGGGGGGTGTTGAGTGCGCAAAAGATCTTTAAATTCAAATGATGTACTTTATGAATATGCATACGATGAGTGTAAAAACTACAGGGTAAAATATCGTGTACTGTGTAATGTTCAATATACAAATGTTTTACTAAACTAAATTAAAATAGTCGTTTTTTACAAAATCAGATAATAACAATGCACTTTATAGAGTATGTATCTTAGACAGATATCAGTTATGCAAAATTATCAACATACATACAGGAGGCCTTATGTACAGTGGCACGCTCGGCAATGCTTCCAGAATTCGGCCGATTTATTTATCAGCTTCACACTGTATCCCGAACACAGTGGGGTAGACAGAGTGAACCTAGTGTTAAGACACTCCGTTCCCCACTTTCCGCCGAATTTTGGAGGCATTGCGTGTTGAGCGGCGGAACTCAACGTCGCGCTTTGTTATAAAATCAACATACATATTTTTTCCTCAACACAAAACAACTCAAATATTGTTATTGAAAAATGTAGTTTTTAGTATCATATATTTATTATTTTAACAGTGTATTTTTAGGTGTATAAATTAAAAAATTCCACTATTTTACAAACAAAAATAATATTGAATTTCAATCTTATATTATTTAAGTATTCTTTTTAAGTTTTATTTTCTTCAAGAATTTTTTATTGTCTAAATACGTAATTATAAATGTTAAATGAATTATTTGCAATGAACGCCCTGTAAATAAAAAAAGATTTTCTTTTAATAAATAATAATTGTAAATTGAAGTAGAGGATATAAGTAAGTCATATACTCAACTGTACTGTGAAGTGTAACATACTCGAATGTGTCAAATTAATAATTGTAAGAGAAATACAAATGATCTGTGTATATCTACGGTACATACTTAATTATTACAAAATATATTTTTTTAATTTGAATGTATTATAACTAGCTTATAACTTAAAGAAGTAAATATTTAATTTTACAATTTAATTCTCAATCTGCCAAGTCAACCTCCCTGCTACCTGCTTGTTCGTTAGTTTCGAATAATTTTGGTTACGGATATTAGATTATTTTATGAGGACTCTGTTGACTGTATACGAAAGAATCCATTGAACCTTGACAGATTGTAATATTTGTTGTTTATCTTTCTCTTGTACCAAAAGTACGAAGAAGTTTTGATAATAAAGCCACATATCTTACCATATCCAAATTACATTGGATTCGGTTACGGAAAGTTTTTTTTATTTCAGATATCCGTTTCCATGTTGTGGGGTTGCATAGCATCCTTATATTGCTGTTGAAAATTGTCTCTATTGAGGCTAAATTATATCAAATATTAGAAATAAAGACCATAGAGGTTATATAAGAACGACTCTAATTACTGGCTGGCACCTTCAAGGGCTGTCAACGGCGACCGAAAGAAAAGGATCGCTAACGTCACTCTGCCCGATGAATTCTTTAGAACCAAATATTGTTATTAGACTGCTAGATAATTCCCTTTGGTTGTTTAATAATTATTTGAAGACTTGTTTTAATTCATTACCTTTCCTACTTTATTTAATAATTCCAATAGTTTCTTACACAAATTATAATAACATTCCTACAACTATCTATATTCTACAAATATTGTATACAGTTATTACATCAAATAAATATATGAAATGTTAAAGTTGGCTGGTTTTCTTATTTCTTTCTAATCTTTTAATTTTTTATCGTCACCGAAGTGTAACAATGAGTTTTTACCCTGGTTTTGCACAGTAAGTACTTACCCCTTAAATATTTTTATATGTACTTATAGGTATTTAAATAAAAACGTTTTTGTTTTATTTTTAATCACCAACACAACGTGCACTTACAATTAAAACCAAATGTCGCCGCAATAATAGGCGATGACAAGCAAATGTTACATCTACAGTATTATTTTAAAATCTTTAAGAAACTAAGTAAACTAAGCTAATACACTTTAAGTTCATAACACAAGTTAAATCTTACAATGGGTACCAGAGTAAAATTATTTAACTGCATACTGTAATAAATAGGATTGATTTATTGTATCTGGTTACTGTACTCGTATATTTCTAACAATAAAATTTCATTTCAAGAACGATTATATACAAAAATAATCGATAAAATACTTCATTTAAACACTAAAAAATTATATTTATAAGTAAATAATAATATTTTTAGGTTATTCTTATTTATCGAAAAGACGTGAGCGGTCACTTAGATCTCAGGGACTTCAAGAAATTCTAAAAGTAGAACGTTCGTTATATTATATGTCGGCGTGGGTGATAATTTACTTAAATATTGAGAATAAATTCATAATTAGTTAATTAATTACAAAAGATGTTT
>JAEBDU010013384.1:0-104006 GCA_016802625.1 Heliconius numata | reverse complement strand
TTTTAACTACTCTATAAAAGCCTAATATAATTCGGAAAAAAAATAATTCTCAAAAATGAAAAAGTTTTTTTTTCAAACAAAATAAATAATAAAATTATCGTTTTAAAATAAAACGCCATTTGTAAAGTATAACATAGGCACGCACACACTTACCTGTCAAAGCGGCAACGTCGCATACGTATGTGTGCGTGACACGAAATACAGGTATGGATAAAAATCGTGAAATGAAAAAAAAATCCTACATCCAAACCGTTGAGGTACCATGATTATTTTTTTTAATTCTGGGTTTGAAATATTTTACCCTATATGCAGTTTCAGTAAAAGAAGCGCTGCCTCTTCCACCCTGTATAAATACCTCAGATAGTATTCCACCTCCGCAACCGACGTCTAGAATTTTTTTTCCTTTTAGAACTGTAGAAATATTTTCTTGTGAAGACTTGTTAACCAAACCGTCTACAATAAACGGGATTCTGTAATCGTTTTAGAAATATAAAATACTAGCGGCCCACTCGCGGCTTCGCCCGCATCCGACCTATACAGACATGAACACTAAGTGGCTGTATGATAGGACGTCATAGGCGGTTAAGGGGGACTCGAGCTTAGGCATGTCGCCGTAAACAGAGTGTTGAATTATTTTAATTTTACATTTTCTCGAAAAGTCCAAATTATATGCTATAAAAGCTGAAGATTATCTTCATTAAATTTCCTTGATAATGAAATAAGTCTCGATCGTAAGTTTTAAATATAAATGTGAAGTAAAAATCGATGAAACACTTTAAAATTTTCTATTATTTTTTGCCATAAAATGCCTTATAACCTGTAATTATATGTAACCTATAATTTATTATGTATCTATGAGTGTACTTATTTTTTTAAAGTTTTTAATAAGATATTTTTTTTATATTTTAAAAGTTATTGAATTACAAATTTTATGCCTACGTATATAAAATTAAACTCGTACTATATGAGTATAAGTCTGTTGCAGCTAGATTACAAATTTTAAAAAGTATTAAATTATAAAAACCAAAATTTTTATAATTAAAATTATAATTTGTTCTCTTTACACATGTCGTAGTCTATTTTTACTTTTCTCACCTGTTTATACGGCTTAAAGTTGTTGTCGATAATCGGTATTATTTCAAATTTTATAAGAATTGGTGCCAATTTAAAGGTTTTTTCATACAAACTTTCAACACCTTGGGTATGAGAAAAGTAAAAATAGACTACGACACGTGTAAAGACAACAAATTATAATTTTTTTTATAAAAATTACTACATTTAATTTTAATATCCAATTTCATTATTTTTATAATCCTTATATGTAATTGATATTCTACAACTAAAATAAAAAGTAGTTTGTTTGCCTTTCATTGAATCTTTTAGTTTAGTTTCATAGATGAAATATATAAATTTGATGTTTTGATTTGAACAAAATGTTTAACTACGACTTGTAAAGTTCTTTTGAATATTCAAATTACTTTAATAATTACCTTAAGGTGTTTAAAGGATGTAAGGCTTTGAAGGGGCCATTCTCCGCCCACCATCCGTCCATGGCCGCAGAAAACCTTTTCACATCTTCGACATCTACAGTAGAGCTGGCATATTTCTTACATGTTATAGAAAACGACACAATTTGTGCTCTATTTATTCTGTAATAAATAAATGAGATTTTCACGCGGCAAACGCGACTGTTGTGGGTTTGATTCCCACTCAGGGGAGTCATTATCATTATTTTTATTTCTTTGCAACAACAAGAATATGTTTGCTAATTTCAAAAATTTGGCGGAAAGTGGGGGATGGAATGTCTTAACAGGTTGTTAGGTTCCCTCTGCTCGCCCTGCTATATGTGAGATACAGCGTGAAACTGTAAAATATTAATTTATATATATTGAAATTTAGTAAAACAATATATTTTTATATTATATTGCGCCGTTAAAATATAATTGTTTAAATTAAATTATTTTATTTTATCAAAAAAATGTTGTTAGTAACGTAAAATAAATATTTGATGATATTGTTTTTTTTTTTATTGCATAAACGAAAAAAAAACACTTACACATTTTTATAAGCGAAGATTTTGTGCGATTTTTTTAACAATTTACTGGCCATTATTATTTTTATTATTTTACAATACACTTGCACTAATGTAAGATTCCTAAGAAACTGATTCCTAAGCTTGATATCGTATAAATAGGGTCTATATCATATATGGGGTATATATAAATAGGGTATGTATAAATGTATACATTTACTCCTTACGTAGCTTAGGTACGTGACGTGTTCACATATATCAACATATTTGGTTAGATATAAAAAACCTACCTTGTCAAAATAGCTAACAATAGACACATAATAAATATACATATATGCATCTTGATGAAACTTGGAATTTATACTCGTACACAGCTTAGGTGACTTGTATAGACATACAAGAATCAGCACCCTTACCTGCATCAAGCGATCGCAGCCACGAACAACTTCAAGGAGCCCTTTCTGAAGCTCTCCAGAAACCACGGATGACAAGAATAAGACGATGTCATCAGCACATCGAAGGTTTCAGGTTTCAAATCGAACATTTTTTGACCAACAATAATACCCTTATCCTCCCATCCAGCCGCTAGATTCCGGAATACTTCTTCTAGGACACTGGTTAACAATTTCGGAGATAGCGGGTCACCGTGCTTCACACCATTATTTCTATTAAATACCGATATTTACCTATGAGTGTTATCTATAAGCGTATGTGGACATGTAATATCCAATATTACCCATTTAATTATGTAATATAAAGCCACATCACTTTTAGCAGTTTATTTTCATAGGATGACAAAGTTTAAAATACTAATAATCTCTATCTCTATATATAATAAATCAGTAAAAATATTTAAATAGTATTTTTGACTGAAATGGATAGAGGGATACTTAAAAAGAACAATAGAAACAATCTTGTTTGTCTGTCTGCATGTATGGTCACGCTTATCTTCGGAAATACTGAACCGAATTAGTTGAAACTTTCACCATTTGCTTTGTTTTAACTCAACTTAACATCTAAAGTTTGTTTCATCAAAATCGGTTCATTAAAAAAAGTTATCGGCTTTTGAATGAACACAAGCCATGAGTTTGCCTGCAAATATATAGCAATACATATCTATATTTATACTTATAATAAATCTGTATTTGTTTGTGATATATCTGTATTTTGAACTGACTTTCAAGACAAGGAGGAGGTTCTCAATTAAATATTCATTTATTCGATTAATTATTTTGGATTATTCGATTCGATTTGGGTATGTTTTGTAATATGCAATCATTGCAGCTATTTCACAAATAATATTATAAATCCTTACCCAAATCAATAATTTAACATTTAAGCCTATTTCTGAACGAGTACATTAAATTATTCATTGACAATTCTGTTTATCTATACTAATATAATAAAGCGGAAGAGTTTGTTTGTTTGTTTGAACGCTAAGATCTCTGGATCTACTGGTCCGATTTACTTTGTTTTTGTTTTGTATGAAAGCTGCATTCTTCAGAAGTGCTATAGGCTATATAACATTACATTACACATATATATTAATATATTTTAAAGTACTTTCTAATTTGACATGCAATTTATTCTGCCATGTTAATAACAACCGTTGCGTCGCTACGCAACCGTTACCGCGACATTTTGATATTCATCCTTATGAAAATAAATATAATAGTCACTTTTAGCATTTTATCTAGATTGAAATTATAGTTTACTGTATAACATTCTAATAAATAATTAAGGAGATGTCACTGATTCGAAATGACCTAGCCTACGGGCGGCACAGTATGACCGACGCGAAAATATTAAATATTCTTATAGTTCAAGCAAGCGTAGCCGCGTCCGGATCCACTAGTCAAATGAATAATAATGTAGTTCACGCGGGCAAAGCCGCGGGTGGGCCGCTAGTTAATTAATATTAAAGCCGCAATCATTGTCATGGTCGTTTTTTTATATTTACCAGGAAACAATTTTTTTGTCATTTTATTTTAACATCTTTGTCCCCTTTAAATGATATTAAATATTTATAAGTTAATTAGAGGCTTTTTTTTGTAATTTCCTTCAATTATAATATAATCCCTGTAAAAATTCATATTGTATAAAAAAATTGAAACGTGTTTTATTTTTATATAATTTGCGATTTTTTTCCTTACTCTATTGTTTTGTTTCTATTATATTTTTTTATTAGTAGCTTGTGATTTTAATTGCCTTGAGATTGGCATTGAAAAATAGCAGCATTTACTATGCAGATATAATTCTTTTATGGGACAGTGTGTACGCTTTTACAATAGGATCCCAAAAACGTCAGAGAATTTTCTATATCACGATTTTAAAAAATTGTAACAAGACGATGTGAGTTTCAGCTAAAATGACGTAGGTCTGGCGGCCCTGAGATCTTGGACTATTAACTTTAGTTACTTCTTATTTTGAATAAAATTATTTGAATTTGAATATTAATATAATGGGTGAGATGCTGGAAATGCAAGATTATCGACGAAGGAAGGAAGAGTTAGGAAGAGACGTCAGGAAGAGCGTTTTCCGAATCGACAACCAATATTCAAGTTTTTATATAATTTTACTAATTAATTAATATTTATAAATTGATAAATTTTTGTCGTATAGGTCAAGTAAAAAAATAAATATTAACAATTAAATATTTATTCACAATGACACACATACTTGATATACAGAGTGTTTTTGTCAGCACCACTTTAAATAAAACCACAGTTTTAACTACTCTATAAAAGCCTAATACAATTAATAGAATATTTTTTTCCCAAAAATGAAAAATATTTTTTTTTCAAACAAATTAAATGATAAAATTATGGTTGAAAAATAAAACGCCATTTGCTAAGGACGACACGCGCAGATATAAAGCTATTAAAGGGACACCGTCGCACACGCCTCATTCCGAAATCAAGTCGTAGGTTTTGGCGGCAAAGATCAAAGTTATTTAACCTTTAGTAATATTTTTGTAGTTATATGTGTTATTGGTATCTATGCGTTACTGCGTCACACGAAATAGAGGTATGGATAAACATCTTAATAAATGAAACATCTACATGGTGTTCCCGTAAAAGGGGCGCTGACGCTTCCACCCTGTATATACATTTATATCTTACATTAGTACGTGTTGAATATACTGTTCAACATTTTATATTTTCATTCAATGATTTAACATTCAATATAGCTGTGATCTACTTAAGTTTAACGGCTTGCGTGGCGTACATGAATAGTTTGTGGTTAGTCCAGTACCATTTATTCGCTAAGGGACGGTAGTTGAAACCTCGTATTAATTCCACCGCACAGTCACCTGTAAAAATACGTAATAAAATTGTATAAACTTGACTTATTTTTTTATCAATTAAAACGTTTAGTTTATGAACGGACATTCAAATATTACGTAACGAGGATTTTGGAGAAGTTTTAAACATAAGCAAGCATAGTTATTAATTATTTATTAAAATAATCTATTGTTCTGACGTGATGAAATAATGATGAATAAATATATTTTTGGTTATTGAAGATATATAATATAGAAGCTAGATTAACAAAATGTTAGGACTCACGTAACAAGTAATTATAGTGACAAACGTCTACTTACTACGTTGTAGCATATTTTGGAGTTCCTTTTGTGATAAAAATTTCTCATATTGGTGAGTATCTTTTGGTATCACCCGAAAAATATCTTCACATAAGAATATAATACTAAATTGAGCAAATCTTGTTTTACTTGGTGTTGTGAAATATAATTTCCCATTTGGTTTTACAACACGAGCACACGATTGGACAAATAATTCTTGTTCATTAACATGCTCTATTATTTCCGAAGCAACAACAGCATCGTATTTTTCGCTGTTGCTAATAGCGTGCTCCTGCAATTATATAAACATTTTCTAATTTACATAATTTTAATAGAATAATATTAATTACTTTAATTCTATTGTGTGGTTATTTCGACTAAGCGCACGGGTTGTAGATGAAAATTCCACCAAAATATTTCATTAGCTTAAACACAAGTGTATAACCTTACGTTATTTCTGCCTAACCCGTTTTAAGCATTTATGAATGAAATTTTGGAAAAACCTTTCTTTCGAATCCTTATAGCATTGACACAAAATAAATGGCTCAATATAGGAACTAACTCACCTCTATCGTTGTAGAGTAATAAACGGGTATGTTTTCTTGTAAGTCTTTGTTTTTAGAAGAATGATATTTTGCAATACTAATTAGCTCTTCGCTTGCATCGACTCCTGTTACTTCAGCTCCTAGTTTAGCCAAGGCCTAAAAATTGCATTACTTTAATGAATAATAATTTAATGAAGCTTAGTAGCGTTAGTGTATTTTGTTTCTGAACAGCTATCTTGCCATAGATATTATTACAAAAAAAGACATTTATTGTACGTAACAGTTATTATTATTATTCTCTTTAAAGATTCACGGGTTCAAAAGAACCCGGTCCTTTGGAAGGCTTGCGTGGGGACACAGGTCCAACACGTAGAGGCCCCTTAGAGAATATTCAAATATTTTACTGTGACGCATCAGCCGGGATCCATCTCTGGGTAACCACAGGTAATTGCCCAGAGATGGCCGCCGGTTAATGCGTAGGAACTATGGGAAAATGTGGGAATCTAAACTAAGGCTATGGAATGGAATTTGGATGGACTGGCTACTGGGCTATTGAATGAGACTAACGGACGTCCGCCTTTACAATAGTCTCAAATTGAAAGGTTGGCGGACGGTGACTCGCCTTCCACTAGATGGGCCCCCACAAAGCGGCGTAGTGCCTTGGGCGCAACATCGGCGTGGTCGGCTAAGGGTGTAGAGAGGTGTGCACCGGTTTCACCATCACGAGGAACTCGTGAGCGGGTTTCCCCGCTATTACGCAGATTGAGCACTTCCACCCTTTCGAGCATATAGCTCTTGCGCTCCACTCTGCCGGCCAATAAAGGCAAGCCAGAGGCGGGGGATAGATTACAATTCCCCTCCGGAGGTCTCAGGTCCGTGGGGTCGCCACTCCCCAACAGCTCGCCACAAGCTGCCCTGCGGGTTTATTATTATTATTATTATAAAATGACCGCCATAATAAAATGGCGCCGTAAATCTTGACAGGTGGACATCAATGTTAATAAGGGTTCCGTTTGTACCTTTTGAGGTAACTTTTAAAATAGCTGAAGCCGGAATGAAAATTGGAACATGTTTCAAAGCCGGAATGGGACAGCTGATGTTCCTTAGTTTTGCCGGAACGTAACATCACTACTTAACTCTAGGTCTCCTCTACCTACCCTGCTGTGCAGGATACAGCGTAACGCTGAAAAATGAATAATATTTGTTATTTATTTTTATGTTTATTTTGTTATAGTTTATATACATACCTCAGATAGTATTCCACCTCCACAACCGACGTCTAGAATTTTTTTTCCTTTTAGAACTGAAGAAATATTTTCTTGTGAAGACTTGTTAACTAAACCGTCTACAATAAACGGGATTCTGTAATCGTTTCAGAAATATAATATACTAGCGGACGCGGCAGCTTCGCCTGCTTATTTGGACCCGTATGATTTTAAAGTTTAAGCTTTAATATTCTATATTTATCTACCTTAATAGAATAAGGTAGGGTTGAATAAAAAAAACTTAAAAAATAAAGTATGTAGGTATATAACCGGATTTTTATATTATTTTAATTTAAGTACCTTCATAATATATTTATATTTATTATTTTTTATGTAAATTTTATATTATTTTATGTGCAATAAAATATTATTAATATTAGGTATATTAATGAAAGTTATTGAATTACAAGTTATATAAAAATTTATATTTATATAATAAACCTATACGCATTAAGCGTTTGAATTTTTTATAGGCAAGATATAAATTGATATAAAATATAATTAGTGTATTATACCAATATAACCTTGAAAAATTGTTGACATTCAACTTTGTTTTTATCAAACGCTCGTTACCGATTATCGGCAACCGGTAAGAAATGTAATAATAGACAACGCTACATAGAAAACAAACATTGCTACATTTAATTTTAATATAGAATTTACAATTTAAAAGAAAGATAGTTTCTTTGTCTTTCATTGCCTCTTTTAGTTTCATAAATGAAATATAAATTTGTAAGAAATGTAACTAAACTTTTTGGGAATATTCAAATCAATTTAATTATTACCTTAAAGTATTTAAAGCATGTAAAGCTTTGACGGGGCCATCCAACGCCCACCACCCATCCATGACAGAAAACCTTTTCACATCTTCGACATCTACAGTAGAGTTGGCGTATTTCTTACATGTTATAGAAAACGACACAATTTGGGTTTTATTTATTCTGTAAAATAAGGAGATGTAAATACCACACGGAAAACGTTGATCGGTTGCTGTGACGGTTGAGGGTTCCATTTCCACTCTGAGGAATGTTTATTATTTATTGATATTTTTATTTCGAAAATTCGGCGGAAAGTCACCAAAGGAGTGTCTTAATTCACTACTCACACTTAACGCACCAAAGGATACAGAGTGAAACTGTAAAATATTAATTTATAAATATTGAAAAATAATATATTTTTAAGAACTGCGACTGCGTTGAAATATAATGCTTTAAATTAAATGATTTTTTTTATCAACAAATTATTGTTTTTAATGTAAAAAAAAAATTACTTACACATTTTTATAAGCGAAGATATTGTGCGATTTTCTTAATAATTTACTGGCCATTATTATTTTGATTATTTAACAAAACGTCCACTTACACTATTATTAGATTCCTAAGAAACTGATTCATAAGCTTGATTTCGTATAAATAGGGTCTATATCCCCTTCTCTTAATCTTGACGTAGCGTAGGTACGTGACGTGCGCACATACGTATATCAAAATGTTTGGTTAGATATAAAAAAATCTACCTTATCAACAAAGCTATAGCAATAGACAGATGATCAAAAACTTGAGACGTACATTAAAAAGACACATACAATCTGTTTGTCTGTTTTAAAATATAAATTAGAGGTATATAATAATAATTATCATTATATATAAATTATTTATTGACATAATATATACAGGGTGGAAGAGGCAGCGCTCCTTTTACTGAAACTGCATATAGGGTATTTCAAATTAATTGCATTTCAAACCCAGAACTAAAGAAATTAATCAAGGTACCTCAACAGTTTGGACGTAGGATTTTTTTTTTCATTTAACGATTTTTATCCATACCTGTATTTCGTGTCACGCATACATACGCGTGCGTCGTTGCCGCTTTGACAGGTAAGTGTGTGCGTGTGTTTGTTATACTTTACAAATGGCGTTTTAATTTAAAACGATAATTTTATTATTTATTTTGTTTGCAAAAATAACTTTTTAATTTTTGGGAATTATTTTTATTCTGAATTATATTAGGCTTTTATAGAGTAGTTAAATATGTGGTTTCATTTGTGGTGCTGACAATTCCACCCTGTATATGTTATACAATTGGTATGGGTTCGATAGAAACATGATATTAATTATTATTTTTTGCTTATTACAAGAAAGAAAAAAGAAAGAGATATAATAGGTTATATAGCTAAGTTCTTAGAAATTTTTGTGATGTTCAAATGTTTTTTTAATTTTATATGCTCAGGATGAACGTTATTCTTGGCATGGCAGTAGCATATGTATCTTTATTTTTTTTAAAATAATCATTACAAGTATATTTGCTATTCATACAAAATGAATGCCGCAAACAAAGTTTCAAGTTTTCAGCAAATCAATTTTTAAAAGTTATACAGTGTACATGCCGTTAACCTACCATCCTGAAATTAATACGGAAGCCTCGGTAGGCGAGTCCGATTCGCAATTAACCGGTTTTATTAGGTCCAAGGTGTACTCCGCATCCGAGTGTGTATTGATATAACTCGTTCGCCACTGTCAACGGCATATGAAATTTTTGTTTTAAATTTTTGGTTCCCGCGGTAACTCCATAGATGTTTGATTATTTTATCAAAATAATCTTAAATTTTTTTCACGGCGAGGCCGTTGTGGCGTAGAGGCACAGGCGTGCGACTGTGACCGATGATTGTGGATTCGATTCCCACTCAGTCGAATGAAATATTTAATGTTTTCATTTGCACTGGCAAAGGGCAGCGTTGAGTTTCGCCACTCAACACGGAATGCTCTAAAAATCGGCGGAAGTGACGAACATAGCTCAACACTTGATTCTCAGGCTCCGTTTGTCAATTATGCGGATATATTCCGCACATTGCAGGAACGAAAGAAAGCGAAATTGACAAAAGAAACGTGAATACACTTCACTACAATTCTTCTTATCAGAAATTTAGATATAACATTATTTATGTTCTTATCACAGATTATTGATAAATTGTGCAAATGTCAACACGTTTTTATCAAGATATGGTGTAACTATGTAATAATAAAAAAGTAAAAAAAAAATTTAAGTTAAACGGTTTTATATTGCAGATAAATGTACTAAAAGCTAAAAAATAATTTCATGGAAATTACGATTACTAAAATAAAATCGTGGGGACACTTGCTACTTACCACTAGGTGGGTGAAGTCATGCCATGTCTTTCGATTGTAGATATGGGACGTACCCCACGATTTTATTTTAGTAATCGTAATTTCCATGAAATTATTTTTTAGCTTTTAGTACATTTATCTGCAATATAAAACCGTTTAACTTAAAATTTTTTTTTACTTTTTTATTTTTAAGTTTTTAGTTTTTATTTCTCATGCTATTCAATTCGTTGAGTGCCTCATTATTGCAAGGTTAATGGAGAATGTTACGATCGACCCCCCAGAGGTCCAATAGAGGGGCAAGGCTATGTACAACAAGATGTGCCTGAATCTTGAGGGGAAAACGCTACCGACATATCATTTTTATCCACCCTAATGCCATACAGTTCTCGGCGTGCTTTTACCTTTTACCTTAACTTGGGTGGTGTACCCCTAGCGACGTCTCATTTTTAGCCACCCTATAGCCACACAGTCCTCGACAGGATACCAGATCTTGACTTAGGTGGGAGATTCATATTGTAATTGTGTATAGTATACTGTATTATACTTACCAAGCCCTTTATTTTGATACCCATATTGATGGGATTGAAAACTACATTATCCGCCATTTTTTAGCAGTGGCCATCTTTGATTTTGATTTTGTATAGTGCACTGAATTCTACTTGACAAGCCCTTTCATTTGATACCCATATTGATGGGATCGAAAAAACTAACTTGTCCGCCATCTTGTAGCGGCGGCCATCTTGGATTTTGATTTTGTATAGTCCACTGAATTCTGCTTGACAAGCCCTTTCATTTGTTACCCGTATTGATAGGATTGAAAAAAACTAACTTGTCCGCCATCTTGTAGTGGCGGCCATCTTGGATTTTGATTTTGTATAGTCCACTGAATTCTACTTGACAAGCCCTTTCATTTGATATCCATATTGATGGGATTGAAAAAAACTAAGTTGTCCGCCATCTTGTAGCGGCGGCCATCTTGGATTCACAATAATATTGAATATGGATAATTGTATTGTCACCAGAATCAAAGGCGTATACCAAATTTCAGATCAATCGGTTAACGGGAAGAGGGTTAAATTTCAATTACTAAATTTGACCCAAACAAACAAACGGGGTGAGCTAAATAAAACCGTTTAAAAACTAATAAATTTTTCCCATTTGTAAAAAAATATACATTTCTGCTTATTTATAGCATAGCTGAGGTGACAATGCAAGGATATGATGTCATCAAGCTGGTCTGAAAACGTAGCTAGGAACTGAAAAGTAGAACTCTTCGGAGGTTATTTGATTTAGTTATTTGGTTATAGATTTTTCTTCATTGTTTATTTCACGGGGTACGGGTTACGGGTCATCTATTCCTGTGCGATGACATAGAACGAAAATAATTATCTTTCCTCGTTACTTATGTATTGATATGTATTTCTTATTTTCATTTTTAAATTCAAAAGCTTGAAATGGAGCTCATATGCGTTGAATCGACCAACGCTTATGTAAAAGGTAATTTAATATTTCACACGATACTACCTACTCGCTGTTTAATTATGTATAATAATAATGATAATCTATAATAATAATAAAATAAATAATAAATATTTAATATAATATGATTACACTATTCTTTTTAATTTTAAATATAATTGTATAATATCGATTAATGAACGTGCTTAAATATAAATTGTAAAAAGAGTAATTCAATTTACAAAATAGCATAAAATCGATCGTATGCCGTTCGAAAACTTGTTAACCTGGAAATATAAACATAACATAGTTATCAACGCTTGTTTTATTTCCGCTCCACTGAAGGACACTCGCAATCTACATTCGTCACACTCAACTTCTAGATAGAATAACTAAATAAGCGATGTAATAATGGCATTTGGTTATCTAAGTCAAAGAAAACAAAACAAACATAAAATATAACTATTATTTGTATTTATTTACTAATATGCTATATAACTGCTTCATTTACAGTAGAACTATAATATAACACAAATAATAATTTATTCATCGCAGACACGTGTAAAGCGTTTATTTTATAAACATGTTTATTAAATACATAAATGCAAGAGTGGCTCACTGTCTGACGGTAATTTTTTTTTATTGTTGATTTTACTTTTTAAGTATTACTTTGCATTTCTTGATAGTTGATAGCAATACCATGAGTGAGAATAAAAAATATTAAAATAAAAAAAAAATAGTACTAGTACTATAGTAAAAAAATGTATCTTTGATTACATAAAAATACACAAAAACAAAAATATAAAATGGCAAAACCTAATAGTGTTACTGTTAACATCGGCAGCATAATATAATTAATGGCAATTCGGATAAATTTAAGTAGTATTTAAATATTTCAAAGACTATCACGTGAAAACTCTTCTAGTAAGTACTATTTAAGGAAAAACTAGAAACTAAAAAAGGAACCAAAACAGGACACCAAAGTAACATAATAACTTATTTTCCTCACATAACATAGAACCGAAGACATGAGTTTATGTTAGTATGCTCATATTGTTTTATAAATAAATACTATCAACTGCATACAAGGTTAAATGTTAATGTTAATTCGATCGGTATTTGTGTATAAACTATAGTTCACAATCGTTATCTTAAACCCGGCAGCGTGTCAAGCCAAGCTTACGTGAACTTGAAGCCACTTTTGCTTTTTAACTAATTAAATACGATTTAGAAAAAAATATCCAAATTTGTGCTGAAGATCGAGCTCAGTGGCGTGCCATTGGAGAGGCCTATGTCCAGCAGTAGACGAGGACAGACTGATGATGATGATGATGATGATGATCCAAATTTAAGAAATTAGCAATTCTTGTTATATAAATTATATATTGAGCTTCTATTTTATTAAAATTCTGGTTTACATTAAATATAATTCGAATTCCACCATGTGGAAATTCAACAGTAACCACAATGTTGAGTTGTGAGCTGTTTTTTGCTTCAGTGAGCGACTTGGCTCTTTGAGCATAGCATACGTACACAAGAAGAAGTCATAAATAATGTAGTTATTTTTATTGTTATTTTATTCAGTTTTGTTACTAACTCTTTAAACGCGAATACTTTTAATATCTACCCATTGTGATGGGGATTTTAAGATTTGATGATGAAACAAGAACAAGCCATAAGTCCATTTATTTATATGAGTTGGGTAGTTTATATTCTCGTATAGAACTTTAAAAATAATTCAAGATTAATTATAAACTTATTTGTAGAATTACCCGAGTTCTGTAGGTATTTTTTATATAACGTACTAGCCTGTTATTAAGTAATTAAACTTTCAATAGTGTTATATGGCTATGGATGACTAAAACGAAATAGCCAAATAAAATTCAGATTTATGATGAATGGGGATCGAAACCATAACCGTCGTTACAGTTACACCCTTGTGCCGCTCCGCCGCGACGGCCTTAAATTAATCAAAGAATAATAAAACAAATGATAAAAAAATTATAAACTTAGATATTAAAAGGTAAATATTAACTTTCCATGAGAAATAAATATTACAATTTACTTTCTTGCGTACTAACGTAAGTACACTTGTTAGACTTATTAGTAGCTCAAGTGACCCACTGACCGTCCCTTGAAGATCTATTTAATACTTTATTAATAACGATTTATTACCACTTAGAATTTTATTACGTTACAGCATCTTTCTGTGTTCTTGTTGTTTCATAGGGGAATTCTTTAATATATATCGAGTCTATAGGAAGGAATGAATGTCTATGTAGAATTTTTACTCACTGAAACCTCTGCCCTTGCCGATTCCAACGCAATGGAAAGACCCAGGAATATTGGTAGGTCTGCGCCCTTAGCCCTCCTCAGGTGACATGCTACACTCTGGAGCCCAAATATAGAATAATTGACCCTTCTTTTGACATACTCGTTTGTTGAACTCTAGACTATTTTATAGAATACGCAGACTCCTCAGTAGATTCTACACTCTATGGCTAAAGTTTAATTTTTACGTAGTATGAAAGGTATAAAAGAAAATCTTTTCATAGGGACGAATGCTTTTCAAGCTTCGGAGGCTATCGTTGGTGACGGAGAAGCTTTCGGTAAATATTAGTTTGCATTTTGACAAGTTGACAACAATTAATTGTGACTTTAAGAAATCGTTAATTGGGTTTATAACTTCTCTATTATTTTAATCGTAATGGACATGTGTTGAGCAACCAATATTTATTTCAAAACTCAATAAAATACGTATATTTTTTGGACTAAAATAATTTTTAATTTACTTTAAATGGGTGAAAATTAAAAATGTGAAACTATTTTTAACTATTTTATTATTAGGAAAATATTACAAAATTATGCTTTTTTTTATTAATTATTACTATGAAACTAGAGTATATAAAGATTTGAAATATGTATAATATAAATATCCATACCATGCACTATAGCAATAGCTTCTAATGTTTACAATTTTGCATGCATGGTTAAAAAGCAATCAGCAAGAGTAGAGTGCTCAGTAGCGGTCAGGAGGAAAATTTATGAGAGCACTTCAAAAATGTGTATGTAGATTTAGAATATTGCACTGTGAAATATAAGATTTAGCTGAAATTCATAAATGATTACTGAAACTCGACAGCCATCGGAACGCAGCGGCGAGACCGTGACTAACGCGACGGTTGTAGGTTCGATCCCCACTCGAGAAAATGAAATATTTATTTATATTTTTATTTCTTTGCTCTGGTGTCGAGGCAAAGAGCGGCGTTGAGTGCCGCCACTCATCACGCAAGGCCTCGATCGTCTGAAATCGTCTGAAAGTGAGAAACGAAGTGTTTTAACACTAGCTGCCTACAATATTACTTAAATATGTCCAAATAACGCCACATTGACACTCAAAAACTCACTCGGTAATGAAATTCAAAAATTGAAAAAACATAGAGTCTAAATATTACTTAATTAATTACAAAACTATTATCATAATCTTTCATATAATCATACACCTGAAAAATTCTATGTAATAGTCGAAAAAGTTCAGTTTCAGCGTGAACATTTCCATCGTTTTACAATTTAACAAAAAGCTAACATAAAAGTGCAAGATAAATTTGTTGAATTTCTAAAATTCATAGCAAGCCTCACCGCGCAATTTTCCCCCCACTTCAAATATTAACACTTTCTGATTAACTTGCCACAAGTCGTTCTTTCTGAAGAGTAATTACGGACTGAAAAAAGATCATGCAATATGGATTCTCTTTTGAAATGGCAGCACGGGAAAAAATTATAGAAGAATAAAGTGTTCAGCTTTCCCATAGCTAATATTGTTTTAGGTTTTTATTAATTAGCTGTTTTAAAATTTCGTAAGATAGAATTATAATCATGAAAATTTACCTATATTATTTTAAATGAATCTATTTAACCTGATATATTGCGTATTTCAAGTTTCATTCGAAGAAATGAAAATATTAAAAATAATTCATTTCCCCGAGCGGTGATCGAATATATAACCGTCGCGTTACAGTGAAAACCTTGTGTACCTGCACCAGGATGGCCTCTAAGTAGTATTTCGTGTACAAAATATTATAGCTTGAAAACTTACATTGCTTGCAATAAAGTACAGTGTTTGCTATTACCTAAATACATAATGTAAATTAGAAAGTATTTGTAGAAGTGCAAAAACTTGACTTGAATAGAGTGTTGTGTGAGAAAAAATGAAGAGAAAATTTTCTTGGCTTAGTATTATGTATATAAAGTATAGTATATAATATATTAAGTACTTTTTTATGCATATAACAAATACAATATATATGTAGATATATTATATTCTCAACACTTCCAATTTCCAGTTATGTGACATCAAAACGCGGTGATACGCACAACTCAAGTTTGAAACTTTTCAACTCTTCGTTAGTCGGCATTTCACTTTTACAAGGGACCACTTTGAACTTCGCTGCAATCAGACGCCCAATTTTTAGCAGCGCCTGCCAACAAATAATGATTTTATTACGTTACTGGGAAGTTAGCGCGAAGTATTTTTGAATTCCAATATGATTAATACAGTCTTTTTAAGAATAATGTTTTGAAAAATTATGTTAGGGCACTATTATAAATACTGGTAAAACACTCACAGTTCTGGCTGGTATCGGTAACGCTGGCTGAACATATACTTGTGGGCATTTCAACAGACGACTTATAGAGGCACGAGTTTTAAATATATTGAACTTCATTTTGGTAAACGGCATATCTATAGACGATATAACACTTAATATTCAAATATTATCATTATTATATTAACTTAAACCAAAGGTAGGTAGGTAGGACATACTAGGATAGATGCGATCTAGAAATACTTCTGAACACGGAAAATAGCAAAGCACTTCAGAATGAAATATTCCTGTTACATTAAATATTTCTAAAATTATGCCATCTTTTGGCCCTTCTATATAGAAGAAGAAAATATCTTTCGTATCTAGAAGAAAACCAGTTAAGACATCGCATTTATTTTCTCTTGATATGTTTTCGTTTACATTAGTTATTTCTGATAAAATAGCATTTGATATTTGAGAATCAAAAGTTTGACAATACAATCTTGAATATCCTTTATCTAATGGGTTCGGTTTACATCCAACTAAACCTATAGATACTTCTAAGGAGGATTGAGCTTGCAAAATTGCAGACGGTTTAATAACGATACTTGGTTTAAGTTTTAGCTTGATGGCATTCACGTCATTGGTACAATAACTCTCCCTATCGTATACTACAGACACTTTGGGCGGAAACAATGGAAATTCTCCTCTTATAAGCCTATTGTTCATTTTCGATAATGAACTTAAATCTATTTTTGTTGTGGCTATAAGAATATCTTCGTAATCATAGATTGTATTGGCAATCGTCGAGCTATATGGATTTTTTTCTTTACCAATATTTATAAGGTTTTTGAATATAATTCCACGGAGCTGAAATAAATTAAATATTTTATAGATGTGAATAAAATAACTATATGACAAGTTAGGTACTAGACTAGGTCAAAGAATAAATTACGATTGATGAAAGAACAACGGCTTAGATAAGCTTATATATTTATATAGTAATATAAAAAATACTGTTAGAAATTTAGTTAAATTTTCTCAATATAAATATCTATTAATATTTTGTGTACTAATTTTAATATTTTACCTGAATTTCAAAGGGGTTATCCAGAAATGTAGCAGTAATTTCAGCGACTTTGGAGGACTGTAACGGAATTGTATATGAGTCATTGAAGTTTATTGTTTTTATTATATTTATATTATGTTTTTGTGAATTATGGGTTTCGTCATCTATTGTCCATTGTGTATAAATTTGTGATAGTCTGTTGATATAAATAAAAACGTGTTTAAATAAGTCTATAGGAAATACAATAGGTTATACACTATGTATTGATTTTTAGCTTACCATATTACCAGTAGAAAAAATAATTTTACCTTGCACACTTAAGTTCGTCTATGGGTAAATTACTTATTTTCTCAATGTGTACAAATATTATGGGAAAATCATCGGACGCTGGTAGGTTATTACTGCTTATTAACGCTACGATATTGCCTTGATCTGGCGGACGTTCACCACTTAAGTTAAAAACAGTGATTCGGCCAGTACCTGAAAAAAGTGATGATTGGGGAACAGAGTGATCTATCCGGAGTAGTTTTTTAGTTCTTATATATTTTTTTGTCTAAAATGAGTGATTTGTGACTATTTTTAAAGCTTCACATTATATCGCGGAACCTAATGATAAGACGAAGACGGCTACTTTATTTTAATTTAAAAACTCTTATGGATTTTTACAATTTAACTTAATATTAAATAGGTACTTGTTAAACCTTACCAGCTAAAATAGCATCTCCCGATAAACTTATAGTAAATTTTTCTTTTTGCATTTGTACAGGTTTCTTCTTTTCTTTTTCTTTAACTTTAGAATCTTTTCTTGTTTTTTTCGATTTGATAAATTCTTCTGAGTCGGATGTCGAATTTTCAGGAGTAGATTCATTTATTGTCAAAATCGTCTCTTGTACGTTGAATATAGCAGCATCTTGATGCCTTTTATCTAAAATATAAATATAAAATGAAATAGGCATTTGTTTAAATACAATATACATATACAATATTTCGTCTTAAAATAATAATACTAAATAATAAAGTAAAATGAAGTTTAATTAATAAGAAAAACAAGTAGTAGTCTAGTATTATTCTAAATTGTAGATTTAAAAGGTATAATTAACATTGTTAAAATTGTTTTCATCATTCTATTTAATAAAAGTATATTAAGCAAATAATCTTGAAGCCAGTCATGGCACAGAGGCACAAAAAGTGACTGTAAACGCAACTGGTGGGTTCGATCCACACTGGAGGAAATGAAATATATAAATTTATATTTCCATTTTTTCGCTCTGGTGAGGAGGCAAAGCGCGGCGTTCAGATCCGCCATTCAGCACGCGATGACTCCAGAATTCGGCGTGGGCAATGGATTGTCTTAAAAGTAGGTTCTCTTTTTCTTGCAGTGTGCGGGATATAGCGTGAAGCTGATTTAATTTAATTTATTTAATTTTTAATAACCTGTGACATTTAAAGGAGTATCGAATAGTCCATCTAAATATGAAGCGGGAATATAAGTCTCAACTAGATTCCATAATAAATTCTGAATAAATAATTCAAAGATCTCCTCCTTCTCTAAAACTTGTCCAAAATATCGTTGTTCGCCGAATTTCAGTGGGGGCAGATAAGCCTCTATATTTTTATCGTTTTTTGCACTGTAATATCAAACTTGAAGTCTATATTCTATTTATTTTATATTCATATTCTTACTCTGTTTAATAATGATTAAAGTAATATTTTTAATTACTTTATTTGGAAAAAACATTTTTTAATCAAAATAAAAGATAAAACTACTATATTATAATTGTTACCAATTTTGTCATTTTAAAAGGACGACAACAAGGTGAACTACGAACCCAACAATCAATCTAAGCAAATGTTAACAAAATTGTCAATATAACCAGCTATTACAACAACTTTTATTTGTAATTTTTGCTTATTAAATTAAAGATATACAAATATATCTTTAATTTAAAAAATATTAAAAATATAAATACTTATTACTCAAACTGCCACCTCCCATGGCACATGTTACTATTGCTATATGATTTTTCAAGTCAGTAACCCTGACGACGAAGGCATGTCGAATTGAGAAAGTAAACCAACGTCGTTCCAAAAATAGCCACGTTCGTACATAGCCATATTGATATCCACACCAAATCTATTATAATGTAAAAAATGTAAAGTTTAGTTCAGTTCAGTTCTTTATTTATGGCGCTTCGAGCGTGCCATTTGAGCACTAATCACTTTGCCAATGTCACGTTGTATGGAGAACACACAAAAAATGTAAAGTTCACCAGTAGCTTATAAAACCCTGATAGTGTTATTTACAAGATAAGCTACAATTTTTGGTTTCACGGGACTCTGATAGCAATAGTAGATAAAAACGTTATCTGTAAGTTTCAAGGGGCGAGAACAAAGATAATTTTAATTTTAATTTTAGGGCATGTTTTGCGTAGATTGCATTCAAAAGGGTCACATTAATTGTTGTGAAAATATTAAATTATTCATTTTCTTGAATGGGAATCGAACTCACAACTGTTGCGTTTCTAAATGGTAATAATTTACGTAATAATAATGAAATGAAAAACTTTCAAGCGTTGGTGCTGTACCCAACAAATTAATAAGTGTCTGATAATCTTGTACTAGATTGGTTATCAGGAAAGTTTGACGGTAAATCTGAAAAAAAATATCGGCAACCTTTCCCAGATAGATTACATTAAATATGAGTTAATTACCTGAAACTTTATTTGTAATCTGTGAAATTGGCCCTTGTACTTACAGGTGTCACCCGCACTAATATTTCAAGTATGTGATTCATATCATTTTTTGGTTTATTTACGTACAATATATTATATATATTATGTATGGTCTACATACAATATAAATTGATGGCGGAAATTTCATATAATTCTAAATAGCAGTTTTAAAAATTTATGTAGGATACCAAATTATACACCAAAATTACGTTAACCCAAAGATCACATAATAAACTCTGGGTTTCAGCTTTTTAATTTAATCCTAACCTTGACAACATGGGGCCATATAAGTATGTCTAAATCAAACGTTTTTCCAGGATATAGTTGGTATTGTAACTTCATAGCTTGATGATGGGGTCCGAGATCCAACCACCCTTCGTTGCAGTCGTGCCAAACATCCATGTTTAGAATTTCAATAGCAAATGTAAGTGTAAAAGTACTTTTAGAATATTTAGTTTCATCAATCACAGTTTTATTTGGTGCTCCTTTGTTCATTTTTATCGAAAATAATAGTTTATGAAATTCAACAAATTATACGTGTCGTTACGTGTGCTTGTCATAATCAAATAGACATTTTCTATTTTTTTATTAGAGGACAGTGTATAAAATTATATAGATAGATGCGTAATCTTTTTCCTATTAACTTATTTATTCACCAATATTTTTGGTATATTATACTCACTTGTTTATTACGCAATTTTTTCTATGGTTCTATTATTGGTAAGTTTATTTTTCAAGCTTCATACAATTTTTATATGTATTTTATGTAAGCTACAAAAGGATATTTTTTACCTATAAAATGGATTATTTAAAATTCAAAAATTTTTACAACATATTTTTTACAAATTACTAACATAAAAACAGGATAAAAACTCATAAATTGTTTCTGCCCGTCCATGTGACCCACTAACCATCAGTCAAGATAGAATTTCGCAGGCACGAGACTAAATAAACGTGGTGGCGTCACGTAAGGCAATATGTACGCTAAAACATTTTTTCTTCGTAATGTTAAATAGTCGAAATATTTTAGAGAAAACAATTTTAGGTTTGGATGAGGTAAAAAGAATACGAGTATATTTTTCAAATAAATATGTATATATTATATTTATTATTTAAATAATTATAATACTTGTCCAATCATCTTCGTTCTATTCCCACTCGGGGAAATAACATATTTAATATTTTCATTTCTTCGCTCTGGTAACGAGGCAAAGCGTGGCGCTGGGTTCCGCCACTCATTACTTTACAATCGGCAGAAAGTGGTGAATGGAATTAGGTAACGGAGTGTCTTCGCACTAGGTCCCTAGGTTCCCTCCGCCTACCCTGCGACGTATTACAAATAAGTAAGAAAAGAAAATTGAGTCAATAAAGAAATGCAACAAGTCTCAAGAAACACTAATAGTTCTTCAACTGTTTAACAATTGTACAGCTCCTTGTAATATTCCGTTCAAGTTTTAGTTTTGTTGGTACCTTTTGTAAAGTTGCAATTGTTCTGTTGATTGCCGCCGTTATAAGGCTTAAACTTTCAGCTTTTTTACAACAGATTCATTGAACTGTTGACTATGTTTTTATAATTGTATGTTTGACTGGCTTAAGACTAAAGAAAGGGAAATTTTGAATGACTATAAAGTAATATTTGAATCTACGTCACAACCAGACATATACATTTATTTTCCATATATATATATGCAGATTCCTACCGTACGAACGAAACGCTTTGAGGCTATATTCTTCATCCGCACTGCGAGAGATTGGAACTCACTGTCGGCATCTGTACTTTCTAAGACATACAATATGAGGGTCTTCAAAACCAGAGTGAATAGGTATCTGCTAGGCAAGCGTGCACCACCGTAGATCGCATCAACGCTGACCAGACTTGTCAAACAAACGCAAGCCTAGTCTATATATATAGTTTTAAATTGTTTTTTTTTTATGTACAAAATTTAAGAACTTATTTATTAGAAACTGGAAAACGAAGTAGCCTGTCACTGGAATATCTATGCTTACCATGCTGAGTGAAGCTGCAAAAAATATTTTTTGTTTATTGAAAAATTTAATCTGTTATGGTACCTACTATACCACTTGATAACTGATATTGAAAGAATTTTCTATCGTTATTAACAAATGTACATCATTTTCATAGGTACATATTTTTGTTTATTAACATCACGATGCATCCCGTCATACCTAACCTAGGAACCTAGTGTTAAGACCCTCCGTACCCGTTAAGACACTTCCGTTTTCAACGATCCGCCGAATTTTGGAGGCATTTCGCGAGGAGTGGCGGTTTGCCTCGTTAAATACTTTTTGCCTAAGTTTATAATCAAACCCATGATCTATCGCATTTAAAGTCGCATGCTTGTGCTCCTGCGCCACTACTGGCCTCTACACATTACTTACATATATATAATGTTTATATTGAACTAATAACTGTAGGATCAATCAAATTTTACACGTAACTTCCATTAGTAGGTGCCGCGCGGTAAGTACTTGATTTGGTGATTGATTACAAACATTCGTTAGCTCTAAATGAGCAGCCTTATTACACGTTGGCCTGTACAGGTTGTATACATGTCTATAGGTACGATAACTAGGTATAAAAAATATATTAAAAAAACATGAAAGTAATTATTATTAATTATATTTACTTTGAGTTATCAATTGTCAAGGTGTATTTCAGCAAATTTCATTGCTCGTAGATATTTCAAAGTTACAATGTATAACATAAACTACATGGTACCACCCAGGAACTATTTCAGTAGTCGGAACTTTAGTGCAGCAATCAATGTTTGTTAGACTGCTTAGTTTAATTTGTATATGATACTGGCATAGAATACAAATTGAATACCAGTATATTCAATGATAATAATATATATTCAATGATACATCTAGTCTATGTAGTTTTCAGTTATAGTAGGTATCTTGCTATGTTTCGAATAATTTCCATATATTACAACACATATAATTTATATATATAAACTAGCGGCCCGCCCGCGGCTTCGCCTGCGTGAACTATGTTATTACTAATTTCTGTCTGTCTCCATGAGTACCTACGTCCTAAAAAGTACCCCTGTGCAAAATTTGAGACTCCTAAGCACTTGTAACCACGACGTTTCATACAAACTATCAACCCCGAAAACAACCCCTTAGGAATCGAATATTGCAAATTCTCGTCTTAGCGAGCACCTACGTCCTATAAATAACCTCCGTGCAAAATTTGAAACTCCCAGCTCTGGTAGTTTTTGAGATTTTGTGATGAGTGAGTGACCTTTCGATATTATATATATAAATAAAATTAAAGGATCTGTTTATGATTTCAAAATAACCGTGTTTTTCGAAGTGCATATGCACTAGCAAATGCTTATTTAAAACGATTTTTGTTTCCTATTTATTGCCAGATTTATGAGCCGATAGTTTTACATTATAAAAAAGGCCTACTATTGAGATAAAAACAAGAGAGCATACTCAACAGTCGGGTTTTATTTGCCAATTTTCTTCAAAGATTAGATTTTTTCAAAATCACAAATTTTCAAACAACTGAAAATCGGCTAACATGCATGAGGGTAAAATGGGTAGGTACTGAGGTCATCATAGACAACCGTATATGTAGTGATATCTTCTTTTTATCATCTTTACGCAAATATATGACACACGTACGATACTTTAAAGATAAAAATATCTCTATATATGTAGGTATATATTTAAGGGCACAACGCACAAAGTCTAAAGTGTTAAAAGTAACTTTACCTCGAAGTATCATTCGAAGTTATTTATATCTTTCTAAAATAATACAGACAACGAGCATGTTTCGTATGGGTATGTTTTTGGGAGAGTTAATGTTATAGGTTTGCGAAATGAGTCGCCTGTGGTATCGCAAACTTCGCTAATGTTTATGTTACTTACAAACATAGAATTTTATGACAAAAATTGTACAGATTTATTTTAAAGACCGACAGTACACTGTCGGTGTACGTGTTAAGAAAAATATTATGTGAAATGAAAAAATCTGGTTAAGAAAATAATAATTTAAAATTAAAGTTTATTTCATGACAGTTTAATTAGATTATGTAAGATGAGAAAGTCAAGAGTGCGCTTGGATTTCTAAATCAAGACATCTTCGTCTCTTGGGTGAGTCAGGCACAAAATATTTATAGCAGATACAGCAAATCTCTATAAAATAATAATTGACTTACGAGACGACGTTTATTGGATGGTTAATATAATTCTCAAATTCTTTTAGGTATTATGTCAAATTAATATAAATAATAGTTAAATACTTTGGAGAAAAAGTTTAAACTTTAGTGAAAATAATTTAAAATATTTATCGATTAATTAATATTAAATATTACTCAAAATATTTTACTATTTATGTAAGCGAAAGTAAGTAGAGTATTAGAAGGTAATCAAGTCCATAACTGAGTGCCGCTACAAAGCCAGTGAATAATATTTCGTTAAGTCTGAGCACTAATACTGACTATGAATAAAACAACAGCTTCAGTACTGTAGCTGTGAGCTTATTACGGAGAGTCAAAGTTTATATAATAAGGGTCTAAGTTCATAAACGGCATCAAACAATTACGTAACTCGTTTATTTGTATTTAACACTTTGTTCACGCTGCATTCCGCATACAGCAGGATAGGCAGAAGGAACCTAGTGTTGAAACACTCCGTTCTCCACTTTGCGCTGAATTTTTCGAGGCATTGCGGGTTGAATGGCGAAAAAATAAAAATATTAATAAATAATAATTCATTCCCATTCCCACGAGTGGGGATCGAACACACAACCGTCGCGTTACAGTCACAGCCCTTTTGCCACGACGCGACGGCTTCACGTACATATATAATAGGTCAAAATGTTTGAATTGGTATAAATGTGGATTGATTGCTTTCATTGAATTCTCAACATAGAAACAGAAAAAATGGCCGTAACTGAAACGAAAAGGAAATAAAAAGTATAGTTTTCCCAAGCTTGTTGGTCACACAGTTCGTTGCCTCATTTTACAGTGTTCAGAATAGAAAACGTTATTGAACATACCTACCTTATACGTATGTATGAAAGCGAACTTGTATTTTGCATACATAATGTTCGATTGTGGCTATTTCACTATTTTCCGTTTTTGATGAGTTATATTAAAAATATGTTTTTTGGGACATCTTATATGATTTTTTTTACAAATATTTAATACACTTCGGCTTTATTTTAACATTGTTTGCATACATACAATTCTTTATCATAAATCATCCTTTCTATTATTGAAAATCGAATTTTAGAATGTAAATATAGAAAGATAGAATTGTAATTATCACTACTAATTTCATTAAAGGTTACTGCAGCGAAAATATACAAAAGAAAAAAACGTTCCGTTGAGCTTTTAAGCTGAAGAATAATTGATATTATAAAATCCTATTATTTCTGTTTTGTTTATATTATTTTACACGTAGATTGTTGCACGGTAGTGATGTTTGTTTCAATTTCCACAGAATACACGATTATTTACATTTCGGCTTCGTTGTTGCGAATCTTGGCTTGGCGATGAACTCTTGATTCTACTAACGCATTGATATAGACTTGAACGTGTTCCAGGAGATTATTATGGCTATAATACTCTACATTTTGTAGTTTTTAGCCTTTTCTTTATTTATAATTTCTTTAAAAATTATATTATGGTAAACATATATTTATATTTATAGGTAATATGATAGGCAGACAATAGGAAAACAGAGTGATCCAATAAGGATTTCGTTTTAATCTTTTGAGGTAACCCCAAAAAGTAAATATATTTAAATTTTAATTTAATTTATTATAAAATATCATTTGTATACATATATACCTATATATCTGTGAAATATATTGCTGTTTTAGCTTATTGTAAGCTCTACCGGTCAGTGAACCATCAATGACTACGAGCACTGGTTACATTACTACACTCATAATATTCTTAAAATAAATTATTTCTTATAAGAGTTCAAAGTACAAAAGCCAAGAATGTAAACGGACTACAAAGGATAACAATATAATCAGCGACTCGAGTACCTACAACTTGTCTCAGGTGTAGAATCGTAAATAACAAAGCAAAAGGCCGAAAGGGAATAACAAGTGCTATCTATCATCCGTTTAATAATTCTGCTACAAATAAAAAATGGACCATTTTCCTTTTGGTAAATAGTGATTTCACCAATTTACGATGCTTCAAATAAAATATTTTGTGTGATAAATTGAAAATAAGAATTAATAAAATTATTAATGCCCTTGTTCCCATAAGCATGCGACTGTAAACGCGAGAGGTAGTGGGTTCGATTCACACTCGAGGAAGCCACTGCCTTCCTTGCGTCTTTTCCTTTAAGGCTGATTGCAGTTACAGTTAAATTTGACATCTACGACTACATCAAATACTTAAAATATTTTTTTAAAAACTACATACACGTATGTAATAAAAATAGGATAGTTAATAAACATTTTTTTATATTTAAACTTTCGAACAATATATAAAATTTTATGTTAATACTTCCGTTTGATAATTTAGCAAAAACTGTAGATCAGCCATTTCATTTCAAACGCGTTGAATGTCGATGTCAAAAGCAGCTCTGTTAAAAGCTTCATTACGAGTAGATGTCGGAGCGCTAAAATGGAACAAAGGAAATTGTAACGATACAAAACGAGAATTTTTTCGTTTTCCTTTCTTTTCTACGACATTTCTCTAATTTGTTTGTGTTGATGCAAATAAGCCAACTGTTTGGATAATTGGGGGACGTATTACACAAAAGGGAAGGTAATTAGTGAAACAAATCCCCTTTCATCTATAATTGAGATAACTTAATAACATTGGCTGAAGTAAATGAAGCAGACGCTTTCATTAAATAATTGAATTAGTCTGTGCTTCTTGAATAAGAGGCTGAATTTGAAATTATTCTGGGCGGAATAATAAAGAGAAATAAGTGTTGTCTAGATGTAATCTTTAATTCTGTTATGGTTGAGGCCGTCACAGGGGCACAAGCGTGTAACTGTAAACGTGACAGTTGTGGGTTCCATTCCCGCATGGGGGAATTTAGGTTTATTTATATTTTTATTTTTTCTCTCTGGTACCATGACATAGTTCTACTATTCCATACGCAATGCCTCAAAAATTCGGCGGAAAGTGGAGAATGGACTTTCATCACTTCTTATAACTAGGTTCTCTCTGTTAACCTTGCCATATACAGTGTAAATCTTGTTTTTAATCTATTTAAAAGTTTTAAAGGAATGTGAGGGATATTTTCTTAGAGATTACTCCTAAAAGGAAAATAAATAAAATGTTCAGCTTTTCTCGTCATGGTCGGATTTTTTGATTAGTGTTGATTACTGTAGGTTGGCGGAATACTTCCTTAATTTTTTAATTTACAGAACTGCCAACTGGTTCACTCCACTCTCTGTATATTATATGTATCATAATTAAAAGATGCAGAGCATTAATAAGCTTTCAGTTTAGTATATCTTCTATATAGATATATTAAAATTCTCTAGCACTATTTTAGAGGAACCACAAGTGATTTTAGACAGAAAGTGGTTGTAAATTGTAGGGAACCGGTCAAAGCCAAGCAACTAGGAAATTGGATTATTCACCCTTTAGACGGGCATTCTGTCACCTATTTTATGTACAAACAGCTAAGTTCAGGTCACTTCTAAGCTGAAACATTTCAAATTTGTGAAAGCATGAAAATTAAAACAGCTTCGTCTCTTTTTACAACAAAATGGGTTAGATGTTAAATATTAGAAAAGAGGACAGGTCCTAGCGCGGGTGCACGAGCGCGTGACCGTAAAAGTGACATGCTACGGGTTCGATTACCACTCGAGAAATTTATTTAATTTTCTCCCTCTATATTCTCCCTCTACATACCACCCTACTATATGCGGAATACAAAGAATCTGTAAATATATTATACGATAAATGCAAATGTTATATACCTAGCAGTAATACGTAGAGGTATTGCTGTGTGAATAAATCCCTATTTGAATAAGCAAACCTACAGCGAGTTCACAGTAAACACTAATTATATAAACTGTGCTTGTTAACTTGTTAGCACACATTACGCTTGATGAAGACGGTCTTTGCTTAGATCGTATTCCCTAATTTGCAATTTGTTAAAAAATACATTTTATACTTCATATATCATAGTATACTCGTATATAGGCCATCGTGGAGCAGTGGCACAAGCGTGTGATTGTAAACGCGACGGTTGTGAGTTCGATTGCTATTCGGGGGAATTAATTACTTTTTATGAATATATTCATTTTTTCGTTTCGGTAACAAGGCAAAGTGCGGCGTTAAAATGCGCCACACAACACGCAATGCCTCTAAAATTCTGTGAAAAGAACGGCTACTCTGTTACATGCGGGATATAGCGTGAAGCTAGAAAAAAAGGAAATTAAATAAAAGATATATTAATGTATTTTCCTTAAAAATATTTTTAAGTCTTACTGCTAGTAAGAAACGTTTAGCGCCATGATTGCTTTCTAAAACGCTATTAATACTAATAGTAACTTAATTATGTGGATACCTACATAGTAATTTTTTATCATTACCAAACAAAAAAAATATTACTATGGAATAAGAAATGATAAATGACTTAGATTTAATTATTTTTTTCTATGCCTAGGTTTAGTTCTTTGAGGCCACTATATTAATATTAATACTTTCATAAATAAAGAATTAAATTAAATTGATACTACATATATATTACAGTGAAAATTATTTTATTAAGCAATTGGGAAATGAGACACTGTCCAACTATACATGGGTCGGTTATGGGTTCTATTCCTACTCGAGGGAATAATTATATTTTAATTATTTTCATTTCTACCATCTAATCTGTTAATGGTCCATCGTGTATAAGAAAAAAATAATTTAAAAGTATTCATTGTTTTAGAAATATTGTAAGATATTGTGTTACAAACATCAGGCAAAAATCAAAGGTAAATTTTGTTAATTTGTACTTAATTAGATGTTTATTTGAAACTACGCAGGATTTACTTATAACAAAGTATAATTAAATTAGAAGCTGCTATTTGTAACTTAGTGCAAGGGATAATTAACTTTCTTGTTCTTTAACAGAAACATGAGGTGGTGAATTGTTGATAAAATGTTACTATTATAAACTGTTTATTTTTATTATTTTTTTAATTAATTAAGATATTTAAGGAAAATGTATAGTGTGTGTTTGGATGCCCAAACTCGAAATTCTCGACTGCCTGCCTGCTGGGTTTTAAAAAAGTTTACATATATTCATACAGACAAAATAAAATGTCTTATATCATCGTATAAAAAAACAACCACCGTTGCTATATGGCTAAAATGGTAAATTGGAAAAATCTACAGAACTTACAAAATTAGGAAATATTATTTTATTAACATTAAGAAGCCAGTTCAATATTCCACAGTACATATACGAATATGAACGTATATGAGAAACGATTTGCCATTCTATGGATATACAGTGCGGGTGCCGGGCCCATCGCTTTACAAGGTGAGAAGCTCACGATAGTGTCTGGGACTTGTGACCCAAGTGTAGCTTTAAGGGGTCTCTTTAGATATGCGTTAACGCTTACCTCCATTATCCGTGTTCCTCTCTCTACTGACACCGAATTGGAAATGATTCTACACGTGCCGCCTTCGAAGTATATTTTAGAAATTAATTGATAATAGATTTGAGAGGCTGACATACTTTAGAAAACTAGCTAGAACTAGAGAGAATTTGTTTCAGTAGGTGCGGGAGCAGTCTACTTCAATCGCGTACAAATTTTCTCTATATATATTCCTGTATAATATTAGTCTTCACGCCTTATGCCTATCGGGGTAGCCAAAGAGTTCGTATTCTCTACATACTTGCCTATACTGTCAACTTCTTCACACAGGCTCTCTAGGAAGTTATCGCTTTTACGTGTCACTCCGTCAACGATTTTGTATTCTAGAAGGTCAACCGAGGTCTCACCTTCCGCCTCTTATTATTTATTCTTGCTTCATAAAATTTTTTACCCACTCATTCCATTCTCTCGTGCCTAAAATGATTTATGTAAATGAGGATTTTTCTTTAGAAAACTAACAATGTTGTCAGTACAAAGCAGATACGTTTTAATTTAACAGCATGTATTCATGTTCAACTTCAAGTTTTGTATTTTATAATTTAATGAAGTTGTTAGAAGGTACTTGTGATGGTTGTAGCATGTAAAATGTTTCACCATAATGGCGTTACAAACAAACTTAAATT
This sequence comes from Heliconius numata, assembly GCA_016802625.1. NCBI lineage: Eukaryota > Metazoa > Arthropoda > Insecta > Lepidoptera > Nymphalidae > Heliconius > Heliconius numata. The sequence continues at coordinate 73,375 of JAEBDU010013384.1, read as the reverse complement.
CATATTTATAATATAAGTATGATATTTCTACCATAAGGAACCTTTCTACCAAAGTCAACATATGAAAGGAATGGTTTAAATATACACTTGTGAAGCCTTTTGGCGATACAAATTCTTCGCGTGTTTTCAATACAAATTCCTTAGAAAATTTCACCTTTATTTCAATTTATTCGGATAAAAGATAAAAAATATCGTTTTTATGTTATCCGTAAGGTAAACAAAAGCATTTTATAGAATGGAAGCGTAACACAATATTTTACGATGTCTATTTATAAATCTCTTGTCTTTGTACTACTGAAAAATGAATTACTTCTACGCGGAAAATACAAAAAAGTAATTCATTTTTTTGGAGAAACAAATGAATTAAAATATCCCTAGTGATGTCGTATTTTTAAAATGTTCACAATAGGCATGGGCGTTATCGTTTTTTTTCGATAACGGTTATGTAACCGATATATGGTTTTCATAACGATATCAAAAACGGTTTTCAGATATCGATATTGATAATACAGTTTACAAACGTTAAATCATTTTTAACGATATAAAATGAAGGCAAATTGACATTAAACGCTGGTTGCGTTTTTAAAAGTATTATGAATATAAAGTAAATCACCAAGTATACAGAGAGATGAGAGACTTTACGCGACATTTTTAAGAAAAAAAATTATGTCTATATACACTAATATATTTAAGCTATACACTAACACTAATTAACTTTAAACTATATAGAAATTGTTGTTAAAAAAAAGTATACGCACGTATCGCAAAGGACTAAATACAATACTAAACTATTTCTAAAATATTAAAAATTTGAAAATAAATTTCAAATAAGCATTTGTCACTTAAAAACAAACGTTTAGAATTTAAAAGTCGAATCCACTCAAGTGTGAAAATAATATGAATATTTTAACCAAATTTCAACCTTATTCCCATTATATAGAAGTTCTTTTTTGTAACGTAAAGTAATAATATCTTATAGATGCAAGTTATCGGATATTCGCTTCATTTCTTTTACACTCGTGAGAAACATATAGTTAGAAAGAGAGGTAGTTACTTAGTTCGTGTTATGCGAAGTTTTCGTTTTTACGTTTTCGTTGCGATAGTTGCTGTGTGTGATTTTAAGTTTTAATACGCATCTGATAGTTTTGATAAGTTTCTATGATAACGGTTTTTTAGAAACAGATATCGATATGGTATGGTTTCGGCATCGTATCGGTTACAAGTTACGTTTTGTTATATCGAACTCATCCCTAGTTCACAATACTTTTGTCAATCGTTTTCATCCAGGTGTGTTTATAAGTTTTTTATTATTTCTTGTTTCGAAGAGAAGAAGATATGAATAAGTTTTAATGTAAATGATTGAATTGAGTATTTAGAAGAAAATAGCATTTATATTGTAACAAAAATGTAAAATTTCATAATAATGAACACTCTTAACGTGTGACCAAGCTAATATAAAACATATTATATTATTTGTGTACCTTAAATTTTAAATACTTTGTAACTACTAAATTGTAACAATAAACTAAAGACATTTTTCTTATAAGCAAACAACAAACAAATATGCACTATATATGTGTCGGCACACACATACCCACATAAGACGCACATATGCACATAATTTATCAAATTTATTCCACTTTTTCTTAATTTACTCTTAGAACTAGACTTAGAACTTAAGTTCTGAAGATCAACTTGTGGAATTGTTATCTTCTCACATTATCACCCGCCTAACATCTTAGGGAGCATGTTTCTAAGGAGTGCGTAACTAAAAGCAGCGTTGTTTAAGATTCTAATCAAACATTATAAGCTGAGATTTTCTTGTTTTTCACACAATATCCCGCACATAGCAGTGTAAGTAGAGGGAATCTGGGAAACTGGTGGTAAATTTCTGATGACCCTGCGTTTTAAATGGCGGAACTCAACACCACGCTCTGCCTCGTTACCAGGGCGATGGGATGAAAATATCAAATATTTCATTCCTTTGAGTGGAAATCGAACCCACAAAATGCTTATTTTCACAATACTATAAAAACTCGACATAATAGTACTGTAGTCTATGAATATCTTATAAGGTTTAAAATTACGATAAAGGTCTTCGTGAAACCGCACACTACAGATGCAAACACGCTGTGAACCCTTCTCACACTGTCATAATTGCATAATCATCGACATACTAACCTTCAATTTTCTCGAAACAAAAGTAAATGGACTTACACCACTCTCAAAATAAACGGTCCATATATGATAGAAACCTAAGATTAGACAGACGATTTAGATAATTAAAATATTGAAATATTATAATTTATTTCTAATAATTTATTAATTACTTCTATGTAAGCGTGATAGATTAATAGTCAGATTCCCACTCGATGAAAATAAATATTTAATATTTCCATTTTCTTTCTTCTTTTTGGTTTCAAGGCAAAGCGTGGCGGTAAGTTCCGCGACTCAACACGCAGTGCCTCCAGACTTCGGCAGAAAATAAGGAACGGAGTGTCTTAACACTAGGTTCCCTCTGCTGACCTTGTGGACAGCGTGACGCTAAAAAATACAGGCAATAAAGCATCACAAGATGCTTTATTACTAGTTGTTGTAGTTATCTTAGTTATAGTAGAACAGAGAGATTACTAGTATACCTCTCGAAATAAACCTTTTCAATCAAAATAAATATTTCATAAATACTCTTTGTCCTATCATATTATAACAAGCCTGTGCATTTTTAAGTGTATAATATACATAAAATAAATACCACTTGCCCAAATAAGTATGTAACGATATTCGCATCATGGTATTTCTACAGTTGTATTTATGCGATCCCTTGTTTTCATATTCATAGTATTCGCATTGAGATAATAAAGTTTGTGTGAACTGTGACCGCATTGATACGGGGCTCTCTGTTTGCATCATTTTATACTTGTTCCAAACTTATATCGAGTTTGTCGAGATATCGTCATCGTTGTTTATTGTTCGTGTTTCAGCACTTTACGTTTATTTTCTTCTTTTGTATTTGAAATACAAATTTGTATCTTAGTGATGCTAGCAAATGTTTAATATAAGTTTTCAAAACATTTATTTGCTACGGAGAAGCGAAGGGTAAAACGTGCAATCAACCGTCTTTATATACGATACGCTCTCTCTTATGTCTCTATTTAAGTTAGTTTAAGTGGCTTACTTTGAAGCACCTGTATCTCCTACACTCGATGTTTTATACGGTCTGACTTTAGTTTAAAGTGCATGCAATATAGTAGAAGTTTCATTTCATCATCTTTTTCCTTTTATTTCTAGCTTTTAAACCTCGTGTAAGTAATGTAAAAATAATGTAGTAAAAATAATTCATAATGATGAATTATCTATCTATATAAAAAAGGAGATGTTTCCATTGACCGAGGTGTAGACACATGCACAGCCGTAACCGGTGGAACCGTGAAATTTTATACACATGTTTATTTTCATAATGTGGACAGGTGTCCAAGAAGGGATTTTGAAAAATTTTAACCCTTAAGAGTTGAAATAGGGGTTGAAAATGGTTTATTAGAATTCACCACCTAAGCTGAAAATAATTTCATAAATATATTTAATGAAAATTTGTACAGGCTAAAGGGGCGAAGCCGCCTGAGTCCGCTAGTAAACAACAAACAATATGTCGCGGCATAAGAGTCAGATGAACGTATCTACATTTTCTAAAATTTACAGGAGAGCAAAAATACTGTGAATAATCACCACCATTTTAAAATTCTAAGATAATATTTGTAGAGACAAACACAGCACATAAGTGAAATACATTTTATGTCGTTTTATATTTTTAATAACTAACTGAACTGAATTGAAGAATCAGTGTAATTGTCATGCTCTATTATATTTATTATCTGTGGTTTAAAAGTCATAAAAAGTAAATTCCCGCATTAAGTCCCGCAAAGTACAACATTACGAAAACTGTTGTCAAAATGACAATTATTAATCAGTTCAATTTCAATTCAATATCAACATCATTTAAATTATACCAATAAGAATTTCTATAGATAATCAAAATAAATAATTTGTTTAATAAAACAAAACTAATTGCTTTGCCAAATTTAACTGCTTGTTACTAAGCTTTTAAGTGAATTGCGGTTGCTGTTTTCGAGGTTTCGTAATTAATAGCGTTTAGTGACTGTTCCCGTGCTGGTTATTGTTTGCTAAAATGTACCCTATAGATATGAAAATCAATAAAAATAGGTAAATAGATAAATTCCTAGGTAGTTTGTGAGCTTTGAATTCAATTTCAAATAGTAATGGAGTTAATTGTAAGTTGAGGCCAGTCGTGGCGCTGGGGTACAAAGTGTGTCTGTAAAACCGACTGGTTGTGGGTTCGATCCCCACTCGAGGAGATGAAATATTTATTTAAATTTATATTTCCATTTCTTCTCTCTGGTGTCGAGGCAAAAGCGCGTCGTTGAGTTCTGACACTTAATACGCAATGCCCATAGAATTCAGCAGAAAGTGGGGAACGGAGTGTCTTAACACTAGGTTCCCTCTCCCTACTCTGCTGTGTGCGGGATACAACGTGAAGCTGATTTTGATTTTGATTTTATTTTTATTAATTGTAAGTGGGTATTATAACCCTATTTATATGTCTAATATTAACACTCTAGTATTAGGTATCCACTTGATAATTATTCCAGTGCAGCGGTGGATTGTAGCTTTAAGTAAATAGTATTTTTTGTTCGTATTTGTGGTCATGTAGCGCGGTAATGGACGACTGTGGGACGACATTATGGACGGAATTAAAGTTGTAAATTAGAATTTTAGTGCCACAAGCCGTATGAAGCTGCTTGTAAAACTTGCACTCTGTGACTCAATATTAAGGTTCAATATTTTTTGGATACTATTTTTAATAAAATGTAACTGAAATTTTGATTTTATACCACATAATTTAAAATGAAGTTTCCGTAATTTGTAAACGAACTATATAATATTATAGTCCCAAATTTATATGTATTTAGATTGTTAATTATATATAATTTCGATCTTTCCACCAAAATAAAAATATTACTGTTAATTTTGACAAGTTGGGCAAGGTCGTATAGCTTAAACGAAATTCGTTATAAATATATCGCTAATTTACGTCATACTATTTTATATATTTTTACAATTTTGTGTAGATCTGTGGACGGTAGTGGGCAATCAATATCAAAATGGTACCATTGGTTATCTCTAATTGCAGTCTTAGTAAATTACACATCTACGACATATCATGTTTTTTTTTAATATTATAAACACAAAAACCTAAGTAATAAAAAATATAAACAAAAAAATATATATTTTTTGTATTTAAACTTTTGAACAACAAAAATTTTTTAGGAATACTTCCGTTTGATAACTTATCTTATGAAAACCTGTGGATATAAGCTTTTATTATCAGCAATTTAATTTAAAACGCGTTGAATGCGGATGTCAAACGCAGCTCTGTTAAAAGCTTCATTACGAATGGATGTCGGAGCGCTAAAATGAAACAAAGGAAATTGTAACGATACAAAACGAGAATATTTTTCGTTTTCCTTTCTTTTCTACGACATTTCTCTAATTTGTTTGTGTTGATGCAAATAAGCCAACTGTTTGGATAATTGGGGGGCACTTTACACCAAAGGGAAGGTAATTAGTGAAACAAATCCCCTTTCATCTATAATTGAGATAACTTAATAACATTGGCTGAAGTGAATGAAGCAGACACTTTCATTAAATAATTGAATCACATTGTGCAACTTGAACTGGAGAATAAACTGGAAATTATTCTGGACGGAATAATAAAGAGAGTTAAGTGACATCTAGCTGTAATCTTTCATTTTATTAAGTTGATAACGTCCGCGTAATATACTTGAAGGATTATAATATAATTTATTAATCTTTTTAATTTATCCAAAGTTTTAAAGGAATGTATGACATATTTTTTACAGATTTTTATTTTCTTCTCAAAGTATAATAAATAAAATATTAATTTTTTCTCGTAATGGTCTGATTTGTTGATAATAGTGATGACATGCCAACTGGCTCACGATAGTCTCATCTCTCTCTCTCTCTCTCTCTGTATTTACGAGTAGATAAGTATCATATTTATGTAGAAAACGTATAAAAAGTATTTTTCTTTCCTAAGCGTGGAATAACACTTAAAAAATGTTTAAAATATTTATAACCTATCTATTTTGGTATATCTACTATATAGATATATCAAATGCTCTAGCACTGTTTTTAGAGGAACCACAAGTGATTTTAGACATAAAGCGGTTGTAAATTGTAGGTAACCGATCAAAGGAATCCAAGCGTCTAGGAAATTGGGTTATTCGCTTCTTAAGCAGGCAATCCGGTCACTTCTAAACTAAAACACCTCAATAGTGTAAACGTGAAAGCATGAAAGGAAAACTGTTTCTCATTTTTGCATAATAAACAGAGTTAGATGTTAAATATTTTGAACACTTAAATTAATAATAATAATGATTCTTTAATGCACAAATAGAAAATAATAAAAAAATACAGTTATTAAGTAAATACAAATGCAAATCTTTTATACCAGTAAGAAGTACCTATACGTACAGGTATTGCTGTGTGAATAAATTTACAGCGAGTTCACAGTAAACACTAATTATATAAACTTTGCACGCTTGATGAAGACAGTCTTCACTCAGATCGTGTTCCCTGAATATCTTTATATATATGACACAAATATCATATTTAAATATATGACACAAATACTCGTATAGACAAAAAAGTTGTCAATATAAAAAAAAAGCCAGCCGTGCTGTAGGTACCTACGATTAAAATAGTAAAGTGGAATAATCTATAGAACGAGATTAAGAAATATTATTTTATTAAAATTAAGAAACCAGTTTAATATTACATAGTATGTATACATACATATATGAGAAGCAATTACTTAGCATTCTATGGATTCCGTGCGGGTGCCGGCCTCGTCGAGTTACAAGGTGAGGAGTTCACGACAGTGTCTGGGACTTGTGACCCAAGTGTAGGTTTGAGGGGCCACTTTATAAATACGTTAACGCTTCCATTGTCCAAGACCTCTCTCAAACGACATCGAATTCGAAATTATTCTACCATCATAAATATTCTAGAAATTGATGTTAGTTTTAGAGAGCCGTATATTTAAGAAAACTATAGAGGGAGTTTGCTTCATTCAGTAGGTGCGGGAGCATCTATTTCAATTCTAATCCTATTTCTGTATAATGTTACTATTTTTACAATATAATACAGTATTTATATTATTTGACCTTCACGCTTTATGCCTAGTGGTGTAGCGAGAGAGGACGGATATGTTCTCTATATACTTACCTCTTTCGCCTCGTTCACTGTCAACCTCTACATACATGCCCTCTGGGAAGTCATCGGCTTTTACGTGACACTCCTCCAGAATCATCAGTATTTTGTTAAAAAAATAAAAAAAAAATTGTAAGGTAGATGGCTTATTAGAGTCACGCCTTTTAAAGCACACAACATATTTTCTAAAACTAAATGTAAATTCATCACAGAGAAAAAAAATCGATTTTTTTGTGCCTAGCACATTATAAACATATTATTCAGGTGGAAGAGGCAGCGCTTCTTTTACTGAAACTGCATATAGGATAAAATATTTCAAACCCGGAGGTAAAGAAATTAATCAAGATGCCTCAACAGTTTGGACGTAGGATTTTTTTTACATTTCACGATTTTTCTCCATACCTGTATTTCGTGTGACGCACACATACACATACTACTACAAAAATACTACTAAGCGTTGCCAAACTTCTACTTTTCATTCGTCAAAACATGACCGAACGAGAAAGAACGATATCTCGCGTTCTTTTTCACGCATTTTCCTATTTACTATAATAAAACGAAATAACGTTCAAAGCTCTTATTAAAATTGTTTAATAAAATCCTACTTTAAGTCAATTTATCATATCACTTTTATTATTAAATTATTTAGAAATAATGCATGGTTATTGAACCACCCACAAAATTATATTCAAAATTTTTAACACACAAAATAATATTGAACTACGATAGATAGGTACTTACATTTAACATTAGTTTTACATCGTCGTTGTCGCATTCTCCTTTTACTACCACTAATATTTACATCATAGGTAATATTAAAATCTCAACATTTCTTTGAAATGTCTTAAAAGTAAATATTCAGTAATCACATAATCACGATCACGAAACATTCCTCACGATTTTAGAAATCCGATTAATGATAAAATTAATATTAAACAACATCCAAATAATTTAAAACACTAAATAATTATTCAACGTCTAAAGTCGAACAAAATAATGTAAATACAACAGAACTTAGCCGTTCCGCGGCTAAGTTCTGTTCCTACACAGATAATTAAAAATATTGTAATAGTTGCCATTAACTAAAATACTTATCGAACATACTATTAAATTTTTTATTAAGATTTTCATTATTATTTATATTTGTATAATTATTTTGATAGAAAATCGTATACAAATTAAATAGTAAACGAGTTTTATAATGTTACACGGGAACCTACGAAAACTCAATACGAAATAAATTAATATTTAGTAATTATTTGTAAATACGAGTATTATACTCGTAGTATTGATAATTTTATTAATTATTTTAATATCAAATCATGCGTAAAAAGTATAATCTACATTTATTATGAACGTTATATTAAACAATTAATCAATATTAAAAATCAAATTTTGTTATCTGCACTAAGTCACCCCCGCTCACGCCGCACCGATTCCCGGGGATTCCCGTGGAATCAGTGCGGCGCGTGCATTCTGCGCAATAGTAGTTGGGTCGGACTATAGCTGAATGCTATTTACTAACGCCCAATATTAATAATGTATCTCCTGTCTCCAGTTAACGTCTATCTCGTTCTGTCCGACGTGTCTGTCCAATCACTAACCTGCATTCCTACCTCCATCTCTGTCTATTTCAATCTATGGTAGCAATTTTTGGATTAGGATTGGTTATTAACATTGGGCGTAAATCATATAAATACAACGGGTTATGGGTCCAGACCACGTCGTAACAATAATAAAGAAGATTGCATCAATCGTAGAAAATTAGAAATACGGGCGAGATTAAAACTTCACGCGACGCTTCGGCGTTGGTATTGGAATTTGGAGGTTAAGTTGCCGGGAAGGAATAAAATAGAAAAACTAGCAAAAAATAATCACGATGGAAGGAAACAGTAATAAAACTGGAAGGAGTAAAAAAATTGGAACGCTTGGAAGTTCCAAACCATAACACCGGGTGAAATTGTGTCATCATCATCATCATCATCTGCATTTATCATAAAAAGAAATGCTACAATTAAAAGAAATATTAAATGTTTCAAGTGTAATAATATGGGTCATTGTCGAGCTGAATGTAATGTGGACAGAAAATGTAATATTTATTGTTAAAAAAAGTGAGAAAAAATGCTATTATTGTAATAATCTTGTAAACATGTTAAAAATGAGTGTTAGTTTAAAAAGGAAAAATAAAAAAATGCGTTTATAGTGCAACAAAAATAAAATTAAAAACCTAATAGAAATAATTCAATAAAAGTGTGTGTAAAGTGTATTCCTAAGTGTTGCGTTGATTTAACATCAGCTCGCCGCCATTGCGTACATACCTACGCTAGTTGCTGCGACTCGATTTCTTGAATGAAGCGTGTGCGACGTTGCCGCTTTGATAGGTAAGTGAGTGCGTATGTGTGCGTGCTTATGATATTTTTAACAAATGGCGTTTTATTTTAAAACGATAATTTTATTATTTATTTTGTTTGAAAAAATAACTTTTTCATTTTTGGGAATTATTTTTTTTCTGAATTATATTAAACTTTTATAGAGTAGTTAAAACTGTGGTTTCATTTAAAGTGGTGCTGTCAATTCCACCCTGTATATTACATATAAAGAATCGTTTAATATTAAAAACAACAGGAATTAGTACAGGATAAGTTCGCCTCTTATTAAACGGCACGTCGAAAGATAGGTATATACACTATACAATGTTACACTGAAATTTTCTTTCCTTTATATAAGCATGCAGTGTACACGCTTTGTCGTGGTAAGAGCTATTGCGTTAATAGATAAGACTTCCTCTTCTTATCTTTTGAGCTTATTTTACTTTATAAACTAGTAAAGGAAGCTAGTTTACTTAAATAAAGAAAAAAATATCATATTCCATTGTAATTGTAGGAAAAATATTTTTTTTATACATTTTTAGCTCTACGTAGAAAGAACCTGGGAACGTAGTGTTAAGATACTTCGTAAGAAGCTTATGTTCCCCACTTTCCGTCAAATTTTTTAGGGATTTCGTGTCGAGTGGTGGATTTCGACGCCGCTCTTTGCCTCGTTACAAGAACGAGGAAATGTAAATATTACATATTTCGTTTCCCCAAATAAGAATCTACTCTATAACCCGTCGCTTCTACGTATCTACCTCTAAAAGGGTCCCACTTTCAAGTTACGTAGGTCTGACGGCTCTGGGATCTTGGGCTATTTAGTGTGTCAAAAATCTATAATTAGCTTAATATATTTTTCTAACCATAACAAGTCAAGACATCTTATAGAGACTTCAATGGAGATTTTATTTTAGGCAATAAATTCCTAGTAATTTGTCACAAGCACTAATTCCTCGTAAAATCTTCGCCTGACAAAATAAATTGTGCTGGTAATAATAATAAATATGGCGACAATGTCCCAGTCATTTTGAACATTATTAGCTATTAGTCTAGCCCATTTATACCATAAATGTATTTTGTTATTTATCTTAGTTAAGACGTTAAATTAGTAATTATATAACTAACAACTATATCTTTAAATTACAAATGACGTCTTCTCTATATTAATATTAACGTGAAAATTAGCGGGCCAATTTTTCATTTCATTATTGTGTCGTTTAACACCAAATATTCTTTAATATTTACAACATAACTGTTAGTTAGTTACATTCAATAACCAATCGTACAGATTTGAAGTAATTCTATTGTTTTAACGCGTAGCCAGTATAAATGATATAGATTAAAAAATATATTTTAAAGTAATACTTAAAATATTCACACGTTATTAACTATGACCTAAAAATGTATATCTTGTGACCACTTCCAGAAGTTCCAGAAGTACCAATTACGATAATAGGTTCTTGCTAACGTAACATGTAGGGCCAGGTGTCTACGAATTACTATGTTCAGATACGGTATATAAATTTTAATCGCGCACAAAATTTACAGCTAAATTATGTGATGCTTCCATAGCATTCACTTTATAATAAATCTTTTAATCGGGCTCCATTATAAACTATTTTGTACAGTATATTATGTTTTGCTGCTGCGTTTGACGTTGTCATTGGTGTTAGCCAATAAAGTTAATAATGAAACCAGCTATAAAATGCAATATTCTCTATGTAAAATCGATTTTGTTATATTACTTGAATAACGAACATCGGAATATCTGTAATTATTGGAATCAACGAAATTAAACTGACTCGGGTCCTGCACATAGCAGAGGGGAGAGAGAGAGAGGACAGAGAGGGAACCTGGGAACCGAGCTGAAATCGCGAGACATTCCGTGTTGAGTTATCACCGCGCTTTGTCTCTTTTACCAGAGCGAGGAAAATGTAAATATTAAATAATTAATTCGCACTTACAGCCGCATGTTTGTGCCCCTGCGATGAAGGTAAGGTACGAGTGTATAAAAACCTCCATATAAAAGTTTATCTTTCTATTTTTAAATATCCTTATCCTTTAAAATCTTTAAGAGGTTACGTCTGAACTTTCTTAGTTTCTTTACAAAATGTATTTTTAACATACAAGAAAAATATATAAATATAGTTTTTTTGTAAAGCTCTATAGCGTCAGTGATATTTGACATGATTATAGACAGTCTAAGTGTCCACCGACGCGACGTGACGCCGCCGCCGGGCTGAGCGTCACGGTAGAGCGCGCTAGTGAATACGTGACACCCTATTACGACGGAGGCACTACCTATTTGACATAACATACTACTATTACACTAAAACTCAATGGTACTGCCCTTCTCGAAGCTGAATTTTATTATGGTAAATTGGACCATTATGGTTCAGTTATGACTAGCCAATTTGATGAGACGGTCGTGCTTTCAAAATCCATTTGTTAAATGTTTCTCGTTCTCATCTCCCTCGAAAAAACTTTGTTGTGTAATTTACGTCACTCAATATACAATGTTACTTAAATATTTATAAAGTAGAGTACAGAGAGTTTTATTACTATTTTACCTCTCGAAGTAAACCTATTATAATCAAAATAAATATTTCATAAATACTCTTTGTCCTTTTTTCACATTCCATCAATCAGCCTTTTAAAGTCCACTGCTGGACATAGGCCTCCCCCAATGCTCGCCACTCCGTCCGGTTCTGCGCCCTTTGAATCCAGTGGGTTCCCGCTGTCTTCTTGAGGTCGTCGGTTTTTCATATTATAATAATTTATACGAGTATATAATAATTACATTTTTAAGTGTAAAATATACATAAATTATATTACAGGACATTCAAACACAGTTGCCCAAATAAGTATATAATGATATTCGCATCATGGTGGTTCTACAGTTCTATTTATGCGATCCCTTGTTTTCATATTCATAGTATTCGGATTGAGATAATGAAGTTTGTGTGAACTGTGACCGCATTGATACGGACCTCTCTGTTTGCATCATTTTATACTTGTTCCAAACTTATATCGAGTTTGTCGAGATATCGTTATCGTTGTTTATTGTTCGTGTTTCAGCACTTTACGTTTATTTTCTTCTCTTGTATTCGTCGTACAGAATGGAGCAAGAGATTTTTAGCATAGGATCTTTGTAATTATTTACCAAATTTAAAACAGATTATCCATACGTATATTATAAATTTGAAAGTAACTCTGTCTGTCTGTCTTTTACGCAATCAGGGCCAAACCGCTGATTTAATTGTGATAAAATGAGGGTCTCGGGATGAACATAGGATACTTTTTTTCCTCATATGTGTAATATATTAAAATACTTATTAATTTGACATGCAATTTATTCCGTCATGTTAATAACAACCGTCGCTATGCGACCGTTGCTAAGCAACGATTTGCAAAGTTTGTTGTTAGAAAATGTCACCCAAAATGAGCTTGCTTAACCCACCTCTCTATTGAAAACTGAAAATAATTTCATAAATGTATTTAATAAATTTTCGTATACCTAGTTCAAGCGAGCGTAGCCGGGTTCGGGTCCACTAGTAAAATATAAATATTTGTTCTCTTCTGTCTTTTATCTCTCGACATTGTATATTTTTGGCAAGATAAAACATATTTTGTCATTTATTCTGTAAAATAAAATAAGTTGACACACTGAAATTATTATTATACGTCACAAAAACAATGAAATTCATGTCGAATTTTGTGACCCGCTGTCAATTTTTCTCTGTCCCCGCTGTCATTTCATGTCTGTTTCGGACGAGATGATTATTGAGATATGAATATTGTTTTTTTTTTCTCTTTCAATTTATTGGATTTTTAGGCGTTCGTTGTATTGGATCGTTAACGTATACGAATTCATTTAATTCCAATCATCAATTTTAACCTAAATAACATACATTTACAATAAATACTTATATGTTTAAAGAAATATGTAACGAAAGTTTAAATTTTTATTTATAAACTGCTGTGCCTATAATAATAATCTGGTTTAGTTATATTATGCCAGAAATTAATTACTGATGTAACATGCAACATCTTGAACCTTTCATCTTAAATGTTAGACATAACTGTAGAAACTCCTATAATATAATTTCCTCAAGTGGACTTAAATCAGAATCAATCAATTTAAATCCCATTAAACCATCAAAAACAATGACACGCTTTAAGTTTATAGTTTAACGATTTAAATCAATAGTATTCTAGATATGACGGTGCCAATAGGCTCGTATATAATAATCGCAATTGGTGGTGTGCCAAACTTAGCAGCCAAGGGATTTGCTCGATACTTAACAATATATTGTTTGTACATATAGTATACAATTTAGATTTTTTTAACTAATAAATTATATTTGTAGAAATATTTTTTTATGTGATTTTTCCGGGAAGTGAGGAGGAGTGAGGGAACCTAGTGTTAAGACACTCCGTTCCCCACTTCTGAACCCGAATTATGGAGGGTTTGCGCGTTGTATAACAATATCTTTCTTTCTGTAATTTTTCTAAGACTTGAAATTTTTAATTATATTATGATTTATTTATAGTCTTCTTGGTATCGGAATCAAATGTCTCATCCTTTCGAGTCGATGGCCATAGAATTGAACGATCTCGTGGATTTCTCGTACCGAAGACGGCTTGTACGTGCCGAGTATGGCTCACAGTTATTGACTATGTGATTATCTTATTTATGAAGAGATATGCCTGAACTAACGCCGATTAACGTCGTTTCACGTAGTTTGGAAAGTTTTAGCATGAATTTAAACCATATATAAAATACATTTATATTTAAAACTAGCGGACCCACGCGGCTTCCCCCGTTTCAACTATACGAATATTTATCTATATATATAAAATCGAAAGGTCACTCACTCATCACGAAATCTCAGAAACTACAAGTGCTAGGAATCTCAAATTTTGCATAGGAGTCACTTATAGGACGTAGGTGCTCGCTAAGACGGGAATTTGCAATATTCGCCCTCTAAGGGGTTGTTTTTGGCGTCGAAAGTTTGTATGAAACTTCGTTACTACAAATGCTAGGAGTGTCAAATTTTGCATAACGTCACTAGAACGTAGTCATGGAGACAGAAATTAATAATAACATAGTTCACGCGGGTGAAACCGCGAGCGGGCCGCTAGTTAAATATATGTATGAAATAATTTTTAGTTTAGTTTTTTATTTACTAATACACTTCCTACTGGAAAATATAAGTCTAAATAATCAAAATAAGCCGAAAAATTAATAATAAGTAGAGCAAGAGAAATAACATTCTTAATATTAGAAAAAATGCTTGAGTAATTAAAATGAACACACAAAATAAGTAATAACTTCACTTTGTATCCCAGACACAGCAACCCTGCTGTGGCAGACAGAGGGAACCTAGTTGTTACACTACAAAGCTATCTATCTGTGCTTCTGCTTAAGACTTAACGAGACGTTAGAAATCAACTCAAAGTACGTGCTGTTCTCTTGAAATTTGGACAAAGCATATAACAGGATATCGTACTTCAGTTAGGTCTTAGTTTCTATAAACTTCTAAATATCTCAATTCATCTTACTCTAGAACGTATTATTGTTACTTTGAATTCATATTATAAAGTAGAAATTAAAAGAACTATCAACGAATTTTGATCTTGTATAAACCGACTTGCAATTGAAGCATCTCAGTATATCACGAATCACCAAATACTTCTACGCAATCGTTCGAGCTCAGAATGTAAAGTAGGATAAAGCATGAAACCCATTCAACCGAGTGCGGGTTACGTTTTGCATATTGTATAACGCGCCAAGCCGTCAGGTTGCGTAAAGCGCAATGTAGGTTAATCGAAAAAGCGAGGTCGTGGAGATGGAAACCTAAGACTTAAACATAAGACAACAATTAAAAATGGCTACTCTACTTTATGAATATGCTACTTTACACTGCCTTAATATTATGGTGGTGTTTTTTTTAATTTCATATATTTAAAAAGTGTAAATATACCGAAAATAAATTTATAAATAAGTACTTCTTTAATAATTAAAATTAAAAATAATTCGTTTATAGTTTTTTACGTTTAATAAATAAGTATTTTTCTTCCCTGAGGGTGAAAAAACACTTAAACAAAATTAATAAAGAGAGTCAACTTCCAGTCGATCTTTAGCAGGCAAGTAATTATTAAATAAAATATGTTTTCAACTTATTAACTTACAAACTACTCACACTTCTTCAGTCTGTATTATACATTTTTATAAAAAAACCTCAGATAAGTCTACGAAGTTTTAAAAGTACGTAGGTGTGTTCATGACAGTGTGATTGTGCGAAAAGGATTTTACTAATGTAGCAAGATTAATGCCTTACATACTTATTTTCGCATTCACTGTGAGAATCAAAAGACAAGATTAGGATTTAGGGTAAAGTAAAAGTATACATGAATAATATACGAGGTTGGTTGGATTTTGAAGACTCATAAATAAATGAATATGTGGTTAAATAAATAATTTCAAAAATATTTTTTGTACGATGCCGGCATTATATTGTATATTAAACGATAAATAAACCAATTTCAATCTTTTTCCCGCTTAGCAGGGCAGAGTAGACATTCTATTAGAAATCAAGACCTTTGTGTTAAAGACTATCGAAATTAACCTAAAGATTTCAAAATAATTTAAAAATAAATTTATTAATTAACAAATTTATGTTAGTTCTAAATCAAATTAAAAGTAAAATTTACAGTATTATACCACAATATTAATTGCGAGGCATAAGGCGATGATAGTATTTAGCCCAAAGCGTTTTCGAACATATGCCATGTGTAGAAGCTATTAATCTTAACATGCTATACCAGCACCTAACCTATCTCAATACACAGTTAATAGCTTCAATTTGATAAATATGGTATATACCATAATTGCAACCGTTACGAAATTTACCGGTATTTAAGACAATATAGGCAATAGTGGTATCGTAAAACTAGTACCTCAAACCACGGAAAAGTTGTCAATACGTAGCTATTTTGCCAAACGCCCTTTGATTACTGGGCGTCGATTGTTCCGACTATTTAAATTCAAAGGCTGTCAGCGATCGTCTTCTGCAAGATTAATTTGAGTTTTTCGAAGTAGATTTATTAGATAGCTGGGAAAACTCTGATTGCAAGGCGTCTATCTGTCGTTCAATTGCGTCATTTGTCAGTGTCGCCTAATCTGATGTGGAAACTGAATAAATTCCAAGTTATTTTGGGGGCGGTCCGTGCTTTATGTAGGAACAAGACTTTTGATTATTAAAGCTATTGTATTTATATAGTTACTATCGGCCCGCCCGCGGCTTCGCCTGCGTTAACTATGTTATTATTAATTTCTGTCTCCATGAGCATTTGTAGTAACGAAGTTTCATAAAAACTTTCAACTCCAAAAACAAACCCTTAGAAGTAGAATATTGCAAATTCCCATCTTAGCGACCACCTACGTCCTATAAATAACTCCTATGCAAAATTTGAGATTCATACCACATGTTGTTACTGAGATTTCGTGATGAGTGAGTGACCTTTCGATTTTATATATATAGATAAGTTTTGTTTTATTTATGTGTGTGTCTTGTTATAAAAATTGTTATTAAACATAATATTTAATATATAAGAAAATCTTTTTTGATGTCAACACTCTACATAAATGTTTATAAAGTAACTTTAAAAGACTTAAATGCAGTGAAGATAGAAGTTTTTTGCTCTTCTCCGTGACGCAATCTCGGACACGCTCGTAACCTTATTTTATGATCCTCTCACGCTAATGAATGAGGTGCCAGACGTTATAAAAGCTTTGGTCAACTGAAGGGTATTTACTCTTAATCAATAGTTCACTTTAAAAAGAAATAGTATGGTTAGTTTCAAATAGCAATTACATTTATGATAGTATTAAAAATTAATTTTCAATAAGTAGGAAAACAAAAGAAGAATAAGTCTTTGTAATAATTGATTGCATGAAGGAAAATCATGTTAATGTGTTATGAAAAAAATAAAAACAACTTCACTATTTATTCCGCACACAACAAGGTAGGTAGAAGAAACCTAGTGCTAATACATTCCGTTCTCCATTTTCCGTTGAATTCTGGAGGGAGTGGTGGAATACGTTTGCTGTCACACACTTGTGCTGCTATCAACTTCGCTAATTAAGCAGTAGGTATATAATGTAGCTTTAAAATTATAGTTTAAAATACATTTTGTAATTATAATTTCACAAAAATAATAAAAGTTATTTTAAAAACCTTTTATATTTTAAATAGGTCTGCTTTCATCATCATAATAAAAGATAAAATGCACTTATTGTACCTACTGTGTTTATCTTTTATTTGAATTAACGTATTAAAAAAATATATATTCATTTTTCATAGTAAACTAGTCATTTAATAAGACAAACTTTTGCCGTACATTTTGAGCTGTATTTTAGTCGTTGCGTGGAACTCAACGCTGCGCCTTGCCTCGATACTAAAGCGACGAAATGAAAATAGTAAATATTAATTTTTCACGAGTTTTTTTTAATTATATTATATTTTTTTGTAATTATTTATACGAAATAACAGATATAAAATAAACCTGCTTTAATAAAATACAAAAAACCTATTTTGTTTTGTTTTCGACACCTCTCTTTGTTTTACTAAGAATTGAAAAAAACCCATTACTTAGTAGACAGTACAGTATATTTTGGTGTCATTGTTTCTAGTTTAGTATTTTTTTGTGATTTATAACATAATATTACTTGTACACAGAGGGGTAGGCAGAGGGAACACAGTGTCAAAACACTCCGTTCCCCACTTTCTGCCGAATTCTGGAGGCATTGCGTGTTAAGTGGCAGAACTCAATGCCGCGCTTTGCCTCGACACCAGAGCGAAGAAATGGAAATATTTTTTTTTTTTTTTATTATAATTGATATATCATGCAATCAGTCTTTCTGACTATGAGCAGATGTGTTTGGAGATGATTAGTAGTGTGAAAATGATCCCCAGCAGGAACATCTTCCATATTTATATAGACTTAGTAGTCAGTCAGTGTTGCTAAGCGTCAATGTTCTAGGTCGTTTAAGACGATTTAGTAGGGCAGGTAAGGTTAGCTGGACAGCAAGCTGATTGGGATGGCGATCCAGTCTTAGTTTATATTTGCCTGCAAATGTCTGAATTTCCTCTCTCACTGTAGGCATCTCTAGGAATTCATGAATTTCATTGTTTTGAATGAACCACGGTGCGTTACTAATTTGATTCAGAATGTAGTTCTGGGCAGTTTGAATTTTTTTAATGTTGGAATTGCACGTGGCTCCCCAAACCTGAATACCATGTGTCCAGACTGGTTTTATGATGGTTTTGTAAATGAGTAGCTTGTTATCCAACCTTAGTTTTGCGTTTCTGCCAAGTAGCCAGTATAAAGCTTTGTACTTTAGATTAATTTCTTTGCGTTTCGTTTCAATGTGTTTTCGCCATGTTAATCTGCGGTCCAAGTGTAATCCAAGGTATTTCACTGTATCCCTTTGAGGCAGTACCTTACCACCCAGGGTTACTGGAGGACAAGTTTCCCTTCGCAGTGTGAACGTAACCTGCACCGATTTAGTGCAGCGATGTAGTTAGCGATGTAGTTAGCACTCACTTTGATTCTCCATTTGTTAAACCAGTCATTTATTTTGGAGATACTTTCTTGAAGTTTCACAGTAGCATCTGTAGAATCTTTACTAGAGGCTAATATGGCAGTGTCGTCTGCATAAGTTGCATACGTGACTCCGTGTATCTGCGGCAGATCTGATGTGAATATTGAGTATAGCACTGGCCCAAGTACAGATCCTTGCGGCACTCCAGCTTTTATCTCATGGAAGCTTGATGTGCAGTCATCCTCTTTTACTTGAAATATCCTATCTGTGAGGTAAGATTTCAGTATACTATAGAAGCTATGGGGTAAGAGTGACTTGATCTTATAAAGCAAGCCCTTGTACCACACGCGGTCAAAGGCTTGTTGGACGTCAAGGAATGCTGACGAGCAGTATTCCTTTCGCTCAAGACTATCACTGATATGTCTGCACACTCTGTGTATTTGTTCAATTGTACCATGTTCAGCTCTGAACCCAAACTGATGGTCTGGGATTACACTGTTTTCGATCATAGCGCATGTAAGTCTTCTCAGCAGTATCTTCTCAAACACTTTAGATACGATGGGTAATAGGCTGATTGGTCTGTAGGATGCAACTTGATGTGGTGGTTTACCAGACTTGTGAATCATGGTTATTTGGGAGACCTTCCACAGGGCAGGATAGTAGGCGACTCTAATGATACAATTGAACAATGCAGTCAGATATACTATTGCTTTGCGTGGCAGTTCTGACAAGACTCTCTTATCGATAAGATCAAACCCTGGAGCTTTCTTGCTCTGTAGTTGTCTGATGGTTCTTATTACTTCGGCTGGTGTCGTAGCGTTTAGGGGAATGTCCAGTTGAAAGGGTTGTTGTAGGACATTATCTATATCGGCTTCATTTGAACCAGGAGCAGCTTCGTTGGGAACAAACACTTTAGCGAGGTGCAATGCGAAGGCTTTAACTTTTTCCTGCTTAGTTCTAGCCCATTTGTTTCCTTCCAAGCGGAGTGGGGGCTTAGGGTTTAGTGGGTGATTTTTATTCTTGCACGCCTTCCACAGTGAGTAATCAGTGCTACTAGTGGCGGTTAGAGATGATAATAATGCCTCAACTGATGTATTTTCCGTTTCTTTTATAGTCTGTTTAAGGGTTTTACTGTAATTATTAAACTCTCTTTTATCATCTTGGTGCCGGCTATTGTGCCATACTCTGCGTAGTCTTCTTTTTTCGAGAATCATATCTCTAATCTTAAGCGGAACAGGATTTTGTCTCATATTTCTAGCAACGATTGATTCTGTACTCTTCCAGCAAGCCATTTGGATTGAGGTTGTAAATGCCATAACTGCGTCATCAATTTCATCTTCATTCTTGAGAGATATTTGTAGTTGTAAGGAATCATCGACAAGGGCTCGAAATAATTCCCAGTTGGTTTTATTACTGTACAACCTCAATTTTCTTTGCTTCTCTAGCACATTAACACTGATTGTTAGTATCACAGGAATGTGGTTGGAAGATCCGTCTAAGCAGGACTCAATGTGGTAGAAGTATCGAGAAAGTCCTTTCATTATGAAAAAGTCCAAGACATCAGGCAACTTGCTTGTGTCGGTAGGCTAGTGGGTGGGTTCTCGCGTGGCAATCGTCGTTAGATTGTTCTTGTCAACACATTTTTTGAGTTCTCTGCCTCTAGTAGTAATCAGTCTTGATCCCCAATGTACATGCTTAGAGTTCCAGTCTCCTCCAGCTATAAATCTAGGTCCATGACTTTTGATGTATGCTGTGAACTGCTCTTCTTTTATCTTATGTTTTGGTGGACAGTAGACTGATGACACATTGAAGTGACCGTTCTTATCTTTTATATTTACTGAGGTAGCCTGAATAAACTCCGTATTATACTGTGGCAGCTCATGGTGTTCGATCGAGGTTCTAATTATTACAGCGGTGCCCCAGTGTGCCGTACCATCAGGGTGGTTTGTCGTATATATGTTATAACCCTTCATGTTTACTTGGCTACTGTTAGTAAAATGAGTTTCAGTAATAAGGAGTATGTCAAGTTGGTGTGTTTTTAATAAAATTTCAACTTCATGTTTGTTGGGCGAAAGACCATTTGCGTTCCAGGTTGCTATTTTAATTTTATTTATTTTGAGGACAGTTTGTTAACAAGTGTTGTCAAGAGCCCCAACATGGTGCTCATCTGTTGTAATATAATGTCAATTTTTTCAGACTGTTTTATGAATATTTGCTCTATTCGGTCATATGTTGGATGTTGGTCAGTTTCTTGGTTCGGTCGTAGGTTATAAGTTTTTATGGGGTCTTTTAAGGCTTCACTGTATCTTCTTGTTACATTAATGTCGTTGATTATTACACCATTTCCATCCTTCTCTCTACCGTTGAGGTTTTTAAGAGGCTGTGATTGGGGTTCGGTTCTCCTTGGTACTGTTCTCTTTGATGTTTTTCTTGTAAGGATTTCCTTATAGACCTCACAACCTTTATAATTTGAGGGATGTGGACCAAGACAAAGAGCGCATGTTGCTGGAGTGGAGCGATCAATTTTAGAGCAGTGTTTGGTAATGTGAGATTCTGCACACTTCAGACATCGAGGTGGTCTCATGCAATAGTTTTTGGTGTGTCCATATTGTTGGCACCTTTGGCATTGTACAATAGTATTTCTTTTCTTAGGGTCTTCTATGGTGACAATTTGGTGATAGATACACCTAACTTCTTTTGCAGCTTTGTTTTGAGGTCCAGGATGCAGATTTACAAAAAATGTAGATGTAGGCTTTTTATCAGGTCCATACCTAGCGTTAATGATTTCACCAAGTACAGTGTTTCCAGTTTCTTCAAAAGCACTTATTATAGCTTGGTGTGGAGTTGTGTGGTGCAGATTTTTGATAACAAATCTGCAGTTTCTATCCTCTTTTCTGTTGAAAGTATGGCCGATTAGACCCTTTTCTCGAACCGCTGTGATGAGCTTTTTATATGCTTCTACATCTTCACACATGATCCTCATTTGAGTTTTGTTCACTATCCTGTATTTAAAAGTTTCCTTTTTTGTTGCCGTTTCTAAGAAATCGGTCAGTTTATTTAAGTCTCCTATTCCATATAGTATAATAGGAGGAGGTTTACTGGGTTTCTTTTCTTTAGGGTTTTCAGCTTCTTGGGTAAGGGGTAATCCATCAAACATGTTAGAGGTAGGAGTGATTTCAGGAGACTGTGAATCACGTAGCTTTCTCTTCTTCTTTAGATTGACTGGAACTTTCTGCCAGTCTGGCAAGCATTTTTTGTCTTCTAGAGATACTTCGGGAGTTTTTTCCTTATTTGTGCTGGGCCTGCTACTTCCAGTTGAGAAACTCCTTGGTCTAGTGAACAGACTTGGGTGAAACGCTTGCTGAATATATTTCTTACTTTGACCAGTAGCATTTACTGACACGGGGGCCTGGGTATCCACCCTCGTGGAGTCTTCGGTAACATATTTCACACCTTCCAGCCCGGATACTGGAGGGCGCCGGGGGTTAGCCGGGTTGCATGACAAATCACAATCGCTTTCATCTGACATTTTCATATTAAAAAGGGGTTGGGAGAATGACTCAACAGTACTTTCCCAAGGTACTATTGTCACAATTTTTGAAGAGTATTTAGTTCCTCTTGGCCTGTGGCTGCCAGCTGCGGACAGGTTAGTTACCGCCGCCTGTGACTCGGCGTTGTTGCTCGTTTTGCACCACCCGGGGGGCACGTGTAGGGTGGATCTAGGAAATGGTGGTAAGTCCTACGGACGCGAGCAACTTCACCCCCCGAAATGGAAATATAAACGTAAATAAATATTTCACTTCCTCGAGTGGGGATCGAACCCACAGCCCACAACCCACAACGCCGCTGCGCCGACGGCCTTGTAGATGACAGAAAATATAATATTATTTATGCAGATAATATCCAACCGTCAGAATATTCACTTCTGGCAATATATTACAACGTAATATTCCTTATGATAAATTGACAATGCAACATTAATTATGACATGGAGTTAAATGAGATTAACACTTGATTAATCTACAGAGATATTCAGGATTTGTGCACCCCTAGACGTTTGTATTTGATTTAGTTGTGATAATAATATACATAAATTACAGTCACTTTATTCGAAGCTTATACCTAATGAAATATTTTAGACATTTTAATCTAACTAACTAATCTATAGAAAACCTAGTGTGGAGAGTAATTTTAATATAAGCCTTAATTAATAATTAATTAATTAGCTTCACGCTGTATCCCGCACACAGCAGAGTAGGCAGAGGGAACCAAGTGTTAAGACACTCCGTTCCATGTAAACATTACATCACATTTAGTTAAATCTACAACAACTTTTATTTTATTTTAAACTTTTAACAACTTCGCCACTATAAATAATAATAACAAGACAGCACTCTTTTTATTAACGGGTAAGATTTCTTGATAATAAAGAATAGTCGACGTTTTAATACCGTTATATATTTTAATGAAAACTTAAAACTCGTATAGTCTTACTGTGCGCTTCTAGAGAAAATGGGTGTTTTAAAATTTTTTTCAGCTTCAGCTCAGCTTCAGCGTTAGCAGGGTAGACAGAGGAAACGTAGTGTTAAGACTCTTCACTCCCCACTTTCCGCCGAATTCTGTTGGCATTATATTTTGAATGGTGTTTTTTCATTACCTTCCACTTAGCGCAAAGCGGCAAAGCGCGAGAAATAAATCAACGTGATTTCCACCACTTCACAATGGCTCAAATGGGGAAAGTGTCCTAATGAAAATGAAGTATCTTAACATTTGGTTCCCAGGTTCTCGCTGCCTCTGCTACGGGAATACAGCGTGAAGCTAAAAATACTTTGTAATTGTTTTGTAATTAAGATATTCTCCAATAGGAAAAAAACCTTATTCTATGTATTATCTTGAGTTCTGTATAAAAACAAAACAGATTATCCGCACATAGTGTTTTAGTCTAAACTCCCGTTGCCAAACCCGCAAGCTTATCAAAACATAAAACTCTATAATAACTGTAGTTGAAAACTATAACATTTTGCAAATACACCTATCCCCCGATTTACACGGTAGATACGTTCCTGAGAAAAACGTGTAAATCGAAAATTAAAAATTTTCAAGTCAAAACCGTGTAAATCGAAAAGCCTGCAGAAAATGCATAATTTTGGTATTTAACAGTTGTGCTTTTTCAATATTTTTAGGTGTACACCACCAACCAGTTGTTTTAATTCACTATAACTAGACTGTTTAACAAAAGTTTAATAATTAATTTTTATTCAAATTAAA
This sequence comes from Heliconius numata, assembly GCA_016802625.1. Classification (NCBI taxonomy): domain Eukaryota; kingdom Metazoa; phylum Arthropoda; class Insecta; order Lepidoptera; family Nymphalidae; genus Heliconius; species Heliconius numata. Next base: position 48,820 of record JAEBDU010013384.1, on the reverse strand, counting down.
ATGTTTTAATTTTTTTATTTTACTTGAACCTATTTGGTAAACTGCCATCATTTCTCTCCAAAATTTCTCACATTTTTCCCTCTAAATTTTACTTTAATCACAGCCGTTAATTTGAAATAAGCCAAATTATGCACTCTCTTGTAATTTACGAATATGGAAAATTAAATCATTTAGTAGAGTACGATAAAAACAAAAAAAAACTTATTTGGAAAACCGTGTAAAAGCGAAAACGTGTAATAAAAGTACCGTGTAAATCGGGAGATAGGTGTAGTTAAAGAAATATTCGATTGAATTACCATTATAAACAAGTCAACCTCACGCTATATTGCAATTTTCATTGATGGAGAAGGAACGAGTTAGTGCGCCGGGAACGCTTAACACGGAAGTTACTCGAGCACAGAGCATAAATTAAGTCCTGACATGCATTCAATAACGCCGCTGCACAGTGGAAATTTCAATGTAACCACAGAAGTTGTGGATTCATGTCTCTTGTGAATAACTGCTGCACATTCCGTGGGATTTAATGTTTTGAGGTTTGAGGTACTTTTGGCATCTATAAAAAGACGTATTTTAAGCATAGGTTGTTTATTTATAATGTAGATTTATCTCAGTCTGGCACAGTAAAGAATGGTGATAGGAATACTTATGGGTTCATAAGCTGGTAAGTAATTGAGCATTTTTGAAATGAGCGGTAAATAGAAAACAGAGTTGCTTGAGAAGTTAGTTTATTTAATTTTTAAGTATATTATTTATATTCAAAAGTACTTCGGTTGAGCTTAGGTATTATATTTTAGCATTGAAAATGGAGTTATTAGCTTATACATCAAAAATCCTAGATTGATCTGCAATTTTAATATTTGTAAACCTTTAATAACGTTCAAACTTCAAAGGCTTATAAGCATAACTGAAAATATATTGTAAATATTTTATTTTTCATTTGCCCAAAATGTAAATCTGAGCCGGTCTGATAAACAGCCCCCGGACGTCCGGCATTCAAAATAGGACAAATCCGGGGAAATCCGGACAGATGATAGGATGAAAACTATAAAATATAAATTTTCTCTATATAAAGTTAAAATATTGTTAAACTTTTAGTAAGTACAGTAAATTGCATTATTATGAGTTACATACATAAAAACGGAGTACTTTAGAGAACATAAAAGTCAAGTTATAACATAATATGTCGTAATAATGTAGCATACGTTTTGTCTTTAATTGGATGGACTAGATGGGTGACTACGACTACGAACTACGTCGTAGTCAAACTCGCAATAAAAAATCAAAAAAATTAAAAATTAATAGGATTTTTTTCTTTAAAAACAAGCTTTATCACTTGTTAATATAAAAATAAGTTAAAAAAAGTCATAGCCTCATCTTTATAGACTGTATGCCCAGATGCAATTAATTGTTCCCAATAGCAGTTTCAACAAAACTATTTGTGTTTAAACAATATATTCCAGCATGTTAGCTTTTGCTTGTATCAAGGCATGTATTTGTGCAGTTTACCAAACGCTTTAAGCGAAACCGTAGAACTACCGCTGCAATAATGCAACCACTCTAGTAGTTTGAATGAAATTAATATATTATAAGTATATAGTATAGTAATATAAATATCCTTCTGATTTTAGAACGTATTAAAAATACAGGTGTAATTACATGTAATTTTTTAAATTTAATGAAATTGAAGTGCTGTTATCATATTTCCTAAATAAATTTGTTATATGAGAGCTTCGTCGAAATAGAGTAATGCTAAAATAATTTAAATATTTATTTTTTATTTCAAATCAATTATAATGCTGCGATAGTATTACCGTAATTAAAATCACCACACATTACACATTTTAATGCAATCATGATATTTACTAAAATTCAACGAGCGTGGATTAACGTGTTTTCAATTTGGCTGTTAGGCTTTTCATGACTATTTTATTTTGCTGAAAATCTCTTGTTTATATTTCATTAATGTGATGTAAGCCACATTGTGAAATAGAAAACCGCATGTATACTACAAAATAAGGGATGGGGGAACAAGGAAGTTACTGATTAAAGTTTCTTACTTTTTATTCAAACTTAAATATGCCGTCGTTGCGGCGTAGCTGGACAGCGCCTGTCTGTAAACTGTCTGTAAAAGTATCTGTAATTGAATTTATTTTCATTTGCCCGCTCTGTGTTGAGTTCTACCACGTTATTGTTGTACGTAATATTATTAGTACGAATATTCAGTGAAAAGGTAAACGGAGTGACTTAGCACCAGGTTTCGTCTGCTTATCCTGCTAAGCGGAAAATAGCATGAAGCTCGTATGTTTTTCATAAAATCAAATTGAGATCATAGAACAGCACTGGAGTGTAAAAAGGTTTTTAGGTCTCTATTCCGATATGGAGAAATAAAGATAACTTATTTCCCTTCTTTTCTACCTCTCAACATGAAATGCAATTTTCAATAAATGGTGGATTGTTTAAATAATACATTCTCTCGAAAACCTGAAACGGGAAATATTCCATTTATAGTTTTTTTTTTTAATTGCATTTTTTATGCATGTCAAAGTAACAATAGCAATTTGAATTTAATTACAACCAAAATGTATAAGATGATGCTCTTACAAGAGTATTATTTACTTGTTAAAAGTAAGAAAATAATTATAATATAAACCTGTGTTATTCTACTATGCATTGCATTAATTATTCCTCTATTTTGAATTAAATTTACGTATAAAACAAAATGACTTAACGTCTCGAAACAAAAGGTATAAAAGTGTTCGAATAATGCGCGCAGAATAAACGGAATTGCCGACGGATAAAGAAAATTGCTTGTGCTGACAGACAAAGCGAGAATTACATACGTGATATCGCGTTATTCAAGCCGAGAGTTCTGGTAACCTTTATCGGTTAAACAAGCATGGGAAATATCATGGGATGTGTCAAGTGAATGTACGTGGTTGTAATATTATGTAGTAGGGAAATTTAAATATAATTGGCATATTTAGGTTAATGATAATTTTGATTAATGCTTAATGATAATTTGTGTATTATATATATTTTTTGGGAGGCCGTCGTGGAGCAGCGGCACAAGGGTGTGACTGTAACACGACGGTTGTGGGTTCGATCCCCACTCAGGGAGTGAGATTATTATTAATTAATATTTTCATTTCTTCGCTCTGGCAGTAAGGCAAAAGCCCGGCGCTGAAACCGCCAGTCAACACGCAATGCCTCGAAAAATTCGGCGGAAAGTGGGGAAGGGAGTGTTTTACCACTAGGTTTCCTCTGTCTAACCTGCTTTGTGCGGGATACATCGTAAAGCTTATTTAATTGTTGATTTTCAACCAAATATTAAATCAGCCATATCAGTCCAGTTATTTGAAGCACTCTTAAGCAAGTTATCTCAAGTTATCTTGGAAATTGATCCAACAGTTGGTTACTACAAAATGGAATTTTGGGTCTATCGGCATAAAAAAATGAAGTACAAATAAGTTACGCTACAGAAATGTTCTATTTTGTTTACTGGCTGCTAACGTTTTGATAAATTATGTCATTTGATAGATGTAGCTTAGCTTTTGAGATTCGAGATAAGAGTAGATATCGGTTGAAAGGACTTACTTCGGGAGAATCATATCTACTAACGAGAACTATGCTTAAAATAGAAACTTTTTTAAATAATATTATAGAAGAATAAAAATAATTTAATTAAGAGCTGTTCTATCATCAAAGTCCTTTTCAATAAATATCATTTCAAAGAATGTCTCTTATAAAAAACTCATTAGAGACAATCTTTTCATTGACGACAAAAATATTGCGTGTTCCATCAAAAAAATCGAATCTTTTCATATACGGGGCTTCGATCTTAAAATTAATTAATGATTAGGTAAATGAAAATGAAAATGGTCAAATGTCTTAAAATGTTCCAAAACAAATTAACATGAAGCTAACGCTTGTTGCGGCGACCACAGATGCAATTTATGAACGGAACGCGCGCCGGCTGCTTTCCAGAACTGGGCCCGAGCAATTTATGGGCGGACAGGCTTAATGTCTGGAGGTTTCCGTAACTATTAAAATCAGGCTTAACGCATCCACGCTGCTACGTTTGGCAATATCTTATAGGATTTGTGTTATGGTTTATATCGTTTTAATATTTTGTCAAGATTTGTCAATGGAACATTAGACGTAGGTATGTATATATAAGTTTTTGAGAATAGCGCTCTCAACCATTTTTTTTAAATTTTATAATATTGGCATAGATTGTAGGTATGTTGATATTACAATTCTAATCTTATCAAATACTAGCGACCCTATTGCGGCTTCGCCCGCTTTTACTACTGGATTATTCATATAATGTATGTTTGCAAAGCACTTAAGATAATGTGAAAATTAATTAAACCCTAATGCAACCCGCATTTTCGTAGTTTCAATAAGGATTTTCCAATTGTTTTACACAGCAAGGATTTTTTAGTAGGTACCGTAATTTTAAATCTGTGCTACTAATCTTTTCAAGTACTTATTAAAATATATTTAAATGACTATTTTTAGATAGTTAAATGACTATTTTTAAACGGAAGAAATTATAAACAAAAACCTACCTACTAATAACTACTACAAAAAATATGAAACCAAATATATCGTGCTGAAATAATACATTCAACTCCAATTATCCAATACGTGCAAACGCATCTAAATCTTCGTTGCTATAAAGGCAGGCGGGTTTTTTTTTTCGAGCTTGTGGTTAATGCTGAAGAGGGTATTCTGTCCCTGCAAGCAAGCTGCCTGTGAGGAAAATTAAATATTCGAGAATCGAACCCGGGCCGCCCGCGTGGCAGGCGAGCACTCTACCACTGAACCACCGATGCGTGTAAGGCAGGTGGGCGCGGCGGACGCATGGCGAGTGGCGAGCCGTTTCGCAGCAAGGATTTTTTGATATTGTAACAACTTCTAAAGTACTTATTAAAATGAAAAACAGTAAAAGACAGTTTTGATCTACATTAAATGGCCAACGTAACTAATATACTTATTCATATGCTGAGTGTAAGAGATAAGTGAAACTTGAGTAACATACAGCTGATGTGTCAACGGCGGGATGTGTCAACAATTAAATGCGTTTTTCTGTAAAACTATTCGCAATTTCGAAATAGTGTGAAAAGCAAATTTTATCTTCGTTTAAAGTAGAAAATTAATAAAGTATTTTAAAGGATAAGGATTAATACCATTATGGAAAAATGTGACTCACAATAAAAAATATATTGAAATTATTATTTTTAGACAGAAAAATGATCACTACACGTTATTCTTAAAAGATACGAATATGCCATCGCGGAGTTTTTTGTAGGTCTCATTAAGACGAACAATACTCCAGTACATTTTTTTCATATAGTACTTACCATTAAAGCAGCGCATGCGCGAAAGTGTCTCAACGGGTAGGACTTTATACACATTTATCGTATTTATGTTAATTTACATAAAAATGTACAAATAATAAACTATTTATAAACCTCCTACGAAAAATACTCGACCTAATGGTGAAAACCGTATCAAAATCCGTTGGGTGGTTTAGAAGAAGAAGAGTTAGAAACAACAGACAGACACGAAAAGGGACTTTGTTTTATAAGATATAGGATAGGATAGGATAGGATAACTATATTCAACAATTTGAGAGTACATTATTAAAATGTTAAAAACTAAATAAAATTATTTGATAATAAAAGAAACAGTTATGTAACCAGGGCATAAAAACTTTTGATGTAGTTTCGTACTAGTAACGACACTAAGAGGGTATTCTCGTAAGTAGTCGTATTTTGAAAGAAAAACTTCCACAGCCTGTTTCACAAAGCGTAAATGTACAATGGTTGGTCTAGAGTTTCTTCACTTGCATTGAACATGAAAGTTCTTGCTGTTACGTTTTTTTAATTCTGTAAATAGTTGTGAGCGGAATAAAAATATTATGTCGCTGAGTATTTTTTTTCATTATAAGATTCTTAAGTTTTAATTATAATTACAACTTTCTCTTGTTTCCCAAATTCACCAGAATTTGGGAAACATGAGCGAGCATAAGATCTTCTTCAGTTCTTTTATCATAAGATCTTTTTTAGTTCATTTAAAAAAATTGAAATTGCGTTGATTATATTATTATTTTAATAAAATAATTTTGTTGATAACAGTAGATGAGTTAAAGCGTGAAGCAAAAAAGAGAAAAACTAAATAGCAAATTTCGTTACTAATAATTTTAATTTATTGTTGAATAAATATGCACGCATAATATTATATACTCTGTATATTTTTAGTTATTATTTATTGAAACATCTTTAAAATATATTGAAAGGATTGTAGGTCACTCAATGACGTACTAACGCAACCTTTCCCTCACGTCTTATTTATAACTTGTTGCCGTATCTACGATATTATAACTTGTAAATATTTTACACAATATTGTTGATTTTATATGTATTTTTAATGTCAAGCAGAGAATGGAGTGTCTTAGCATTAGATTTTCTATGTCATTACTGCTTTAGCTTCACGATGTATCCCGTACATTGCGGAGCGCGGCGCGGCGTTGAGTTACCCCATTCAACACGCAGTGCCTCGAAAATTTCGGCGGAAAACGGAGAACGAAGTGTCTTAATACTAGGCTGGGTCTGCCCTGCTTTATGCGGGATACAGCGTGAAGCTGCAAAAAAATGACTATACTCTGACTTTTAAAAAAGGTTTCGATTGAGCGACAAACAGTTACATCTTTAACTAAAATAATAAATCTGAGAACGAATGAAAAATACTTCCACTCCGTTTGAAGCAATGAAAAAAATCTTTTTAATCTTTTGCTTTTACACTTTTCGCTTCAATCCGATGTCATTTCATGTTCTGTACGTTCTTTTTTATTATTTTTCTGTACTATATGTGTCGTTGTTAATCCAACTCAAATTGGCAATTTAAGGGCAAGTTACTTTTAGAATGGGGAAAATAAAAATAATTATTAACAATTCCCTGATAAGTAAGTGTGACGTTGAGTTCCAAAACGCAGTTTGTAGAATTCGGACAGAAAGTGGAGAAGGGAGTGTCTTGACTAAGACACAGAAGAAGAGAATATAAAGAGCACTATACCTATCCTATTATGCTAGACTTTATCCAGGTATCCTACTAGAATTGAAGAAAAAAATGTAGGTACATATATATTTTCTTGAAAATAAAGTAAGTAACTAATCATCATTAATACGTATAAATTAAATATATAATATCTGAAGAGACATATTATTCATATATTTGCAATATTATATGTATTATATTTAATTAAAGAAACAAATAAAGACCGTTCCTAATTACGTAACGTAAAATTTTAATAATATTTTTTATATATTAAAAAAATATAATATTAGTTAATTTTAATGGTTTAGTTTAAGTATAATTTAAGTAACGTTTGAGAGAAGCGCGAGGTTTAGGAGGACGCATGCGTTGTAAATTCTGGCTTACTTCAGCACCAGTATGTTCTGAGGTTTGCTGGCTAGCGGTCTTGGCTACTAAAATGTGATCACAGAGTGATAGCATACCATACATAATTATTTAAATATATATCAAGTTTCTTATATGTATAACGTCTATTATAGTATTAAAAGAAAAAAAAACTTTTTTGAAATTATTAAAAAAAGTATTAACTAACTTACAGACGTAGAACTTTTAAGTTATAAATAATAGTGTTTGTGTAAGTGTTTTAAACTTTTAAATAAGTGTAAGAAATATTTTTAATATATACTTTATGCACAGGTTTAAGTGTGGAACATAAATATAGTGTTAAAAAAGTTTAGTTAAGAGATTGGAAGCTGTTTTGGTGAGTAGGATCTTTAAACTAAATTAATTTAATTACATAAGAGTTCAATTTATATAACGCTCAAAAATAGATAACGGTGTTAATTCACTACATCAGTGATTCAAAAATATTTTTTTATATATTTATATTCCTAATATGACATTGTATACAAAACCAAATATTTTTTATCTTATAATATTTTTTTAAAAGCAAATATGAAGTTTGTATAATAACTTTTATGAAACATCCAACGGGTTAACACTTCGGTAAGTGTGTAATGAAAAAACACAGAGAAATAAATTGGGGTTTAGCAAGGGTCATGTTTGTTTAGGATTTTAACTTACTGGCTTTGTATAAATATTTCGAAATGGCAAAAGAACGGCACGCTCCGCGGTTAGCTAATGAAACCCACAGATGAAATATCTGTGAATTTTAAATCCACTTTAAATAATATATTTTAATATTCCCATAAATATAGGAATTCTTTATAGGTACTCGTATAAGAATAGCATTAAAAATGTCATTTGTAACATTTTACTTTCCAAACAATTTATATCTATCGTATAAAGGAAATTCGTCTGACAATTTCTTTCGCGAAATGTATTTTTAATGAGGTTCCACTTTTTATTTTTCATTTTGTTTTAATTCCTATGATGTAATTATATGATTTCGTTTTTCTCTTTTTTTTATTTGAAGATTAAAAGCTCTCCGATCTTATTTAGATTTCAATAATGATACGCTTATTCCTATTTTATATTAATTATGGATCTAGTGGGTACTTTTCTTTTAACTAATCACAATATATTTATTTATAAATGGCCGTCTTTGGTTGAGCTCAGGCTAATGGCAGCTCTCTTTAATTTTAATTGTAACAATTTTAACGTAATAATGTAATTGAACATCAATTATATTTAAAACAGCTTAGTACATTAATAAAGCGAAGTAGCGAATTAATAAAAAGCTGAAATACTGAAAAAAATATAAAAATAAGTTAGATGCTAAAAGTTTGAAACGTATATTTGAAAAATAAATAAAAATTTGCCACTGGCTTATAATATTGCGAACATCAAAGTAATTAACATGGTACATGTTTATTGAGATTAATATATCAATTCTGTTTTTGTCGGTCAACGGTTAATTTACTTCATACGATAACTAGTTGCCCTCAACTTTGTTTATGTGGATTTTAAGAAATAAAATAAAAAAGGCCTCGTAGGAATTTCAAGAAATCTAGTCTAAATTCTCCCAAATACTCTCTAACCTACTTACATGCCGAATTGCATCGATTATGCATTGTCTGTTAGCCTCTTCGTAACGGAACAGATTTATATTATTAATATTTACATTCGAGTGTAATTAATAATCTAAGTAGCGACTCGCTCGCGGCTTCGCCCGATTGAACATAAATATTAATTTACTGCTCTGTATTACTTTCGTTTCCTCATAATATTATAAAAACAATTTAATTTCTTCGCTCTGGTATCAAGGCAAAGCGCGGCGTTGAGTTCCGCAACTCAATACGCAATGCCGCCTAAATTTGGCGGAAAGTGGGTATCGGAGTGTCTTAATACCGGGTTCCTCTACCTACCCTGAAAATAAAATATATTTTTTTCCCCTAAATAATATTTTTTCTTATATATCTTCTATATACGACATCGATTACGATTTTATTATATGTATCAGTAGATATTTATGGAAGTGTTTTATTATGAATCTTTACTCTTCCGTTTCTGATAATATTAATATTAACGTTTAATATTTTTTGGAGCAAGAAAAATAGCTACGAGTATAATAAATGATAAAGAAAATTATACGGAAAATAATAGCTTTTCATGAAATATATTAATACTTTTGTTGTTACACGCGATTTAGAGGTTAGTGACTTTGATTTGAATAATTAATATTTTCGATTTCTATCAGAAAGGAACGATTTGTTTCGAATACGATTAAGCATTATAACTGCGGCTTCGCTAACGTAAGTTATTCGTATCCCATAAAAACACAGATGTAAAATCAGAGCCAAGTTAAATTTTAAGTAATCAACGTTCTCGACATCACCGACAAAAGAATAAAATTCAATTCTACATTTTTTTTTATATACAGGCTCTATTATATTTGCAAGTTAGTGTACTTTCAGGTTGTCCTGGGCAGGTTAATATATAAGGTTGATATTTGGTTTGATGCCTGGCTAAAGTCTTATGGACAATCTAAGTCTAATGGTCAAAGAAAAATGGACAAATATCAATATTTCCATTAGTGTCCCAAAAATGCCGGTTTTTGAACGTTAATTAATACCTATATCAATTTGTTTACGAGTTATGAAGGGTTCAAAACTAGTTTGAAATGGTTCGTGTAAAATACACATTACGCGAACCAGCTTTTTAACTTGGCTGAATTTACTGCCGCGTGTCTTAATAAATTTTATTGAAGAAACTTTCTCAGTGGGAATAGTCGTTATCAATCATTGTTAAATTTTTTAATTATTGTCAGATAGTTCCCAACTGCGCCACAATATTTATATTTACGTGTTTGTATATTAATAGTTGTGTTATTTAAATATCTATAACAATAAATTATTTTTTAACAAAAAGAAAAACCGACTTCTGAACTAAAAAGTGAAAAATAATTATACAAAGATTTCATAATCGGATCGGAAAAAAAAACAGTCGAATTGATAACCCCCTTTTCTTACAGAAGTTGGTTAATAAAAAGTTAATGATGCTTAACAAATTAAAAAAAAAATTTAAAAGATTTTAAAAAGAAATTAAATACATTTAGAAATTCAAAAGATAATTATAACAAGGAAGGTAACAAAAAAGGAAAATCTATGTCAACGTAAAAATACTTGAATTTTTCAAAGTAAAAATATATTCATAAGGGCAGAATTACTTTAGGTTGTTATTACGTAATTTATATGTATTGATATTATTATAATTTGTTTTCAATTAACGAAATGAATGTATTTTTTGAAGTAACGATATTTATTTGCTTGCGACAATATTTTATGATTGCAATTTATTATTATTTGAGCTCAATATTTCTTTGTAAGTTTATTATGCTTCTATTTTTTATAATACTTAATTAGATTGAAGTACCTGACCTAGATAAAGATATACAATCAAATGATCTCAACACTATGAAAATAAATTTTTAAATACGACATCGATTCTGATATTGCTATAGGTTCATCGCAGCGTATTACTGTAAACACAATGAATATGGGTTCGATTCTCACTAGGGAGAATGACCTATTTTCATTTTCTTGCCCTGACAAAATAAAACGTTTAAGCTTGTGTATTTAAAGTATTCGTTTAATAATCCGTGTATTTAAAACATTTTGTTGTCACGGACTGGTTAAAGTTCATGTAGCATTGTTTTTGCGGTTAGTGAAGTGCGGCAATGTCTGTGCGCAAGGACAGTGAAGAATGAGGTTTTATTTTACTAGGTCATTTCCACCACATTTATAAAATGTAGAAAATAAACTAGAATTAATAATTATCATATCTAAATAAAATTAATAAAAAAATATAGTGAATTTTTGAACAGAATACATATGGAAATGTATATTTTCAGTGACTTAAGTAAGCACATTATGATAATTAAAATATTCTCTTAGTGGAAATAAGTAAGAAATCTATTTGTTTCCACTAAGAGAGTAGATTTATTAAATGCAGGTGGAGTTATAAATAATGTTACTTAGTGCAGCGACGTAGAAATTATATTTTATGATTTACAATAACCGTATCTGTGCCACCGCTATAAAGGTTTAATTACTATGACGCTTACAATTTAGAGTGACTAGCAAACATATATTTTTTATTAGGATGATAAGTTCTTATTATTGATCATTTGGTATTATTTAATAGAACTTTTTTTTTACCTATGAATATCGAATGTGTGTTAAATATAGTTTTATTGAAAAATATGCAAGTACTTCCGTATCTTTGGTCTGTTTCTGGTCTTTCGACACATACTCGTATGTTTCAACGAAAAGGCGAAAAACGGAATAAAGAATCTTGACTGGTATGCATTTATAAATTCATCCTTCAGACATTCTTTCATTTCATACAGTCAGATTATTTCGTCCGACTCGTCCTCACCACGTCTTTTTTAGGTAAGGTCATTGGTAAGAAAGGACGTTTTTAGTTTGTCCATTGACTGCGGGTAACGAGCCAGTCCAATATTTACTTAGCAATAAAGGATTGATTTTACAACTAATTCTCCAATATATTGCATAAAACATAGCGAGAAAACTACGATTTAAATAATAATAATAATTGAAGAGTATGAATAAAATTTGAACAAGTCATCGTTTATCCAACGGTCAAATAAAAAAATATATTTTTTAAAAACAAAATACATATAACGCTTTCAACTTTTGACAGTTCAATTTCCATTCATTTAGTGAGAATATAGACAGTGTTTATATTTTATTTATCGACTTTTTAAACTTTTCTGTGGGTTTTTTGTATGCATAGTTCAATGAATCCAATGGAAGATTCAATTCATATCCTTGGCTTTTAGCTCATATTTAATAACACGCTTACACGGTTTGATTTTTTTTGTATTCACTAAAACAGATTTTGTAAGACATAATGTTTTAACAAAGGCAAACGCCTAATAAAACTAAACTAATTGGACTCGTCAAGAGTTTTTTACTCGTCATTCGAGCGACTAGCAAATATAATTTATATTTGATGTACTTAATTCTTATTATTCGCTTATTCAGTACGAAATTATAAAGACCTTGAGAACGAAGTTAAAAGCCGAATCGTAAAAGTGTGGATTCCGTCATAATCTCCATCGAGGGATGTTGCCGGGAGGCGTGAGAGATAAAGACGTCGTCGGCATTTACCGCCCAATGTCCGACTCCGCCGTCCTTTATCTTTTGTTTCCGAAAATCGTATAGATTACTGTTTATTCTCAAAGCACATTCAATTTTAGAAAGCTTTTTATCACAATTTTATTTCAGTGAAAATCTTTACGAAAGGATAAATATATTTTGACGGCTTTGAAATTCAAATAGCTTTTCTGTGGCTGTTCTCAATGGGTACCTTTTCATAAATGTAAGTAAAGAAAAAATAAATATACATTTACTATATGTATAATACATAGCTAATAAGGAAATTAAGATTACATATTCATGTTACGTTTGGTTTTTGCTTTGCTTTATATATTGGTTTGGTGATAAAGATTTTCATTTGATTTGGGAATCCCGAGAAGTAGCTTTATGAAGATTATGTATATAATTATGTATGTACAATCCGGTATGTTATACAATACCTAGGTAGTGTATAAAATACCTGGCTCATCCAGGCCATTTATAAAATAGTAGCGGCCCGTCCGCGGCTTCGCCTGCGTGAACTACGTTATTATTATTAATTTTTGTCTCTATGAGTACTTACGTTCTATGAATGACGTCCGACGTGCAAAATTAGAGACTCCTAGCACTTGAAACAACCCCTGCCCCAAAAACAACCCCTTAGAAGTCGAATATTGCAAATTCCCGTCTTAGCGAGCACCTACGTCCTATAAATAACTCCTAAGCAAAATTTCAGATTCCTAGCACTCGTAGTTTCTGAGATTTCGTGATGAGTGAGTGACCTTTCGATTTTATATATATAGATTACTAGCGGCCCGCTCGCGGCTTCGCCCGCGTGAACTACGATATTATTAATTTCTGTTTCCATGAGTACCTACGTCCTATAAGTAACGTCCATAGAAAATTTGAGACTCCTAGCATTTATAGTAACAAAGTTTCATACAAACTCTCAACCCCAAAAACAACCCCTTAGGAGTCGAATATTGCTAATTCCCGTCTTAGCGAGCACCTACGTCCTATAAATAACTCCTATTCAAAATTTCAGATTCCTAGCACATGTTGTTTCTGAGACTTCGTGATGAGTGAGTGACCTTTCGATTTTATATATATAGATTAATATTGTTGTCCATTACCTATTTTACCTAAGTAAAAAATACAATTCCAAGGGATCCATTAATTTGAATTTATAGCAAATATATACATTGGATTCACTTAATAAGGATGGTACACATTTATCTTTCTTATTATATAACATCACCAGCAGTGTTCTTGGTTTAAATTAATTTAATCACAATAAATTTATCACATTTCGTAAAATTTGATTTATCACTTAGACTTTAGAAATTTCTGCTGTTGTTGACTTCAACTTTGTTTTCTTTAGTGGTTAATTATATTTATTAAAACGTTATTTAGGAAAGTGTTTACTTCTGGGGTTGTTGCAAATATATGATAACAATATTTATGTCAGACCGTTGTGGCACAGTGGTGTAGTGTCTATGAAAGCTGATAGTTGTGTGTTTACATGATCCCTACTCGGAAGATAGGATTTTTTTGTTAATTTAATGAAAAAAACACTCAGCTTTCCAATTGTTACTATTTTTAGTGTTCCGTACCACGAAAGGTAAAAACGGAATCCTTATAGGACTTTGTTGACGTCATCAGCTTTTCGTCCCTTGAAGCAAAGAAAAAATTAAGTATTTAATTCAACACAATCAAATGATACGGGCATTTGTGAATCGCTTTTTGTTGCATGTTAGCTGAAAATCGCCTCGTAATCAAAAATTGTATAGTACTTCACGTGGGCCTACAGTTGTGAAATTTGGCACAAAGTGAGAATTTACGATACAAATAAAGGAAAAAATGTAAAACGTATAGGCATGTCATAGAAAAAAATCATTATAAGCTTTTCATTATAAACCTTCAAACTTAGGTTTGTCTACAAGGTAAATTCTTGAAATTTGTACCTATGGAAGCCTCGGTGAGCGAGTCTGACTCGGATAGAACAATTTTTTTTAAAGTGACTCTGACATGAAAATATACTACAACTACAAGTACATCAACTTTTCATTAAAAAAATCTCATTATTATCTAAATATACAATTAGCTAATTCAATGGCATTAACAGCATAATATATGCAGCTTAACAATACGTTAACAATAAGATCGATGGTTGACGCGTGTCGTATGCACCGTTAAACAGATTGTGCTCGCTCGCGGAAATCCGCGGGCTGACACATGTCACCACACCCATGCGTCTAGTTAATAGCCCGTGTGGAATATCTATATAGTCATGAAATAAAATAGTAATAAAATGTTATACCCAATAACTGAAATAAAGCTTGCCGTTTGAGTTGACGTGTTAAGTTTTTTTTATTATTTGTGTTGCATTTTCTTCAAATCAATGTCCATATTATAATTTTATATTTTTAAAAGGTTTGCCTTTCGATTTTAAAACATAATAACGTTAACATTATGAAGAAATTCGTGATTTTTTTATGTTGCTTTCGTTTTATTGTAAAAGAGAAAAAACGATTTTAGTATTATAAAAAATAAATAAAAAGATTGAAGAAAAATCCTGGTCAAATGTATCGGCCAATAAATACAATTTGTATTCAGAAGCCGTAGCAAGTATTGAGAATGAGAAAAAGTTTTCCTTTTTTTTATTTCACTTTCTCTTTCGGTTCGTATTGTCAAAATATACAAATCATGAACATTGCAAATAACATACAACTGCTTTACTTCCCTTTGCAAACATACTGCTGAAAATAGAATTCTTTCGCCCGTTACACGTTTCAGCTTAGCACTGATTCAAGGTCGGACTCGAAAAAATACTGTAACTTCGTGAAATTTTCTGCCATTCTTATGTCTGTTCTATTATATTCTTGTACATGCTTAAATAAATTGCTATTCTTTTAGTCAACGTAGTTCTTTTAAAATTCTTTTTACGTCAATCGTATTTTATACAACTGTAGAGTTTGTACGTACAGATAATAAATCTTCCTATTTTACATTCTATTTTAGACACATCGCGTGCAAGCTGACAAACCAACATCGCGTTTAGTCGCATTAATACTAATTAAATTTATAAAACACAACTGTTCATGGAACAATGGATTACATAAAATATACGCAATAATTTCACGCTATTCACACATTACGTAATTATAGTTTTAGACGAAAAATAAAAATTAATTTAAGATGACCAATATAGAAATAAACAAAATTTAAAATAATAATAAATGTTTTAATAAGTGTTGGTTACTTTGCAGGAATTTATTTCTTTTGTGTATAGTAAGTACAAATGATACAAAGATAGGATGTAATTTTTGAAAAACTAAACCCTAGCTATTTGTATGAAATATTAACACAAACACATATGATAACCTGTTGTAAATGTCATCTATATAAGTAAATTAATATATATAAATTTATTATACAAATATAAACTATATTAAATTTATATATGTATACAATATAGAAAAAGAGAATAACAAATATCACGAGAAAAACTAAGGTAATAACAGTAAGTGCAATAACATTCGCTACGTAGAGTTAAAAATTATTGCGATCCAAGTTAATACTACCGAAGGGAACTTGAGCACGTTTCGTTCGCACCGACGCGACGCTACGGAAAAATATTCACACGAAATATATGAACCCAACAAATGTTATTTGTCCCTTAACAATAGGCTTACTTTACAAATAGGAGTACAGTTGTAAATTGTGAAAAAATGTCGCAGTTTTTTTATGTCCCATGAGGTTAACTTTACTAAGCCTTTGTATATGATTTTTTCTCCAATTTGCCAACGCCAAGCTTCCAAACGTTTTTCCCGTATAGCAAGCAGTTTATACATAGAGGATTGTGAGACACTTTTGCCTATCAAGTAGACAAAACGCGGCGTTAGGCTCCGTCTACCATTATTCCGAATTGGGATCAAAAACATCATCACGTTTCTGCTGCGCCACGTGGCCAAATTAGATTCCTTTGTCCTTCTTGTTTTTCTTCTTACTGTACTTCTTCTGTAATTGTTCTGTCCATACGATGTTTGAATATGTGAACTGCTTGAATAATTGCTGTTATCCATATATAAAGACAAAAATCATACAGAAATTCTATGAATGGTATTTGAACGCGTAATTGAACGAGTATTTGAATAGACACGATCTAATTATGTCACACTGATGTCATCACATCGTTTATCATAACTTCATATTATTTTAACCTGTAGTGTCCATTTTGTTGTTTTTATGATGCATTTTTTTTATTTATATTTACAGCTAAAACTTAAGGAACCATTGTTAAAGTTCAAGTAAAGGGTTTTTAATTGTTTTAATCCTTAAATGCATAAATGTAGGAGTAGTGTAACAATGTCTGGAGTAGTTCGAGTAGTTCTAATTTTAGTAGGTTTTCATTTTATACTGCAATATAATATAATAAAAAATTATGATAACCTGTTTTTTCGTTGTTTTATAATACATTATTTCCTTTAAAAGATTTAATTGGGGCGTGAATCTATAAAAATGCTGGATATAATAAACAGAGTCTATGGATAAAATAAAAACCTTTAAATCTGTTGCGTCATCGTTTAATGGGATGGATAAAAGGTACAATCATCCGGAAATTAAAGGCAGGGCGATTAACGTGATAGACACGATAAGAAAAATATTTTTTGTTCCATTTAATGATAATGGTATTAAAATCGAAAAATCATTTATATTAAGGAAAACCGGTTTAGTTCGAGATGGACTTGCCCACCAAGGTGGTAGGTCACGGTCAAGTACACTGTAGAACTTATAAGAGTTGAAAAACTTAAGTTTGAGGGCTTATAAATACACTCGTAGGTAAGAGATTTACACTTTAATTATGGAAATAATTTAAAATAATGTTCTTAATAGTAATAGTAATTAAAAATACAAAAGATTAGAAAATATTGAATGAATACTTTGAAGGCAAAGTTTTGTTTAATTTTCTTCAGTAACCATAGCCAGCTTGATTTGACCCAGATAAGACAATACGCAACGTGATGGCTTGACACGTCGTACAATATGGAAACCCTATTCATACACTTTGAATAGCTCTCATATTTGTACTACAAAATATTGTGATATATTCTGAATTTACATTATAGTAAAAAAAATATTACATAAATAATTAATTAATTAATTATACCTTTTAAAGCTCTCTTAGCGCAGCAGCATAACGTCTGATAGTAAACGAACAGGTTGTGGGTTCGATTCCCTCGATTCATTGGTACATTACTACATTTTCACAATTCACTAACAATGATTAATTTTACGAATTAAAAATTAAAAGAATGTGGCCATTGTTTACATGCATTTGCTACACTTGTTTAAAACTGTCAAAATATACTCGTATTGGCAAAACAGCAAAATATCGAAAATCTTATCGTTATCATCTACAATTCAATATTTTTTTTTGCGAAATTTCTATGACAGCATCCTTTTTCGGTATCACACAAAACACAAGTGAAGTTACTGGGATCCGCTATCAATCTTTGCAAATATCTGATGCGAGTACTCTTGGGGACCGCGCACACTTGGGGCACCCTACCCTAAGTATATATAAAGTCACAGTTTTACACAGTAAAAATAACAATGAGAGGTTTTTGATTTACTTTACAATAAAATAAAACAGTACTAGTATATTATATGCATTAAAAAGTTAGTAAGTTATTTTAACTTTAAACTTTTTGTAGTTAAAATATTATTATTACAATTTTGTCACAATATAAAAATATGAGTTTTCCATTTATATGTGTATACTGGAACGTATCGTAAATAACGAAGCAATTTGAAACTTTACTAATATTTTGTTCGCTGAATAGCTGTTATTGTCGATGGTTAATAGCATATCATACTAATAATACGAGTTGTTATTTGTTATTTTAATTTGAGAATTATTTTCATTCATTAATTGAACTACATACAAAATTTAAATAAATCAGCTTCACGCTGCATCCCGCACACAGCAGGGTAGGTAGAGGGAACGTAGTGTTAAGACACTCCGATTCTCACTTTCTGCCAAATTCTGGATGCATTGCGTGTTGAGTAGCAGAACTCAACGCCGCGCTTTTGCCTCGACAACACAGCGAAGAAATGGATATATAAACGTAAATAAATATTTCACTTCCCCGAGTGGGAATCGAACCCACAACCGTCGCGTTACAGTCACACCCTTGTGCCAGTGCCACAAACAAAATTACTTTCTAATTAAGGACTATTATAGTAGCCAGTAACTTAAGCTTATATAAAATACTATGAAATAGCCCTCATTTTAGTAAGAAGGAAATAACATTGCGATGATAGGATCATGACATAAAGAAAATTAGATTTCTGTGCCTTTTTATATATCTCTATACTTTAACAAGTTTATTACGTAACTGTTTCACTCTCAAGATGAAGTATATAAAGACTTTGGTTATATAATGTTATGGTATTTTTTTTAATTCACTTTTATTGATATTTGCCATTATATACGAGTATATTATGTATGTGCCTGTTTATGTATTTGGGTGAAATTAGAATAAAGGCGAATTATCCTAAAAAACTAAAAATACAGGCCGTCATTGTGCAGTGGCACAAGCAATTGTAAACGCGACGGTTGTAGGTTCGATTCCTACTCGGGGGAATGAATTATTATTTAGTAATACTTTCATTTCTTCGCTCTGGTACCAAGGCAAAGCGCATTTTTTTTGAGGTATTGGGTGTTCCCGATACCTCAAAACGTAATCATGGTGTCTAAACACTAGGTTCCCTCTGCTTACGCTGCTATGTTGGATACAGCGTGAAACTTTAAAAGAGAACTAAAAACAAAAAAAATATGTATGTATGTATGTATAATTTCATTTAAATTTTGAGTTCCACTGAGTACGTGTAGATCAATTTTAAGATATTATTAAGCATTCTTATTTTATCAAAGAATAGCTCTGTACCAATTTACATATTTTATTCGTTTAATTATAGTTATGTTAATTCCCCGTCCGCAGTGCGCGATTGTAATGCTATTTGAATTCACAGCATGTATTTTATTTTTGTTCAAGAAGAAAAGAAATCACGCTTCTTTCTATACATAATAATGAATAAAACGATTTACATAGAAAATTTTATTCATGCTATAGCTTTTTCCCATAATTATTCAGTAATGACTATTCTATTTTGATTTTATAACATAACCATTAAAACACATATTATCGAAATGTTATTAAAAGAAAAAAACGGAGAATATTATTTATTATACATTTTTGTTATACACATTATACTCGGAATTTGTAGCTGAAGTATTTCACTTAGCCAGAATATATTTAAGAGATGTGCTTCCTCATCAAGAAAATCTCTAAGGGAAAATCTCTCTCTCCTGTATATATGTACGTGGACTGTATACAGTACGGTACAGTACGGTCGACGAGTTGTGACCGCTCTGAAGTTAGGCTTTCTAAATTTTTAAGCACTGCTTTCGGGAAGAAAATAATGAAAAGTAAGAAGAAACCCTGCAGCTTAGTCTAAGGGTGGTATTGATTCGTCGTTCGTACGGTAGATAATTTTAATACACCAGAGTAACTGGGTGTTTGGTATTCATAAAGTAACTGACAAATTTCAATACAAATTGGCTTTGGAACAGATTTTCTACTTTCCACAAAGCGCTATCTATAGCAAGATTTTAATTTCATCGATATTTGAAAGCTAGAAGCAGTGGATTATGTGTAAATAAAAATTTTTGCATTTCACTGTTAGATTTCGACCAAAAATATACATAAGTTCTACAATGTAGGGCCAGTCATGATGCAGGGCCACAAGCGTGCGACTTTAACTGGGATACTCGACAGGTTGAGGGTTCGATATTCACTCAAGGAAACGATCCCTCGGTCTGGTAACGATGCAAAGCGTGGCGTTGAGTTCCGCCACTCAACACGCAATACCTTCGGAGTCGGAGTCTTAATATTAGGTTCCTTCTGCCTACCCTGCTGTGAGCGGGATACAGCGTAAAGCTGGTCTCATTTAATTTGATTTAATTCTATAATAAATTATACGCTAAGTTCATCTCCTCTTGGTATATTGCGAATTACGTCCACTACGGTTAGTCACTTGTCTCAAAATTTTTCTTAAGGCACAAAATAGCGTTAAATCTAACATTTCTTGCTACAGCGACAAAATTACAAGGCTTAACTGTAAATAGTATGGGGTAACCACTTTGTTTTCAGGCACAATGTGCCCTAGATTCATATGGAATCGTGGTGTCTCCATACTAGCACTACGGTTGGTAATGAGAAGAATAAAAAGTAACGAGGGTTACACAATCATGCGGCATTCCTTTGGAGCAATCCCATCACCACAAAACCTCTTACCTGAATAGCATTTGTAATTCTGTTTCATCACCTACATTATATATTTAATGTAATTGTCATTGCTTTATTTGGCGATGAATTTGGTAGAATAAATAAGTCAAGACACTCTTTTCTCCGCTTATAGCCCAAATTTCAGAACTCAGTGGTGAAATTTAAAGCCGCACTTTGACTGTATGCTTGTGCAGCCGGTGTTAATCGATAAGACTTTATCAAGTCAAGTCAAATTTTGGGACTTTTTATACGAAGTATAATATGTTTCTAATTCTAAATTTGTAATAATAGTAGTAATATAATAAATAAGATAACAAATATATAATTAGCATTGAATATTCTTGTAAATATTATTCCGTTCCGAGCCCGTCGGAATATCGGCTTTTACCCGACGGATATGGATCACTAGTTTTGCTCCTACATACATATGTTGTTTCTTTTTATGTTATATACGAATTTAGTAACGTTACACGATACAAATTTCGTTAGTTTGATGGATGAACGGATTAGTGGGGCCTTGAGAGCCCTCTTTGTTCTTTCGGAAAGTATCTATCTTTTTTTTGATAGTAAAATATTTCATTTATATTTAATATGCAAAATTTTGAAGATTTCATTATTAGTAATTCTGTCAGTCAGTAGATATAGATAAAATATTATGTTTTTTTTTCTAATTGACCCAGTACATTTTCAATAATAAGTTAAAATTGTTTGCTTTTCCTAAGAGTTTCTATATTGTTTTTGACTCAATGCTAGATTGTGGTTATTAGTTTGCCTTTAAGAAAATTTAATTTAAAATTAATTGAACGAGTTCGTATAAAGAATAAATACTTTGAGAGACGTCTTATTGTTTGACTAAAACTGAACAACGGTCTAATTAAAACTAGATTTGATTTCTGCCAACATGGCGTATTTGAAAATAAAAGATTAATTCTTGTTGTTTTCTCGTTATAGCTTTTCAAATAGTGGCTTTTAATGAGGCCGTTGTGGCATCTTGAGCCGGTGACGTGAAACGTGTTGGTCACCGGTTCGATTCCAACTCGAACAAATGATTTATGTTAGGTGGTAGAACCCACTGTCACTCTATTTTAAACTTTTTAGTATTTACCACTTTATTTGGAGATAAATTATAAACATTGTCCCAAATTTTATTCAAAATCATAGCAGTCGAATAATATACTATATATTTATACATATTGTATATTTATTTTCTCTACGATAGGTCTATTAAAAAAAATCATAAGATATGTATGTGATAATGGCTGAATATACATTTTTAAATCAGTAAAAACTAATTGTCGTTGCCTTGCCGTTATTTTTTACTGTTATAGTAAAATGTAGAGTTAAGCTTTGAATTTTTATTGCTGAAATATTTAATACAAGTTTTTACAGTTTATAGATTTTATTTTTATATATTGCGCTAGTGCTTAAAAAAATGCTAATATCCATAGCACCGTTTTTATGAAGATCGTCATACAAATCCTTTAAATATACCAAACTACAAAATATACCTAAAATAAAGTTTTAATTAGTTTGGTGTATTAGATTAGTAGGTACCTACCTTATTTCTCACATGATCGATTTCTACTGTGAACTTCACACATTATGAGCACATAAATCTCTAAACGGGTTCCCCAGACATAAGTAACGCCACTCAAAAAGTAATAATATTCAAATGAGTCTGCAGAAGTATTACCATAAGCTTGAAGGCGTTGTCACGCTTACGTGTCACGCTTATTCTGGTAAATAATGTGTATCGCATTTAAAATCAAAATGTTTGTAATATTTTCATGGCTGTAAACATTACCTTTATTCGTTGCGAATATCTTATAGCGAATACATTCCGTATGGAAATCGGTATCTACTTTATCCACTTGCAAAGTATTACAAAATATTAACATAAGATTCTAATGCAAGCTACTGTCTCCACTGTACACTGGTGGAGGTTGATTTATTATTACTCTGTCGTGCTTTATACGTCTCTACGCTTTCAGTTTTTATTGGAGGAAATAACGCTGTCATTTTACGTTATGTCATATTTTTTTACAATAAAATTGTTTTCGATAAAATACCTTTACGTTTTTTAATATTTCAATGAAAATATTTATTTTACTACTAAAATATGTATACAAACGTACATATTTTAGTAGTTTCACACAATTTAAAACTATTCATGGTTTTACTAAATGCAGTAATTGAGATCATTTCTTCCAAATAGCCTTACTATGCCTCACTGTTTAACTAATGAACAGGGCCGGTTTCAGCACTACCGGTGCCCTGGGCGAAATTTTTTCGGCGCCCCCTAACTACATTTCAATAATATACAAAACAGGGAATGAGTACAACGAAATAACCATCTATTTAAAAAAAATAATACAAAAACTAATAAAATTTCACTTCTTCTAGCCTTTCTATCTGCGAACTCTTTTATTAGGCATTCAAAGTCTATGTTTTCTGCAATTTTATTTTGAAAGTTGATAAATATTTCAATGACGATGACTTCGTTTTTTTTTTTTTAGATATCAAAGACGACGGTGACTTTGTTTTTTTTGTTTTAAGACATCTTTGCGCAAAGCGCCCTAAACGGGCGTCTACGGCGCCCTTTTTATCCGGCGCCCCTGGGCGGTCGCCCAGGCTCGCCCTACCCTAACACCGCTAGTGCTAATGAACGTTCATAATATACAAAATATGAGTATTATTTATGCTTTATTCGCTTGCTATAATTCAATGTTCATAATAATAGAACCCGAGTATACGAATTAGCCCAAAACTATATTAAAGGGTCTTTTAGGTACGTGGCTATTTAAAACATTACCAGAGAATTATACTTATAATAAAAATAAACTTTTTATAAAAGCTACATAAATTGTAAGGATGAGTATTAAATCAATCGCACAGTAATCTACCTTTGATACTTTCATTCCGAATTATAATAAGGCTTTAATAGCATCGATTGATAGTCATAAAAGGTAGGCTCCTTACAAGATATGTGATACAAGTAGGTATACAAATTATTTCAAAGGCGGTAGGTAATATGTGAGTAAAAGGAGGAGTGAGCTAATATACGAGTATGTATGTCTGAAAGTAGATTGGAGGAAAATCGGTTTTATAATCAAAAGAGCAGGGCAACCCTTTGCTCTCTGTGGACTATAAATAATAGTGTAGCCCATGAGGTAATGGCGACGTCCATTACGTTTAATTAAAGTCGTGCTGTCCCATTATAACTGTGATTCGTTCAAAGATGTACGTATATTCTGTTACAAGGTTATTTTGGTTTTAATAGACATATTAATTTATTTTTTCACACTTTTTGTTTGTTTTGTGTACCTATATATTTTTATCTTTAGGTATATGTGTAGGTAGTATGTCTGCTTTTTTATAGCATGGTAGCTAAGCTCATTGTCGTCTATTTAAAGAAATATACTTAATACTAAAAAAATATTTATACTCTGAAATATTTATTTAAATTTATATTTCCATTTCTTCGCTGTGGTGCCTCGACGGCAAAGCGAGTAGGATATAGCATGAAAAAATTGAACACTTAAAGTGTAAAATCTATAAATTTTATCGCTATCTTTTCCCCTTTTAGAGTGTATAGTAGCATTTGTTACAAGCCTAGACATAAATGGAGTGAAGCGATCGTATGCTGAAGTAGAAAATCCTTGATCTAATAATGTACTGCTCTCGGCTCAAGGAAAATCGCAAAACAAATACTGAGGCAATCTCCTAAGTCGCCTTCATGTACCAGGGACCCAGTCAATGATGGAATCTTTTCCTTGTCATGTTCTGATTGAAATACTGTCATAGAGGCCCGGCTGATTGAAAAGGTTAGATTTTGGATCACAAAATGACTTGCTTTATTATTTCTTATTTCCCGTAGCTATTATAAGTTGTTGTCATGATATATTTTTAATTTGTTTCGGTGTTATATTTATATTTATCACTATTCTCATACAGCTGTCCTGCTTTCTAACACAATTTTATTAGCTTTGGTTGTGTATGTGTCTCTATGTATGTTTGTAACGGAAACTTTGGACGTGATTTTATACGACTTTGAAACGTCATATTTATTTGAATTTTTGTTTACTTATGAAGGACCGATGACAATGTATTATAAAACTGGTCAAGTGCGAATCGGACTCGCCCAATGAGGGTTCCGTACCAATTTCTGGATTGTAGGTTCAAATTATAATAAATTATATTTAAAAAAGTCAAACACACGCTTTTGAAAAAAGCCAACCAAAAATAATAAATAAATAATTTGTTTAAAAAAACGCTTTTATGAAAAAAAAAATACTTAAAAGTAAAAAATAATTATAGTACCTATAACACAGACTTTTTACATATTCTTAGAAGCAGTTCACATATTTTTCATAGACTCATATTCAAAAGGAGAGGTATAAAATTGCTAAACTTGCCTAGATACAACGCTTAACTGAACACTTCATAAGCGTTGTTCGTGTATCAATAGGCTGTAACGTGCAGCTGTTCCATCAAACGTCTATGATACATTATCTCCAGTGACACCTCTTGAAAAGGCATTATGTTTCGAAGTCAGGTCCTTAATGAAACGCTGAAGCCTGTAGTCAATAACTCTATTCTTATTAAAATAATCGTTTATTGGTGGAGATAAGTACTTTTTCAATATTAATTTGTTTCATTATATCGTTCATTAATTTTAAGAACTTTTAGAAGATTTTTTGTAAGGGAGAAATTAAAAATTAATGAAAATCTGTTTAACTGTAAATTTATATGATTGTTTTTAATATTGATAGTAGGTATATAAATGTATGCTGAAATAAAGATTGTATCTAAACCGTAGAGTACTGTAATTAGTGAGATTAACTCGGTCTAAAGCGAAGCAATAAACTTCGGCTCTGAACTCGTTACTCCATATTGTGGGAGCAGTGGGAAATATTTGTAATGTCCTACTTTGATACGTAATATTTCTTTTTTAATCTATTGCTAAAAATATGTTTTAAAGCTTAATCTAAAAAAAGTATACTACATTTTTTATTGTTTTTTTAAGAGTGCTTAAATATAAACATATTGCTTTAATAACTAAATTACTTATATATTAAATATCCAATTATTTTTTTGTAATATATATGGTATATATATAGGAACTGCCTTATTTTTTCATATAATACATGCCATCGCAGTGCCTTTTACGAGGGAACTCTACTCCTACCTACCAGAGTGACAAAATGAAAATCATTGGAGGTCGAATAAGAATCGAAACAAACAACCGTTGTATTTACAGAAGTATTTTTTTTATTAATTTCATATTTTTTTATGTTTACATGATTTAAATTAAAACTAGTCAGTTCCTATCAAGTGTTTTTATGAAAAAAAGCAACACAATCTAGATAGTTTCTGTTGTTGGTTGCGTCGTTAACATTTTATGCATACTCATGGAAGCTCATACTATAAAAGATCTGGGTCATGTTACTGGATTGTGAGATTTAATGTCTTATTTACCCGAATTTGTATGAAATGGAAATAAAACATTTTTTTTATATACTTATCTTATTTTTTAATATGCTGCTTAACGTCCTGATCGGCATGGTTAATATTTTTATTGACCTGTCATTCAAAGGCATGTAAAAATGATTTTAAGAAATAATGATTTTTAAAGAAATAAATATGATTGTTTCCGAAATTATCAAATTTAAACAAGATAATATTAGTTCCTCAAATCTACAAAAATGAAATAACATATTCTGATTAATACTGTATTAGTTTTTAATTAGAATTGTATTTGAACGAACATTTGGAATTTCAGTTTAATTGAAATTGTTTCCCACAATCATTATCTAAATTGCAAACATGATGCCAAGCGTAACGCACCTGGGTGAACCTCGCATTTGTCATGTATTATTAGTTGGTAGTTTTGTGATGAATTAATAGTCGTCCCATCGAAAATATAAATGTGAAATGAGAGCCAAGTTAAATTTTAAGTAATGCACCGTTCTCGAATTCACTGAAAAAAGAGTAGGAGATCTATATTGGTGCTGAGTTCTCTGAATACCCTGAAAAGCAATGTAAATATCTTTTTCAATGTCTCCACGGTCTTCACAATTATATTTGCTAAATAATTTTAAACGAAACGAGCCGATTTGTTCTATAAATAAGTAATCGCCATTACCGCATTCCTTTATAGCAGAAACGTGTCCACAATTGTAAAAGCCTTTTTATTTGCGGTATCATTAAGTACGATATACGTACAATGTGCGCTCGACGCGGATTTATGGAGGTTTGTGCTTATTGCCATCGTGATAAATGAAGAAGATCCGTATGTTAGACTAATGTCCAGCTAGGTAGGTATTATATCAATTATTTTTATGGAAAATCTATGAGAAGCTAATTTTATTCAGGAAAAGAAAATTAAATACATTTTGCACATATTGCATTATACTCGTAGGTAGGACGCAGGATTTGAATTTACGTTATTTTTTAATTTTATATTAACGGCCTATCCCGCAACGCCAATCTGAAGAATATAATTTTTGAAAAAGTTTAAAAAAAAATTCCCCAAGTACTTTTTTGCGTTCAGTCACGAACATTGCAACCACCTTATTGTGGCAGCGCCTATAAGGTTTATAGCTATACAGGGTGGAAGAGGCAGCGCTTCTTTTACTGAAACTGCATATAAGGTAAAATATTTCAAACCCAGAATTAAAAAAAATAATCAAAGTACCTCAACAGTTTAGACGTAGGATTTTTTTTTCATTTCACGATTTTTATCCATACCTGTATTTCGTGTCACGCACACATACGTATGCGACGTTGCCACTTTGACAGGTAAGTGTGTGCGTGCCTATGTTATACTTTACAAATGGCGTTTTATTTTAAAACGATAATTTTATTATTTATTTTGTTTGAAAAAATAACTTTTTCATTTTTGGGAATTATTTTTTTTACGAATTATATTAGGCTTTTATAGAGTAGTTAAAACTGTGGTTTCATTTAAAGTGGTGCTGACAATTCCACCCTGTATAGTAAAATAATTAGCTATAAATAATGCTAGAAATTTCGGCGGAAAGTGGGTAACGGAGTGTCTTAACACTATGTTCTCTATGCAAACCCTGCTGTATGCGGGATACAGCGTAATGCTGGAAGAAAAAGTTTCAATAGTATTTCGATCTATTTTACCAACAATTAGTTTTCTCTTCTATAAATATGAATCGAATAAGTTGCGGTAGTTTATAGTATATTTACTTATGAAAGTCATTAATAGTTCGTTTCGAAGCAAATATTAAATGTGATAAATTTAATAGGGTTCTACATGTTATATATATGCAATAGCATTAAATGTTAGTGCATGTTTCGGTTCTCTTGTCTTTATTTGAATCTCATAATTGATGCTACTAAGATTCCATTTATTAACAATCAATCTATGTCTTATTTTTTTCGATAAAAAAGCAACATTTTTATTTCCTTCTAGACATATACTTTCACTTTGTATTAAAATCAATGAAATTAATGACTTTTAGTTATGACTTTACGTGAAAACCAAACATGAAAAAATGGGGCTCTGTATAGTTCATAACTATTGAAGCATAAAAAGATTCACTTTTACATCGGCTATAAAGTAAAAGAATTCGAAATGAACAATCAGTCTGGAACTTTTACAAATTAAATTGTTCAAAGGATACCTCCACAAGTGCCTTGTAACTGAGCATGTAAAATATGTACATATATTACTTTTGCAATGCCTCAAACTACTCCGAGTATTTTAGTTATATATTAAAATTAGTAAAGAAAGGTAGAGACTATCAAATTTTAAAAGAATTTAATTTTAAAAGAAAAGAAGAAAAAAAATTTATTCATAAATGACTAGTCTTCGCTTTACTGGAGACTTTTTACACTCTTTGTCATCAATAGGCTCACAAACGGTCTAACCGATTGAGATAAACATTTGCAAACATATATAATATGACGACGTAGATGGTTTTAGGCTAAAAAAAATTAAAAAATTCAAAAATTCATTTGGTGCTTCGCTCAACATTTGAACACTACCGAGACTGCGAGCGCAGCGTGTCAAAATTGAAGTCCAGTTCGCGCCCCTAGTTATGTTATATACTCGTAGGTATAAAACTACTAAAAGTAGACAGCGGTACTTGGTTATTTTTCTAATCCAGAAAAAAGGACATTTCTTTTTTTAATATAAAAAAGTGTTAACATTAAAAAAGCACCAACAGCCGTCAACTTGTTCTTTTGTTATAAATTAATAAAAAAATTGCAAAGGTATTCAGGATTATTAGTCAACCACCTGCTCTACAATCGATCTTTGTAGCGTAAAAAATATATTATTATCGTAATATTTTCCTCATGTCTAAAACCGATTGCCCAAGCATTGTTGTATGAAAATATCTTTGTTAAATCATCCTACGATTTATCCGTACTGTTACCCTTACAAAATTTATTCATCCAAATACCCTCTTTGTACTGACCAAATTAACAATTGCGAAGTGGTTGTTATTACGAGGGTCTTGCCCTCTATTGTTTTATTCATCGCCGTGACTAGCCGTTGAGCCGATCTTACTTAAATGTTTTTCAACTGTGGACTTTGTGGTTTATTCTTGTAATTAATTATACAATATCCTAAGGCCGTCGTGGCGCAGCGGATCAGGAATGCGACTGAAAACACGACGGTTGTAGGTTTAAATTCCACTTGGGGGAATGAAATATGTAATGCTTCAAGAATTCGAAGAAGGTGGCGGATTTATATAATTTGTAAGAAACTTTTTAAGAAATAAGTAAGAACTATAAGTATATAAGTTACGAGGTATTGCCTAAAACAAATACTTTCTATAACCACGATTGTTGTGTAATTGAATCTTCTAAGAATGTCAATTTAGCTCGACCCTCCAGTCTATAATCTTATTTCCTAAGAGATTCCACTCCAATACCTTCATAAAGATTGTAGATAAATGTGAAACCTACTTAGACTAGAGCGAAGCTAAAAAGTACAATAAAGGATCTTAATTAAATTGAAGTACTATATTTTCCCTTTTTCTAGCAGATAATTTTAGAGTAGGATGCTGTCATCCTGCGTAGTGATAAAATATTCCGTTCTTGACTTTTCTATATACTTTTTGTTGTAGCTGTCAATATAAACACTTGCATGACTAAATTGAAAGAATATTATTATTATATAGAGTCAAATATTAACCAACCGTACCATGATGATGATAAATAAATTTCTAAGAAGTAAGTTTCTAATATCACAAACAGTTGAACATATTTTCATGTTTTTACAGAACGTTGGTATTTTAATGGGCACTTTGTGGATTTTCTTAAGCGGCTCCTTCATTTCTGTAATTACATAAAAGCAATCCAGCTAATGTGATTTCGTGTTGCGTGACTGAAAATGTACCCTTACTTTTTTCTCTGAAAGTCAGAATAATTAAGGGTTTTTGGGTAAATTGTTTGAAATTAACGCTGTTTATACTTACAAGTCTCATTTGCGTGTACCTCTTTAGTAAAGTAAATTATGTTTAGTTACTTTAGAGCTTCCGTATTATTCGGAGAGCTTGGGTTTTGTAATATTATTTTTTTAGCATCACGCTGTATTCTGCACACAGCAGGGTAGGCAGAGGTTGATGGGCAGAACTCAACGCCACGCGTAATAATATTATGATTGTAGTTTTTTTGTATTTGGTATTTGAAATGTTTTATATAAATTACATAGTCCACTAGTCAGCTTATATAGGCATGTTCCTAATCAATATAATAAATTTATAATTATAATATTATTACTGTGTAACTAATTACGCAAGTAGGCTATAACACATTTAGTTAAACATTGAAACTATAAGTTATTAGATACACTGTAACACGCCCAACATATAACCATTTGGCAATAATAAATAAATGTTGGTATTTCAAGGAATATTATAGTTTGGTTTATTTGTAAAATGAAGTTTGAACAGATATCGAAAGGGTAAAGTTTGGCGCTCGCTCCGAATTTCAAAGGCCACGCTATTGGACTTAGAAATTTCTAATCTTAAAGAAACTTTCAAAACTTAGGAGGAAGATACGCTAGAGAGAAGTAATGAAAAGAATGCAATCTCATTTAAAAGTTTTATGTACGCTAGTTAAATAACTCCTATATAATTCTTTTTAGGATTTATTTTTCAATTCCAAAAATATTTTTAGGCGAGGCTTCATGTATATATGTTCCTAGTAGATGTAAAGTCGTCTCGTAAGCTGTATATAGAAAAAGATTGTGAACAAAATCCATATTTATATTAGGTGTATTTATTATATTTAATAGCCATACAATAAATATTAAAGTGCTTCTAAAAATTGTGATGAAAAAAGAAAATGAAATATGTATAATTTATATAAAAGTAAAAAAAATGTCAATAATTAAATAATTGAAGAATTTATATATAATAAAGTGTTATAATATAATAGTCATATATTCTGATGATATTCAGATATTCGCAATAAGACAGTCCAACGGACAAAATTGATGGTGTACGAAATTGAAAAATTAATGGTTTTATTCTTTGCTGCGAGTTGAGTTCGAAAAACAACGTAAAAACAATGATTTAATGTAAAACGCATGTTTACCGAGACGTCAAGTAAATATATTGTGAAAATTATATATACGATTCCAATTTATGAAGCGTATCGCAAACCTTAAACAGAGGTTCCGGGTTTACGAGTGTGCACATATCGTCGTGAAGGTACAAGATGAAATACGAACTTATTATCATATGTTGTCTGCGTATCTTCCTTCTCGGTGTTGACGAAAATCATGATATTGCCCCAAGTACCTATAAAGACAGATTAAACTTTCCCCGGTGAAATATTTGTTTGCGGAAGCTTACAATTTTCTTTTTTGTTGCGAAGAAAACATTCGATTGCTTATTTTTCTTACAAGAAACAGTTTCAATAAAAGTTTCTATGTAATCGTTTTAGTTTTTCTACTTTTGAACGTTTAAAAAAAATATACAACAATATTTACAATATTATTTTTATTTGTATACATATACATAAAAAAAGATTGTGATAAATATCTATTTTAATTATTACCATAAAGTTGTCTCTTGCAGGTAAGAAGGTGGTTATAGAGAGAAAAATAGAGTTCTTAGTGACTGTGGGAAGAACGTTAGCACCGATGAAGCTTATCAATCATGAGTGCTTGGTGCTGCATCGTGATCATAATGTGCACGATCAGCAATGGGATCTTGTCTCCGGCACCGATGAATACTGAAGCTAAGGAGCCGTATGGTAATTATATATGTTTTATTTTTAATAGCCATATTCATCTCCTGCATATAGAAGAGTAAAAGAGAGAATCTAGAGTTGAGATATTCTGTTTTCTAATTTCCTGTTTTCCCAGACATGAGTATTGTGTGATAAAACTCAACGTTGCACTTTGTATTATCAAAATAAGCAATGCTGCTCGTATAGTTCCCCTGAGTAAGCGAAAACCTCTTAATATTGGTAACGAGCTGCGCAAGAAAGCTACAATCGTATAAGTGTAACAAATTTTACTTTGGCTAGTGCAGTTTGGCATTTCTTGGAAAATGCAAAAACTCTAGTATAAAGCTTATACTAGAGTCTATACAACATCTTAAATTGTAAAAAAAAATAAAATATACTGTACACCGTACAGTGTACTTTTTTAACACTAGAAGCGCCGCCGTCCCATTTTTGACCCAAACGCAAGGTTGATTGTATATAACTTTTTTATTTGTTAATTTATGTAGATGATTTTTTTTTACTATTACCAATTTTATACCTTTATTTAATTAAAAATATAAATAATTTAATAGCAGTCATACTTTTTGAAAAAAAAAGAGATTTACCTAGAACTGCCGCTGGGTCATTTTTGTCCCGCCATTATTATTTTATTATTTGAGGGTATAATTTGACATATTTTTATGCCTCGGGGACGAGGTGGAGGGGAAAGGGCAATGCGGGGGCGGAAAAAAATTGAATAGTAGGTTTAGCAGTCAATGCCTAAGTTTTTAGGGTTCTGTAGCTTTTAAGGAAAAAAAAACCCTTATAAGAACATTTTTTGTCTATCCGTCTGTCTGTGCCTTTATCTCAGGAATGCTTGGAGAAATCGAGTTGATATTCATATGAATATATGAATATGAACTATATGACGATCTACAATCCCTTGATTTCCTGAAAAAGCGCCCTTACAAAAAGATATGACCATTTATATAGTAAAAAACATGTATTTCGACACTATAAAGGGAATCAAATTAATAAGGTACTTTCAGTTAACTTAGAATTATGAAATTTGGCAGCTAGCATCTACATGTAGTACTAATACAGAAAAAAATCTGAAAACTATACATTTATGTATAAATCTTAAAAAATAATAGCCTGAAAAGTGGGGTAAAATTGGTGTCAATACTAAATTTTGCCGCTAGTCCAAGTGAGGTATCAGATGAAAGGATGACTAAGCTAGGCTTAAATTTCAGAAAAACACTTGATACCAAATGTGAGCAATTGTAGGGTAGGTAGAGGGAACCTGGGAACCTAGTGCTATGCACTCCGCTGGCATTTTCCGCCGAATTCTGGAGGCATTACCACGCAATGTTATAAATCATCTGTAATGTATCACTGATGAAGAATATATTAATGCATTACTTGGCCTATTAATAATATTAACTAATTTCAATAACTTATAATTTTGTAAGAGTTATTCAGTTAGTTGTCACGACCATAGAATGTATTAGAAATATTTGATTCTTTCTTTGTGTTTTATTTTTTGGTACTTTTATGTTTGTTAAAGAATAAGAATTAATTATTAAAGATGGTCTACATATTATACGAATTATTTTAATAATATTTTTTTTGTATTATACCAACAATCAACATAATAAGTAAAATGGGACAAATTTGTCACGACGGCGGTTCAAGGGGGGTCTCAATCTTCGGCACTTCTAGTGTTAAAGACCTTTTGTACCCATAAAATGTAAAAAAACAGTACATGCAGCGTAGTATATAGCGTAGCATACATTACTTTTGCTATCTCTCAAAAAGTTTAAGTTTAAAAAACTAGACATATTTTTGAAAATAGATAAAGAACCCCAAAAACATGTTTTTAAATTTAAAGGAGCTCGTTTTATTTTAAATAAAATATTCGATTTAAATAATGTAATTTTTGTGTGTACTGTCTAACAGCTAGTAGTATAAAAATTGTCCCTGATATAAATCTAATAAAATAATAATAAAGGCAAACTTTAGGTTGAGTCAATATCTTATATGTTTATCTAATAAATAAGTATCAAAAATATAATTATTAAAAAGCAATTATCAAACACACAATTATTAAAAAAAACATTATATATTTTATTTTTAAATTAAAAAACGATCACCCATTGTTTTGAACCCGGGTGGAAATCCCAGAACAGAATGTTTTGATACTAGGTTCTCTCTCTAGGAAAGGCGTCCTGCTACACAACCAGAAATTTAAAAAATAGTTATTTTAGACACTATTAACATTTTCGTATATTTTTTCGTATAAAACATCACTAACATATTCGAAACGATCCTAATTTGACTCCTCGAGAGACTGAAACGAGTAAATATCTACGAAGTTGAACTTGAATGGAGCCCAAGTGGGATTTAGAGATTGCTTTGATGTTATTCTTGATAGCGACTGTCGGTCAAACCCGATAGATACGTTTTAGAGTGTCGTACCTGTTATAATAAATTATATTCCTGTTTTTTTTATTTATGCATGTTGCATGACAATAATTTAATTATTTTTAAAGTTATATTTTTTGATATTATTAAAGTATTTTTAAGTGTGTATATATGTTATAATTTGCTATTAAATTTCATCTTCCACTTTAAAAAAATCTTCATACATTACCGCGACTAAAATACCACAAAAAAGATTCCTAAAAGAGAAGGATAATATTAATGAAATACATATTGTATTATTTGTCATTTAGAAAGACTATCTATAAATAAGTCAGACTTCATGACAACATATATATGAGTAACTGGACTGTTTATGTTAGCGTTTTCATATCTTTACGTTGTTTTTGATGAGAATTATATTACAAGAAGATTTTCCAGTTCGGCCTTATTATGTAAATAGATTTATTTGGATTAAATATAAATAAATATTTCGTCTTAGCTTTTGCTAAATATTTGCATTTTATTGATATTATTAATATTTGCCCGTTACTAAAAGCTATTCAATTTTTTTATTTGATTTAGGTATTCTTCT
The DNA here is from genome assembly GCA_016802625.1 of Heliconius numata. Classification (NCBI taxonomy): domain Eukaryota; kingdom Metazoa; phylum Arthropoda; class Insecta; order Lepidoptera; family Nymphalidae; genus Heliconius; species Heliconius numata. The sequence continues at coordinate 13,649 of JAEBDU010013384.1, read as the reverse complement.
TATACGTATTAGTTAGTGGTATTATTGGAAACCGCACTTGTGCAAACTAAAGTTGTAGTGCTCGCGCTTATTCGTTTGTTAAGAGAAGCTAGTTTACGCCAACAAGAACTTGTAGTGAAAATGAAAATAAATGTTTTAACACTCGAAAAGCTCGAAGTGGTAAACTTGAAATCTCTACTAAAGCCACGAGTATTATTTGCTTTATACCTAAAGTACTATTGAAATAATAGTTTTATGAATATGTGGACATAGTTTTGTATTATACAACAGTAATATATTTTTTCAACTTCACGCTATATCCCGCAAAAAGCAGGGTAGACAAAGGGACCTAGTGTTAACACTACATTTAAAAAAATAAATTCGTCTATTATTTGATTTTTAATAAGTGAATTGTATATAACAGTATAAGGGGAAAATATTTGTTTGGAGAGAAAAAATAAAATATTTTAATTTTCAGATCGTCAATATTGGTATGCACAAGCGCAAGAGACACTACAAAAACGCCTTCAGTACGCTTCAGAGAAAAATCCTGTTGCAAAGTGAGTCATTTAATATTATTTTGAAATATTTTCATTTCATTTCTTCGCTCTGGTGTGGAGGCAAAGCGCGGCGTTCAGCTCTGTCACTCAACACGCAATGCCTCCAGAATTCAGTGGAAAATGGGGAACGGAGTGTCTTAACACTAAATTCCTTATGTTAGCTCAATAATTCCTGCTGTTAGCGGGATACAGCATAAAGCTGATTAAAAATATATGACATTTCTTTCTTACTTACTTTGTTTATGTTATTATTAGGGGATTTGAATTAATTAACAATTGATGATTTAATGATATATATCTATTGTCTATGCAGTTATATTAATAGGCCTGTATTGTCTTTGAGTTGATTGAACGGTTTGTATGTAATTTGAATGCTTATTAGGATGGAATTAGCATATATAAAGCGAGTTTGTCTTTAATAATCGGTAACAACACCTATGTTGCTATTAGACTATACTTATTACCATGATATGGTGTTTGTATGGCTATAGTGCTATTTTCAGTTGTTAATTGATACTGACAAAACTGTACGCAACCCTTCCTTAGCAGTCGGGGAAAATGGAATGAAACCTAATAAATATATTTTAGCTTAGGAAAATTACAAATTAAAATTAGAGTGTTGAATTTTTGGTTGGGTGCTCTCACATTAAAATTAAATACCTTGATATTAAATTTTAAGGTATTTTCTCTACACAAATAATTTTTCATTTTAATATTTAAGCAAGATCTAAGTAACTGTTTTAATAAATAAAAGAAGACAATTATCATCCAAGTATATTTGATGTATTATGAAATTACTGTAATCTGAGTTTCACGCTGTAATTCCGCACATAGCAGAGTAGGCAGAGGGAACCTAAGAACCTAGTGTTAAGACACTCCGTTCCTCACTTACCGCCAAATTCTTGAGGCATTGTGTGTTAAGTGGCGAGACTTACCTCCGAGCTTTACTTCGTACTAGAACTACGAAGTGAAAATGTTAAATATTTCATTCTCCTGAGCGGGATTATATTATATTTGTAATCATTTAACCTTTGTTCACAAGGAACGTAATATTGGTGGTCGGTGACGGCATGAGCTTAACGACAGCGACGGCAGCCAGGATACTTCGTGGTCAGCGTAGGGGTCAGTCGGGGGAGGATACGGATTTAGTTTGGGATACATTTCCAGCTGTTGCACTTGCTAAGGTATTATTAAAATAATATGACATTTCTTTGTTAAGAACTTAAATGAGATTTTTATAATATTTAATATGATTATTTTAATAGTAGAGTTAAATAAATTTTGAATTAAGATTAACAAAAATTGAGTAAATAGATAAACGTATATGAAATCCATCAAACTTTAATTAGAGTTTGAAAAACTATACTTAAGAGGCACTTCAATTGAATAAAACATATATTTTTTTAAGTAAAGCTATATTACCTCAAATTTATTAAAATATATACGCGAGAATTTTGCTTATAAAACAAATATAACATTTCTTACGAGTATATTTCAAATAAAAAACTTAAGAGGAGATTCTAGAAGTAGATATATTATTTTGGCCTTAGTTAGTTTCGCAAAGACTGAGCCATAAAACAGTCTACGGCCGGCTCCGGCGTGACGTATTCCACTATCGTTTGCAACTTTGGGCGATTCCCAATATCGTTAACAGTTTTTATATAAACGATAGAATGGATATAAAAAAGTTTTTTTTTATTAAGAGTTGGAAACTATTAAAAATTGTATGTAGGTACGATTATTAAAAAAAAAATTATACTTAATTAATATTTAATATTATAAATATATAATTATATATTTTTTAAAATATCTATTCAACGATAGAAGTAGTTCGTTGATTTTTCTTTTTTTTTAATTTGAAAATATGGTGACTGGGTGTTGCTATGATGAATTTTGATTGATGTCAGTTGTTCAGGCGACCCGTAAAGGTAAAATTAATTATCACTTAGCTTACTTCAAGTAATAATGTCAAAGGCGTCTGAAAACTAATAGACGCGTCTACTAATTAAAATTATATTTTTTTATATTACAAGCTAAGAGCTTTTAACGGAAAGTTAATTAATTTAAATAGTAAGTTCCATCTTTGATCCCAAGTTAATCTCGTTTAGAAACAAATCGTCAACTATAATTGTATTATGAGGATAGGGTCCGGCAAGATTACGGAGGGTCTACATACACGGCGATTCGCACAACTTAATTAAAACTATGTTAGTACATAATGTTATCTTTGGCCATGATGAAGACTGAAGGGAATATGAGATACTTTATCAATGTATGTTTTATTCAAATAAATTATAATCGAACTTAGTTCGTTTAATTTGTGGTTTTTATGTTGTGTGAAACTAATAGAACAATCGTTAGATATAAGGATATCATGTCAGACTGTTTATTCATGCATAGATATATGAAATGAGTATAATATGTAGGTATAGCAACTCTTTATTCCAATATACATATATATAGAATGGTGCATTTTCCAAGACCTAAACTAGACGATATAATTACGTCAGCCTGGTTGTTATATTTTATCAAAGATATTTGTTATTAAAATTGTGAAGTAACTTGGGTTGGATGAATAAAGAATATTTCAATTATATTATGTTGCGTATTTTTAGAAATAACAAGTTAAAAAATAATAATAATGAAAGAAGGCAAAATGAATGTTTCATTTTCATGACTCACTTTTGTTTGCCTGTCGTCTCCAACTTTACTAGTACAAATGTTCGCTACCTCACGTCGGCCCCTATACTGTTGTTCATAAATAATACATTTTTTATCAGTTTCCTTGTCGTCTTCCGAGGAAGGTTGCATACATTACAAAGGTGTGTTTTTATTTATTCCATACCTATGTATAGTTCTTCGCTGTCACAAGACAATAACTATGTATGTGTAAAATATATATTAATTAATTATATGAAAAGTTCAGAACGCGCGCTCTTACGCGTACTCTTACGCGTAACTGAAACATATCCAAGATTTATAAAAAGCTACGCTTGGACGGTTTCCAAGAGGTGCATAGAAAAGTATTTTTCTCTCTAAGTATGGAATACCACTTTAAAATATCACAGATATTATAAACGTACGTTTATTTTATCAATATTAATTATGTTACAATGTGAAATCTAATATTACTTATCTATATATACACAGACGTACAACATAGACGCACAAACTGGCGAATCCTCAGCGTGTGCGACCGCCCTCTTGTGCGGCGTGAAGGCTCGATACGAGACTCTTGGTCTCGATGCGAGCGGACGGTTCAATAACTGCGCGTCCGCTATTAACTCTAAACTCACTTCGCTGATAGATTGGGCGCATGAAGCTGGTGAGTGGAACTTAGTTCAATGTTTGACTTTATATCTTTATGTGAGATACTTAGATACAGGATATGCGGTTCAACTCTGATTACTTTTGAAGTGGTTTTCAAAGTAATATTCTATGTGTGTACGTATATAAGTATGTATTATGTTATTTTTATAATATGATTGTTCTGTTGTAACTTGAGAAAGCTGGTTCATATTAGAACAAAATATTAAAATCTTTTGATTATTTATTGTCTTCCAGGAATTGTTGTTAAGTAAATAAACTGATAATATAAAAAAAATGGATTGTAAAACTATTACAAACTTGGATCATTAACTATTCTGTTTTTTATTTCTTTATGGGCGTAAAAGGAAAAGGCGTGCATTTCTTTATTTAAATATTTAAAATTATGATATTACAGTAATATCCAATCTGTACTTCGTACATTCTGCTAGCTTGTCTATTGAGACAAAATATACAGCAATCGTAAATTATTAAAAGAGATGAATAGAGTAGGTCCATTGCTAGATTGCCTTTTATTTCTCATGAGAGCTACATAAAGACGAAGAAAAAATTAATTAAGCGGGAAAAACGATATAGTTGGATCATAAAATATTACACTAATTGCTCATTTATCACAACTGCGTTAATTTTTTCATCTGAAAAAATATATTTGCAATTTTTACATTTTATTGAATGATTTTTTCTAATAAAATATTATATAGGAAAGCAAATTGAATATTTTCAAGTTTATTCTGCAGTTATGCATTTAAATATTTTAAAGCTATTTATATATAAAACACTGATCTAAAATCAATTTTTAAATACTTAATTGAATAATAATCAACTTTCAATTTACTTTGAACATTAATAAATAATTGATCGCTATTACTAAATCTTTTTTATATTTCCTTGCCCTATAAATCACTTCTATAGTAATTAAATTTCAAAGCAACACTTCTAATAATTATGAATTGTTAGGTAAATCCAGTGGTATAGTAACAACGGCGCGTATAACTCACGCCACACCCGCTGCGCTATACGCACACGCGCCGTCACGCTACTGGGAGGACGACAGCCGCGTGCCCCCCACAGTGAGACGGGACTGTAAGGATATAGCCTTGCAGCTGGTGGAAAATGAACCCGGTAGGAGTATTAATGTGAGTTTTTTTTTTCATTTATTTATAGATCAGATTGTCTTTAAAATGTGTAATTAATAATTAATATTATATATACTCCTATAACAATTTTAACTATATTATGACGCAATCAAAATATTTTTTTTTATTTAATAAATAGATTTTAAGTTGGCAATTTATTGCTGTTTAATTCCATAAGCGTAACGAAATATTAATTAATTTGGAGTTTTTTAAACGTTAACAAATACTAATATATTTTATTTAATACTTCTTGTATTTTGTTCTGGTGTTTTATGTAATAAAAATTTGGATTTAATATCACACATTTCGTTTTGGTAATAGACGATATGAGTGTTGCTGAAAAGCAATTATTGGTTGCACATTTGAACGGTTTTAACAAAATATCAGTTGATTCGATATTTTTATTTTTTATATAGATAAGCCTCGTTTTCCATCATGATGTATTAAATGATGAAAATATGTTTTTTTAAATACTTCAAACCTTATTCATTCAAATATGGAGGAAATACGAGTGGCTTTAGAACGAATTATTTTATTTGCTAAAGCTTATACATATTATTTACTAAAGCTTATATATGCTAAATATTATCTACTTAAATATATTAAAAATGCAAAATTTATAACGGTTTATCACACATATGTACCTATGTGGTGTGCCAAGTTTACAAGAGTTCTTGTATATTCTATGAAAGGCTGAAAGGAATATTAATGTAGGCCATTTTGCATAATATCAACGTTCTTATATACTTATACTCCTTATCGTAAGACACCCGCCTATAGATGATAGTCGGTAACCTTGGATGGAGGACGTGACTGCGAAAATATTGCTTTTTTCGTTGCTTCTATTATATCTAAACTCGCGACACAAGAATATTCAAATAATGTATGTAAGATACATGTTTCGACGTTAAGTCTATTATTATAGAAATCTGTAATAAAAATTGTAGCCCAGTACACCAAATATTCTAAACAAAACCAAAAATCGTTGATGTAGTTAGACCAAGTAGGGCAGAGATAAGGGGCAATATCTCATATGAGGATTCAGCAGAAAAAATATCCAGTAAATTATAGTTCGAACTATTCGACCGAAATGGCGCTTATATCAAGAAAGGTATGAAATGATCTAGGTAATTATCCTATCCTATATCTTATAGGATCCTATCTTATCTTATCTTATCTTATCTTATCTTATCTTATATCTTATAAAACAAAGTCGCTTTTCGTGTCTGTCTGAACTTTCTAACTCTTCTTCTTCTAAACCACAGCACGGATGTTGATGTGGTTTTCACCATTAGGTCGAGTATTTCTCAGGGAAGGTTTATATATAGTTTATTATTTGTACATTCTTATGTAAGTTAACATAAATAAGATAAATATGTATAAAGTCCCACCCGTTGATACACTTTCGCGCATGCGCTGCTTTAATGGTAAGTACTACATGAAAATAATGTACCGAAGTATTGTTCCTCTTAATAAGATCTAAAAAAAAGTCCGCGAGAGCATATTCGTATCTTTTAAGAATAACGTGTAGTGATCATATTTCTGTCTAAAAATAATAATTTCAATATATTTTTTATTGAGAGCGATATTTTTCCATAATGGTATTAATCCTTATCCTTTAAAATACTTTATTAAATTTCTACGTTAAACGAAGATAAAATTTGCTTTTTACACTATTTCGAAATTGCGAATAGTTTTAGAGAAAAACACATTTAATCGTTGACACATCACGCCGTTTACACATCAACTGTATCCAGTCAAGTTTCACTTATCCCTTACTCTCGGCATATAAATAAGAATATTAGTTACGTTGGCCATTTAATGTAGATCAAAACTGTCTTTTACTGGTTTTCATTTTAATAAGTACTTTAGAAGTTAGAATATCAAAAATTCCTTGCTGCGAAACGGCTCGCCACTCGCCATGCCTTACACGCATTGGTGGTTCAGTGGTAGAATGCTCGCCTGCCACGCGGGCGGGCCGGGTTCAGAATACCCTCTTCAGCATTAACCACAAGCTCGAAAAAAAAAACCCGCCTGCCTCTATAGCAACTAAGATTTAGATGCGTTTGCACGTATTGGATAATTGGAGTTGAATGTATTATTTCAGCGCGATATATTTGGTTTCATATTTTTTGTAGTAGTTATTAGTAGGTAGGTTTTTGTTTATAATTTCTTCCGTTTAAAAATAGTCATTTTAATATATTTTAATATGTACTTGAAAAGATTAGTAGCACAGATTTAAAATTACGGTACCTACTAAAAAATCCTTGCTATGTAAAACAATTGGAAAATCCTTATTGAAACTACGAAAATGCGGGTTGCATTAGGGTTTAATTAATTTTCACATTATCTTAAGTGCTTTGCAAACATACATTATATGAATAATCCAGTAGTAAAAGCGGGCGAAGCCGCAAGAGGGTCGCTAGTCCTATCCTATATCTTATAAAACAAAGTCGCTTTTCGTGTCTGTCTGAACTTTCTAACTCTTCTTCTTCTAAACCACCCAACGGATTTTGATGCGGTTTTCACCATTAGATCGAGTATTTCTCAGGGAAGGTTTATATATAGTTTATTATTTGTACATTCTTATGTAAATTACCATAAATACGATAAATGTGTATAAAGTCCTACCCGTTGAGACACTTTTGCGCATGCGCTGCTTTAATGGTAAGTACTACTGAAAATAATGTACTGGAATATTGTTCCTCTCAATAAGATCTACAAAAAAGTCCGCGACAGCATATTCGTATTTTCTAAGAATAACGTGTAGTGATCATATTTCTGTCTAAAAATTGTAATTTCAATATATTTTTTATTGTGAGGGATATTTTTCCATAATGGTATTAATCCTTATCCTTTAAAATACTTTATTAAATTTCTACGTTAAACGAAGATAAAATTTGCTTTTTACACTATTTCGAAATTGCGAATAGTTTTAGAGAAAAACGCATTTAATTGTTAACACATCACGCCGTTTACACATCAGCTGTATCGAGTCAAGTTTTACTTATCCCTTACTCTCAGTATATAAATAAGTATATTAGTTACGTTGACCATTTAATGTAGATCAAAACTGTCTTTTACTGTTTTTCATTTCAATAAGTACTTTAGAAGTTTATACAATATCAAAACATCCTTGCTGCGAAACGCGCCCCGCGACGTTTTGCTTATACAAGCGCGTCATGAGCAGTCATCGGTGGTTCAGCGGTAGAATGCTCGCCTACCACGCGGGCCGCCCGTTCGATTCCCGGCCGATGCATTCTATTTAATTTTCCTAACAGGCAGCCACGTAGTGCCTACCCAACCGGTGTCGCTGTTGTAACAGCATTAACCACAAGCTCAAAAAAAAACCCGCCTGCCTCTAAAGCGAAGAAGATTTAGATTGTGTTATTAATTTTTGTGTTTATTTTAAAACAATTGGAAAATCCTTATTGGAATTACGAAAATGCGGGTTGCATTAGGGTTTAATTTTAATTAATTTTCACATTATCTTAAGTGCTTTGCAAACATACGTTATATGAATAATTCAGTAGTTAAAGCGGGCGAAGCCGTGAGCAGGTCGCTAGTAGAAAATAAAATGAAGTATACTGAGTTTGGATATACTGACTTTAGTTGTTTGAATCATTAATTTCTTTCAATCATCTGTTTTGATGGCCACCTTTTAGTACACGAATACGGCACTTCTTACCTCTATTCTTCATAGACTAAGTGAACTGTAGGTTTGTCCTGTCAAATTCGACTGACATTTTGCTCATTTTTTCTACATCGTATATAAATGTTTTTATGTTATGAATCTTCATAGACATCGAAGCAAGTACTTATTAGTAATAAATAAATATGGATGTAAATATAAATAGTATTTTGTATTTATTGTATTCGCGTACCATTTCAAAGGAAGTTCTTAAACACCTGTCAAACCTTAACGGCTTAACCACACCGTCACATAGTAGGTATGATATTTTTGTTACAACAATATAAAACGTTATAAAAGGGGCCCAAACTTTGATTTATAACGTAGTTTTTGTACACCTGTAAATATGAAAGGCCAAAGGAAAGTAACTCACTTTGTGCAGATCGACGTGAGCGGTAATTATTTTCCCGATAACCTTTTTTTTCTATACAAGATGGGAAATAAGGGATTGAGGTCACAATTTATGAAATAGCACTTTGTTCAGAGTTCTGAGTGAAATTTTATGAAGCTGTAAAATTTTAAATACAAATTTATTATTTTTTATGGACATAAATAGGAGGTATATATAGAAAAAAAAAAATAAATCAGCTTCACGTTGTATTATAGTGTTAAGACACTTCGAGGCACTGCGCGTTCAGTGACGGAACTCAACGCTAAGTTTTTGTCTTGGTGCCAGAGCGAAGAAATGAAAATATTAATAAACAAATATTAATTTCCCCGACTGAGAATCGAACCCACAATCGTCGCGTTTCAGTCACACCCTTGTGCCCCTGCGCCACGAAGGCCTCAGGTATATATAATAGAAAAACAAATAAAAAATCTCAATTATATTTATTCGTAAACGCGAAAAGTTGCATGTATATATATGAGGGAAGAGGATTCTTGTAAAAGACTCCCGACAAACAATCGCGAAATATATTTAGTATATAATGTGTTATAGAGAATTGTATTCCTTTGAAACTTATGACTTCATTGTTTCGATAAAAGTAACCGTTAAGATAGACATCGGTACAAAGGAAAATATTCTTGATGTAAAGTACTCTAGATGCACTATATCCTACTACACGTGGACTTCTTTGTGAGCGAACTTTAACTTTATTGAAATACAAATATTATTAATAATATATTAAGTAAGAAGCTTATGAAACTTTCATAGAAATTTACTCTGTATTTTCTTTGAAATTCTCTTAGAAATTGTATCTGTGCAAGTACTTTGAATTATTATTTCTTTTCAATATGGGTTTAAGTTTTTTTTTGCATAATATTGTATCGTTTATAGTTTTAAATAGTTTTATCTGTCAATACAAAATATTACAGTATTTTTTTGTTTCTTAAATTTTTGTTTGTATTTTAATGAAAAAATGTATGCATGAAGGTAATAATGGGAGGAGGTAGACGGCATTTCCTACCAACTATAACAGTAGACCCTGAACATCCAAACAGAGAAGGAAGAAGATTAGATGGAAGAAATTTAGCAGAAGACTGGGCTAGAGAAAAGAAGAGAAGGCGATTACGAGCTCAATATGTCCATTCGAGAGAGCAACTTGCTAAATTAGACCCGAGGACGGTGGATTACTTATTAGGTAAGGCTTTTTAAGAAATATAATATTTATATTAAATTGAATATGAAAAAGTTTTTAGTAGTCCGAAATTAAAATCACATTTTTGGTTGTTTTTTATATATTTCGTCTAACTAATAGTGTCTCATCTAAATATGCAAATTTCTTGAGTAACGACGACTAAAAATATATTTTTCTTCTATTGCGTACATAATGAAAAGAAAGCCTGAAGTGAAATTAGCCGAATTGGACTCCTTGAATGATGTGTACTTTATTTTATACGGAGAAACGCTTCCAACTATCCAGAATAAGTTCTGTAACAATAAATGAACGGTGAATTATTCATTTTAAACAAAAGACAAAGTATTTTGTAAGTTACTATTCCGCGAGAGTAAACTTTGGTTTCTTATAAAAATAGTAAAGAAACTTAAAAATGTTACTTCTTTCGTTTTAGGTAACGTTTGAAAATATTTTCTTGAATCATTTACATAGCCTCTAGTGTTTTGTTTTTATTTCGAATTATTTTTAAATTAAGCTTCGTTACAATACAATTAAATTGATGAATAAAAAAAAATGTCCATATAGTGTTAAGAAAATTGCTTCAGTTTAAAGAAAATCGCTAAAAACGCTTATCACTGTCTCTGTAACATTTTAATAGCTTACAATATTTCAAAGTGAGCGGGTACATTACATAGCGGCACTACATTTGTTACGAGCGGTGTTATAGTTACTACGGATATAATGTTACGCTCGCGTCCACTATAGCTTCGTTTGCAAGAAATAAAGAAAGAAAGAATAAGAAAAAAAATTATACAATCTATAGTAGGTAGTTTATCTGTTATATCTGTTTTAAAACATCAAGTTATTGAAACTAAAAATATGAAAGATTCTTCTATTCTTAAACTTTACTTACAAACACATACAAATAAGGGTAATTATAATAACACGCAGTTTGTCATTTGTTACTCAGTAAACGTCATCGCAAAAAATTGCATCAGCAAAAAAAAAAAATAATACAATTTTAAATCTGATACAGAACGGAAACGGATTTGGCTGAAATTATCAACTTCATTTAAAGTGGTGAAGACAGAAACACTCTGTATACTTGAAGCTGGCAGTGGTAGACTGAACACAATGAAGTGATTGTGGGTTCAATTCAAAATTCAAATTCAAATTGATTGTTTATAATTGAATAACATATATTGAAAATGAAAAAAAAATACAGTTATAGCTAGCTTTTAAATATACATTTCAAGGATTAAAATTAAATATTTTCAACACTCAAAATTTCACTAAAACGGGTTATATCATTAACTGAATAGCCCTTATCCTGTTCCACAGTTTGTACAAGAGCTGCGGTTGCAAAATATAATATTTAACATTGGGAACGAGAAAGACAATAATATCATTGTTTTAATTGCACTTTTCCCGCAACGCGGTTTAAATTAACTGTGATAACGTTTTAAATAACCATCAACGTTTTATTGGCGCTTCCTTACTGTGATATTTGCACCAGAAAATTGCAATTTTGTAAATATACTTAATTTGTAATAATAATATCTATATGTTCCGGTCTCAGCCTAAATGTGTTTTGCTTTATTGGGTAATAATTATTTTACCACAGAGAAGTTAATCTCTTTGTATCACCATTATAAAAATTGTATGATTTTATCGCTATTTATAATTAGGAAATGTAATTAACAACAGTAAAAACATAAGCAAGTTAAAATCCAAACATGTCCACAATAAATAGTAACTAAGTAATATTTTATATTCCACATTAAAATTTTAGGACAAAAGTCGCAAACGAATCTGGAATGTGAATGAGCTAAGAGGATTACAGAAAGCGTGATTATAATGTAAACACGGTCAAATGAAGTCAGAGGTAGACATTTACAAAGGGCCTGTATTATCTAGTATATGCGGTCTCATTAAAATTTTTCATATAATTATATCTTTTATAATTTTATAAAAAGAAATCGAGATCAGGTACCTATATAAGGCTATTCGAGAATTTTTAGTTTATTCATGATATCGTGACTACCCATTGACCTTCTAAAGAAAGATGAGTATCGAGTGAATTGACTGCCATTCATGAGGAAAATGGAACACTATCTCTAGTTTTTGCTACGATGTAGTAAAATTGGGAAAGAGGAGGTCCTTTAGCGTACAATTTTGTTGCAATAAAAATTATATAACAACTCATTCAATGTTAATTCTCTCTTTCTACCCCAATCTTATTCATGTTGAATAGAGAAACCCGAAATAATACATATGTACGTACCTATATAGGTATATTAGGATATTCTACTATAACCTCTGTTGGCTATATCTATACAATATAGGTACATATCCCAAGAGCGCCACCGACTGAATAATTTAGCACACCTTTGTAATTTACTGCCTTATGTTAATTGTTCACTTACAACAAGATTCAGTAGTTACACGAGCTCCCGAACACGTTGTAAGGAATAGCACAGTTAAAATAATTAGGAAAAAAGTCTAGCACGATAAAAAGAGATAAAAGGAAAAAAAATATTTTTTAAATTTATTTGAAAAGAGGACAACTCGCTCATTATTGTACATCCACAACATAGATTAAACTTCGCTCTAGTTCCTCTGGAGTTAACAATAATAGTTTTATATCCAACGAACAAAATGATTTAAGATACCAATGCGGCATTTTTTGTTGAAAGATATAATAAAATATGCACATTTTCTTTACATTCATAGAGCGCCAGTCATTTTCACCTTATTTTACTTTGTATACAACCTTTTAAATATAGTATTTACTGCAAAAATCCATATGGATTTCTATTTATTCGTTTCTTACAGTTAGTGGAGTAAGCATAAAAAATCTACTGTAATAACACTCCAATCTTCACTTTGCGCATTTTGGAGATATCTGTATGTTTAGTATTACCAAGAAACTCAATATAGCACTTTTTCTAAAGAGATTATCGAATAAATTAAAATAAAAAATAAATAGATCAGCTTCATGCTGTATCCCGCATACAGCAGGCTAGGCAGAAGGAACCTAGTGTTAAGATACTCCGTACCCACTGTCCACCGAATTGGCATTTTGTGTTGAGTGGCGGAAATCAAAGCCTTTAAATAAATATTTCATTTCCTCGAGCGGGGATCGAACCCACAATCAATCTTGATTATAGTGCATTTTGTATCCCCGAGATTGACCTGAAAATTAAAATAACTTTAAATATAATTCTTACGTTTTAAAACAATCTCAGAAATAAATTTAATTTCAACATTTAACAGGTTTATTTGAGTATTCTCACATGGAATTTAATGCGGAACGCGGAGCCGTCTTAGACACGGAAGAAGGCGCGGCGGCAGGTACAGCTGTGAAGGCAGATGATCCTTCTTTAGCTGATATGAC
>JAEBDU010013383.1:105686-118840 GCA_016802625.1 Heliconius numata | reverse complement strand
TTGCTGTAAAAATTAAAAACGACGAATTCTTTATGAAATGTTGGTAACATTTGTATTCTGTGTTGTTTTTTTTTAAATTTTGTTTTTGTTTCTCTTCTACTTTTGTTTATACTTCATTTTACCTTGAGTTTGTTTATCAGCGTTTATTTAATTTATTTCTATGCTTAATGAACTTCATGCTGTATCACGCACACAGCAAGGTAGGCAGAGGGAACCTAGTGTAGGCACTCCGTTCCCCACTTTCTGCCGAATTCTGGAGGCATTGCGTGTCGAGTGGCAGAACTGAACGCCGCGCTTTGCCTCGACACCAGAGAGAATAAATGGAAATATAAACGTAAATAAACATTTCACTTCCTCGAGTGGGGATCGAACCCACAACCGTCGCGTTACAGTCACACCATTGTGCCGCTGCGCTATGACGGCTTTTATTTGTATGTTTTTAAAAATAAAATAAGCTTTTCTAATCTAAAATATAAAACTTTGAAATTTATAGTGCTTTTGATTAAATTTCATCACAGAATTTATTTTATGTCCATTTTACTAGATACTAAAATAGCTAAGTGTCAAAATATGGGAATATTCGCTCGTTGCCAGTCTAACTCTAGATTACTCAATAAAATTGTGTATTTTTATATATGTTGAGACCCAATTCATTTACAAATGAACGAAACAAATATTTCATACAATACATACAATATATGTAGAAGCTGGTAAAATTTTCCTAAGTATAAGAAACTTTACGAATAGACCTTTTTGGCTTATGTCCAATGCCCACATACATTATTGTAATAAGAATTACTCGTATGATATATAGTAGATATATTTACGTTATTTATTATAGTACTCTTCCTCTCGCAGTTTAATTAGCAATGCATCCAGAATTCAGCAGAAAGTGGGGAACGGAGTGTCCTGACACTTAGTTCCCTCTGCCTACCCTGCTGTGTGCGGGATACAGCGTGAAGCTGACTTATGTATTATACATAAATCCACCGCTTGAAGAACTTTCACTATTAAAAATCTAAAAAAATAAAGTGAAATCTAAAAAAATCACTAAAAAAATAAAGTGTTAAGCGAACATCGAGTGTTTGACATTTGTATAAAAACTTTGATTTTTTAGAGATCGTTGAATTTCAAGATTAATTTAATATTCTGTGCGGGATTTGAACCCAGGACTACAATGACAAGAGTTGATTGTGCTATAAAGATGGTCTCCATATTAATAAATGGTACAAAATAAAATATTACTATTTTATTACATATAGGCATATATAAAGCTTTGTCTTATTTCTAACCTTCACCCTTTTACCCAAAATTTACTTGGCATTTTACTACGTGACCAATACTTTTGTTTGTAGGGAATTCGAACTTTTACGTTAATGCCTAAGGCGAAATTTATTCCAAGAAGAATATATGAAATTATATAAACAGTTTCAGTACATTTTATTTATATAAAACGAACTTAATACGCCTTGCTTGTATAAAATAACTTTATCTCCGAATTAATTCCGAATTAATGTATTTTAAACAGACATATGAATAATAAATAATTATATTTTTATTTTTTTGTTAAATGATAACCTAAAGATCAATACTTGAGAGAGACCCTATAACGAAATCTCCAAGCACTGCTTCTCATCGGAATACTATAACTGATATAGTAATAGATTGATATTCCACCTAGTCTCCACTTCTAGGGCCCCAAGAAGCAAAATCACCAGTAGATATAAAAACAAAAATATCAAAATTTGAATAACATCTTAAGATGTTCTTCTTAATCAAAATTAATTAAAAAATATATACCACAATATTTTCTTATTAAGAAATTGAATTGAAATTTCAGCGATCAAAGTTCGAAAATTTATGCTTTTGACTTAAAGTGGAAAATAAATTAATTTCTTATTCGACTTTTCACTTCCATTTCTTAGACAAAGAACTTTAACGACAGAACTATAATAAAAGTTTAATTTATTTTATAGGCTTTAATACTATATGTTCATAACAACTAAAAATAAATATAGTATGAATAATATATAAGAGTATTTCTTTTATTTTTTATTATTACTTTTAGCTTAACTTTCTACTGAATGCAAATGCAAACGCAAAGCGCGGCGTTGAGTTCCGCCACTCAACACGCAAAGTCTCCGGAATTCGGCGGAAAATGAGGAAGGATGTGTCTTAACACTAGGTTCTCTCTGCCTCTCCTGCTATATGTAGGATAAAGCGTCAAGCTAACAAAATAAAAGCAATGTTAAAAATATTTCTAATATAATAAAATAAGCCCTATTCCACTCTATGACATATGAGTTCTTAGGTGGCGTATGTGGCTTCTCATCTGGTTTAATATATTTGGAATTACATTCGCTTTGGCCGTCGTCAAGGATCATGGAATAAATTATTTCATAATATTTCACGCAGATAAAGGCTCTTGTATAAAGTATTAAATCTTAAAATAATCATTTTATATATAAAATATACATGTACAAATCTATAAAACTCCCGCACACACCAGAGCAGGCGAAGGGAAACCTAGTATTAAGACACTCCGTTTCATATTTTCTGCCGAATTCTGGAGGCATTGCGTGTTGAGTGGTGGAAGTGTAAATTGTATCATCAGTCAGGGAAATGATATATTTCAATTATACCTATTGTACCCTAAAAAGTACTAAAAATTAAACATAGCAAGATTCGAACCGATCTTAAAAACCGCCCAAGCGCTCCCAATATTTTTAACATTTTGAAAGTGTTATTCCGTATTTGATCGGCTATTAAAACTCATTAAACAATGTTATAAAATTTATATCTATTTTTTTAAATAAATTATTAAATTGTACAATCACGTTCAATACAAATCGCCTACTCCAAAATATATTCATGTAGGTATATTGACCTAACTTAGATATTTAGCTTACTTAAATATATTACTATTCAATTATTCCAAGCATGATATTAATTTTTGGACTAACCTCAAATTGTTCCAGGCAACCACACAGTGCCTGCATATTCTCAGGGACCCTCTGAGGGAGTACCCTCGTTCCTACCCACCCGGTGTCGCTGTAAAGGCCAACAGGGCTAACAGCATTAACCTCAAGACTGAAAAAAAAATCAAATTGTACTGACAGGATCGAAGCTTTAAATATACCTATGATAACCTATAATGCTGTTTTGTTAATGAATGAAACTTCATCGACAAATTACTTTCATTTTAAATAACAATAATTTTAAACAAATATTTACATAATTATAACTATTTAACATAATTGATGACCGTGGACAGCTGATGTGTGACAAATTTAACTCGGCTGGATTTATTTTTGAATTGGATTTGCATTAAAAATAACTAATGATATTAATAAAAAATATTAATAAAATATTGTTAGAAATCGGAAGCGGTTAGCGTTTTTAAAATAACACGATAAAAATACATACTGTCTATATGTTTCCAACGTACTCGGACAGAGGTTCCACGTAATTACAATAAGTGACATGTATCACTCAATAACAATACTACACACTAGATACCTTCCAATCAGGGCTTCCGTCTACAAGCAACTGTTCCACTGCTTTTATTGTCTTTTTCATCTAAATCTACCCACTTTTACACGAATATGCTAACAATATGGTATTTAATAAAAAAAATTTAGTAATAATAAAATTTACATTTAATAATAATTAATATTAAAATCTTACATTTGAAATTTAAAACTAAAATGTAAACAATAATTATTTTTTCATACCTTATCTTACTAAATACAATAATTAAGCTTGACGTAACCAAGTAATTTCAAACCCTTTTTACCTTTAAAACTCATGTTTTATAATGAAAATGAAAATATAAAACAACGTGATAATACAGACATAAATTCAATGTTCTAAATGAATTACAAACAAAACCCCAACCCCTAAATTGGCCCCAAAATTTACAAAGCGAACTTTTCTCATAACTCTTTATTATTGAGTGATGGACTCTTATCTGTTCACGGGCGGGCGGCCGCAAGCGTCGATATGACGGATTGACGTAATTATCTTGTTTGTGATCTTTGGAAGGCTTACGTTGGGCGGAAGTTCCTGGACAGAGCGGTGAATATATGTTTTTTTATATATTTTTTAAGGAAATACAGTACATTAAATAATAAAATTTCTTAGTCCTAAAATATGAGGCATTAAACATCTCACATACTATACTAGAACTACAATTTATAATACTTAATATAGTATGAGCAAACTCAATTAATAAAGCTGCAAATTCATATAAGGCATGCAGCTTTCTATACGTGCTCTATCAGCACGAGCAATCACTGGCTTTTCGCCTAAATTTCAACAGAAACCGGCAAGCTTAAATTCACCTGAAGACCTGAATTCAGAATTATAATTCACAAGCTCTATATGAGGTTGAGGCCAACTATTGCGACTGTTAATGCGACAAGTTGTGGTTTGATTCCCACCCGAGGAAAAGAAATATTTAATATTTTCATATCTTCGCTCTGGTGCTGAGATTCAAGCGCGGCGTTAAGTACCGCCAATCAACATGAATTCTGAGGATTGTGGGGAGTGGAGTGTGTTTACACTAACCTCCCTCTGCCTACCCTACATGCGAGATACAGCGTACAGCTGACAAAAAAAATAATAAAAAAAATTCCTCACATTTTCTACAATCACAATAATGAAAAAAATATTATTAAGTTTCACCAAAATTTAGACAAATATATTACAGATTTCTTTTCTAATAACTTTAAATGCACACGGAATATTCCAAGTGTGTTAGTGTTTTTATGAGAACATTAACACTACGAATTTACACGAAAACATATTTGTCGGTATTATTAGAGTGCTACAGTAGTTTGTTGATTACTTTATTAGCTACTAGCCACGTGACGCACGAGCTCTCGTTCGCTGGCTATTTCGTATTAATTTTGTCTGTATGTCATTGGGAACCTGGCTTATAAAAGTAGTAACTTAAATTTACAGGAATATATGAAATGAATTGCAAATATAAGTTTTTGATTATTTTTTTTCTATGATATACCTATATAGGTACGTATTAATTTATTTTTCCGATTTATTCCTTTGTTTGTATTGTCTGTAATCTCACTTCTTATTAAATTTCATAGTTAGTAGATCTGTGGGGCGTACTCTAGAGGTTCTATTCATATTTTTCTTCATTTTTGTTCAATTTAAAAAAAAAATGTGTTGTCAGACTTACAGACATGCCTACGCACGAGGACAGATCGACTACAAAACGATCAACAAACAACAAAAAAGCTTAGGACCAGACACTATTTTCTCTCTCCGTAAAATAATATACATAAAACAAATCTTACTACTTAATTTATACGCAAACCACTCAAACAAACGCCATGAATTTACAATAAATGAATACCCACGTGAACACACCTCGTATTCTAAAGCCAAGGTTCTAATGACATTACAAAACGTTCTCCAAGTATAAGTAGGCATGCTCATCATGAGGGTTGCAATGAAAGGGTTGCGGTCGGTCCGCGGGGAAGCTAAAAGGGTCAAGTGACGGATGGACAATTTCACACAGCCCGATTTGTCAGTTGGAAGAGAATTGGGTTGGAAGAGAATAAAATTATTTTCTGAATGGAATCTTTATAAACTTGTCAGCTTCAAGCTGGATCCCGCATTTAGTAGGGTAGGCAGAAGGAGCCAAAACTTTCTGCCGAAGTCTGGAAGCATTGCATGTTGAGTGGTGGAACTCAACGCTCATTTGCTCACTTCGGTTTCCCTTGATACTAGAGCAAAGAAATAAAAACCTGGAAATCGAACTCACAACCTTTGGCATTTAAAGTCACACGCTTGTGCCCTTACGCCATAACTGGTCTCTACGTAATCCTTATAAACTTGTCGAAATACTTTATTTTACTAAGAAAAACTACAAAGCGAGTATTGCTATTGAAAATGGTTCCTCGCTTTACTTCAGCCGTGAATGCTTGTTCAGCTTACTTTTATTGCTTTTTTGTTAAACATTTCTTTAATAAATTTGTTATATCTGTTTCATCGAAGATATCTTCTCGTTTTAAATATTTTTAGTGAATTTAATATTTTTCTATTATATATATAGTTACGTATGTATTTATATGCAAAATAGATGGTTTAACAAGTTTAGATTATAATTATTTATTTGAGCTGATATCTTCTGTGTGTGTTTTAATCTTATTAATTAACTTCAACTTTACGCACACACAGCATGGTAGGCAGAGGGAACCTGGGAATCTAATATTAAGACACTGCTCCCAGTAAGATACTTCCGTTCCCCATTTTCTACCTAATTTTGGAGGCATTGCGTGTTGAGTTGCGGAACACCGCTATCAATTAATTTAACAGTCTGGTTAAACAAGCAATTTCGATTGCGAGGTGTTCCCGTTTCGCTAGTACGATGTTCTTTTACTAAAGGATTATATTTATTCTTCAATATATTAAACAAAAGATTATTAAACTCCTTCCTCCTCCTTACTACTTACTCCCCCTTTCTTACTCCTATACAATATACAGTAAGAGAGCAGATGCAGCCTAGAATTAAGACACTCCGTTCCCAATAAGACACTTTTGAAAGCGAAGAAATGAAAATATCAAATATACAGGGTGGAAGAGGCAGCGCTTCTTTTATCGAAACTGCATATAGGGTAATATATTTCAAACCCACACCTAAGAAATTAATCAAGGTACCTCAGCAGTTTGGACGTAGGATTTTTTTTTTATTTCACGATTTTTATCCATACCTGTATTTCGTGTGACGCACACATACGTGTACGACGTTTCCGATTTGACAGGTAAGTGTGTGCGTGTCTATGTTATACTTTACAAATGGCGTTTTATTTTAGAACGATAATTTTATTATTTATTTTGTTTGAAAAAATAACTTTTTCATTTTTGGGAATTCTTTTTTTTCCGAATTATATTAGGCTTTTATAGAGTAGTTAAAACTGTGGTTTCATTTAAAGTGGTGCTGACAATTCCACCCTGCATAATTTCCTTAATTAGGAATCGAACCCACAGTCACGCTTCTAGCCGCACGTTTGTGCCCCTGAACCATGACTTGCCTCAGCGTGAACTTGCAAGTATTAACGAATTGTATGTATGTTATATTTGACGTAGTGTTATTTACTTGTTACAATTTCTCGGAGCCCATTGTTTGCAGATAATCCTGATATATTGTAATCTAAATCTTGATATATTATTATTTTATTTTATAACATTTTTTAAAAATATTTACTCTATACCAAACTATGCCTAAATGATTTTTTTTATATATATCTTAATCTTAATTTTTTAACGCCAATTTAAAGTCTCAACAAAATATCCCTTCATAAGAACCTACCTACTTATCTAATGGAAGAAAATAATAAGTAGAATGAACAATACGAACAGAGAAAAAAAATATCTATACCTACAATTTCAATAAAAATCAAATTAGATTATTAATATAAATAACGTTTTTCAAGAGTGAAATGTTAAGAAAAAATATGAAAATAAGATATATTTCTTTCCCATTCAGCATTTTCGGCAGCGATTCGGATCATATTTTTAAGTATACAATAAGATGATTTATGACGTAGAACAGTCCTTAGGGAAAACGTACTCGTAATTTGACTGACGCAGCTTCCTTTGCGTATTTGACCTATTTTTACAGTTTTTAACGTTTTCTGTTCATGCCAGGTGATTAATGGTTATATTTTTTCTTTTATTTGGCTAGAAGAAAAGTATTTTATTAATGAGCCTTCAATTATAGCCGATCTTCAATTTTTAAAAACAATTTGTAAGGTATGGTGGTGGTCAGTGTGCACAACCTGCAGTCGGGACTCACTCGGAAGTGAACCCGCATTACTGACGTGTATCTGTAACAAATTAACGACATAAAATCTGTAAACGTAATTTTTTTAGCATTTCGAATTAAAAAGAAAATGTTCTATAAGAGGTCCGTTTTGTACTTTTGGAGTACGAAACTCTAAAAATATATTATTCAATTTGGGTTTTTAAATATACCTAAAGTATAAATTAATAAATATAATATAATTTGTTATCTAAATTCAAAGTTTCTAAGTCAAATATTAACATTCGTTTATTTAAAAAACTGTAAGTTAATTACCCTGTTAGCAAACTAGATGGCGCTGTTCGAAAGCTGTTCATTTCTGAATCGCGCTATCGACTTGTATTATTAAACGCGTAAGTAAAGCGAATTTCGGAAATTGTAGGTATGGATCAGCCTTACTGTCACCTGCTTAGGATCAAGTACTCATCACTACCAGAAGAAGACCGGACCGAAGCAAGCTCACCCGAACCCGAGGACCACACCAAGAAGCTCTCACCTTATTTGTGACCAAATAAGGAGGAACTTCGCCCGCACTGGCCTGTGCGGAGGGGAACCCCTTCCCCTTGGACTCCCTGCCCGGACCGAGATGGGCAGAAGGGTTGTGAGGACAGTCAACCGCTGCTGCCGCCCGTGCTCATAGGAATGAGCACCCCCCAGCCGCCGCGTGCGGGGGGGACACAAGCGTCCCCCGCCGCGGCCGCAGCTACCGCCGCAACCAGCGGCACCCGGACCCCGCGCTCCGCTGCGCTGTACGGCGTACCCGTGCAGGCAATGGACCAGAGGACCACGTCGAGGGAGCCCCCTCTCTCCGCGGCGCAACCTGGCGCGCCGTGCCTCGCGGGATCGACGCCCGCACCTGCCGCCTCGCCTGCCCCAGGCCAGGCACCCAGGGCCGCACGCAGCGCCCACCGACACCAGGAGCCGAAGAAGCGCTCCCCCTCCGCGCCCCCCAGGGTGCTGGACGACGCCATGTCCCCGCAGTCATCACTGAATAGGGACATGGTAGCTTTGGCAGAACTCAAGCGCAATGGTGCGCTGAGTCGGGAGCTGATGGAGCACATGGCCATGTTCCTAAACGACCGTGCTCAAGCGCTAGAGCAGGCGCAGTCGCAGCCCATTTACCAGACCCCGGTGCGTCGTCAGCGCACCGAGGACTATGGAGACGCTGACACCGGAAAGCGCCACTGCCCGGTGACCATCCAGAGCGACCGACCAGACGGAAGAAGAAGAAAAAGAGATGAAGGGAAAGACAGGGATATGCCTCTTTTGGACCCTCATCCTGCAGCTGCCACACCCGTGACCATGACAACAGCCCCAACCTTTGCTGATGCCACTCGGAATTCGAATACCGACATCCCATCGGTACCCAGCGCAACACCAGCAACTACGAAGCCGCCAAAAACGCCACGCTACCCGCCCCTAGTGGTAGAAGAGCTCCCGAATTGGACTCAACACTTTCGGGCGCTAAAGATCAAACTAGGACGTGCCCCGAACGCGCGCCCCTTTGGCAAGGGTGTTCGCTTCTCACCGGAATCCGTTGAAGAATACCGCGTAATCCAGCGGTATCTCTCCGACTTGGAGAAGTCGGAACAAATCTCGTGGTTTTCATACGCTCTACCGGCGGAAAAGAGTAGGAAGATTGCCATAAGAGGGCTGCCGGTCACGACGACTCCCGACGAGATAAGCGAAGCTCTCCGAGAACTCGGCTTCCAGGCCGAGTACGCCCGACCGATCAAGGCGAGGAAGGGCCGGCCTGGATGCATCTTCCACGTGACGCTCACTAACACCCCGAATCTGATACCCGGCATATACCAAATTACTGAACTACTGAACATGCCGGGTATCAAGGTAGAACCTTGGAGGAGTAAGCGGGGCCCGGCGCAGTGCCATCGCTGCCAGGCGTTTCGGCACTCTAGCCACGGGTGCCACCGACGCCTGGCCTGCGTGAGGTGTGGGGAGGAACACCTCGCGCGCGACTGCCCGCGCCCGCTCGAAGTACCAGCTACCTGTGCGAACTGTGGCGGCGCGCACCCGGCCAACCACACCGCCTGCCCACAGTTCAAACGCGAACTGCGCAACAAGAGGGCCGGCACTGTAGCCCTCTCCCAAGCCGACACAGCACGAAGGGCGAAGAAAGCCGCCGTCCCCAGAATGGACGACAACATGGTGGAAGCGGAGAATGAGGCCACCAACCTCATGGCACCCGCTAACCCGCCCTCTAACAAAGGAGGAAGACGGCCAAAGAAAAGGGGAGGGAAGAGAACGAGGAGGCAACAGGAGCAGGCCGGTGCCTCGTCCACCAACCCCCCGCCTCCCACTACACGCACCCCCGCAGCCGCAGCCCCCGCTGCAGGCACCACCGCAGCCACAACAAACACACTGCAGACGCAGGCCAAGGCGCAGCCTGCACTCATTGCCATCGACAGGGCCCTTGACACCCTCAAAAACGTTCTCCTCGCTCTGAGGGAAGGTCAAGACCCTGTCCAGTGTGTTATGGAAGGAATGAAGAACCTGCTTACCATTCACATCTAAACTGAGAATCATATACTGGAACGCCCGGGGGCTGCGAAGGAAGATGCCCGCCCTCCGCTATATCCTGCGCCAACACAACGTCGACGTCGCGCTGGTGAATGAAACCCACTTGCACCCGGCATTCTCCGCTAGCATCGCAGGATACCATGTCCTGCGGCTGGACGCCACCGGTGAGAACGCGTTCAGGGGCCTCCTCGTCGCGACCCGCAAGAATCTGGTTGTGCATCCGCTGCCCGTCATCGACACCCAGTCACTCCAATCACTGGGTGTCGAAATCCATCACGACGACAAACCACTGAGGGTCTATGCTACGTACCGGCCGGGCAACACTCGCCTGGCCGTCGACGTGGTACAGCAGCACTTTACCAGCAGCACCCCGACTCTGGTCGCGGGCGACTGGAACGCGCACCACACCGCCTGGGGTTGTCGCTCCACCAACCAGGCAGGGCGATACCTGTACCGCGACGCCCAAAGGCTCGGTTACGAAATCGACGGCCCTGACGAGCCCACACATTACTCCGACAACTCCAGACACGACCCCACGACGATCGACTTGGTCGTGCACAGGGGGTTAGATGCAATAGACCTTGAAGTAATATCGGACGCCTTCGGATCCGATCACCAGCCTGTCCTTGTCTCACTTGAGGGCAGGCCGACCCTCGCCAGGGGCCCGCCGTCCGGTGGTCGGATCTGCTGGGAGCGCTTTGAGGGCGCGCTCCACTCCATGCAATCCCCATGCAACGAACCCCTCATCGACGCAGCAAGTATCGACCGCCTTGAAAGCGCCATAGTGGGCAACATTAAGGACGCCATCGACACTGCCACCACTCCACCTAGCCAGCGCGGACTCCCTCCCACACCCAGGTGGATAGAAGATCTCATCCAAAAGAAGAGAAGAACCCGCAAGTTGTGGCAGAAAAACAGGGACCCTGCCACAAAAACCAAGCTGAACAGGCTTATTGACCAAGTCAGAGTCGCCCTTGGCGACCGAGAGGCCCACACATGGGAAGAGCGGATCTCCAAGGCATGTGAGGACTACCCCTCACTGAACAAGCTCAGCCGCCAAATAATGAAGAAGAAGCCTCCAGCCCGCCCACTACTCCACCAAGACGGCTCCCTGAGATACTCCTCAGAGGAGAGAGCCGACATGCTAGCGGATTATTTGGCGGCCCAATTCCAGCCGAATCCCAGTGAGTGCCCAGTCCTCCATGCCGAGGTCGAAGAGGAGGTGAAGACGCGCCTCTCCTCACTCAAGGCCCTCACTGCTCCTGATCCACCATTCTTCTCACCTTCGGCCGTGAAGAAGGCAATCCGGGGCCTCAAGCCCAGGAAGGCTCCCGGAACAGACGGAATCACAAACAGCGCCCTACGCCATCTCGACAACCGACTGACTGCAGCAACGGCCAGACTCTTCAGCGCCATTCTGCGCCTGGGTTACTTCCCCCGGGCGTGGAAGGAGGGTCTGGTCGTGATGATCCCGAAGCCAGGGAAGGACCATAGGAAACCGGAGGGCTACCGCCCCATCACACTTCTGAACGCCATCGCCAAACTGTTCGAGAGGATGTTACTCCCACTCCTGCAGCCGCACCTGCAACCGCGGCCCGAACAGTTTGGCTTCCGAAGTGGCCACTCAACCACGCTCCAAGTGGCCCGAGTGATCCACTTCGCCGCAGCAGCAGCCAACAGGAAGGAGAGTGCATGTGCAGCCTTCCTGGACGTCGCCGGCGCCTTCGACCGCGTCTGGCACCCAGGCCTTCTGACGAAGATTCTCCGTACCGGAACCCCGCACCACGTCGTCGCCGTCCTAGCCGCCTTTCTCGACGGCAGGACCTTTCGCGTCAGAGTGGAGAGTGCAGTTTCCCGCAGCCACCTGATCGCCGCCGGGGTACCACAGGGCAGCTCACTATCCCCTGCCCTGTATGCCCTCTACACGGATGACATCCCGCTAGAGCAGGGCTCGACGTTGGCGCTCTACGCCGACGACATCGCCCTGCTCGCGAAGAGCCTGACGGCCGTCCACGCCGCCACCAAACTCCAGCGAGCACTCGACTTGCTCCCCCGCTGGCTGTCGGAGTGGAGGCTCACCCTCAGCGTGGCTAAAACCCAGGCAATCTTGTTTGGAGGCCACCTGAGATTCCCTCCTCCGCTGCGCCTGCTGGGTGAGCAGGTTCCCTGGAGAAAGGAGATCACTTACCTGGGCGTAACCCTTGACAGGAGGTTGCAGATGTCCAGGCAGGTGAAGAAGGCCGCTGCTGCTGCCAAGGTGGCGTTATTCCACCTCCGCCCGCTGCTGCGCTCCAAATTACCGCTGCGCACGAGACTTGCCCTCTACAAGTCCTACGTGAGGCCACACCTCGTATACGCCGCCCCGGCCTGGTACGCGCTCGCAAGTGCGCCCCAGCGCAAGGTCCTACAGGTGGTCCAAAACGTCGCCCTCCGGCGCGTCACCCAGGCTCCCTATTACGTTCGGAACACCACCATCCAGCGCGACCTCAGAATAGAGAGCCTGGAGGTACACATCGGCCGGCTCGCGCGCAACGCATACAGCCGCGCCGATGCATCGGACCACCCACATCTCCAGGACATCGCGCCATGGCATTCCAGGCCACCGGACAAGATGCGCCTACCAAGGGATATCCTCACCCTACCTCACTCCGCCTCCTGAGCTGCCCCTTCGGTCGCTGGTCGCCTAAGCTGGGCCTCTCACGGGTAACCGTGAGTCTCACCTGGCTTGGCTGACCGCCCAGGGGGCACACAGCTCATCCCTTCACCATGACTTCCCCCCCCCCCCCCC